>CM058042.1:51114109-51692271 GCA_030169165.1 Centaurea solstitialis | reverse complement strand
TTAAATGACTATAATAGTATAGTTTGATAAATAAAAAAAAACATATTTTTTATATATTTTGGTTAATATAGGATTTTTCATGTTATGATAAAAATGTATAGTAAAAAAAAAGTAAATTAAATAACTAATTATAAGATAATAAGTATAATTTAAATATAAATTTATATATGACGTATTAAAATTTATATCTCTTAAAAATTCAAAATAACCACAAATAACTTTTTTTAAATGAGTATAAATAGATAATTGTAAAATATATTAATATATTTTAAAAATTGGATACTTCATTTTTGAAAACTCTAATGCATATTTATGAAAATATACAATATTTTTGAATTAAAGTATGTTCAATAATTATCTTGAAATTATCGATCAAAGAATTATAATGATATAATTTGTAAAAAATGCATCTTATAATTATAGTTAATTTATGGTTGTGTAATTTTAATATGATAATAATATAAAATAAAAAAATAAGAATAAACTATTTGTTATATGTGCATGGTATTCAATAACACAATTAAATCAAAAAATATTCAATATTGGATTTGTTTTTCGAAAACATTGACCAGACTATTACAATGTTATAATCTGTCAAAAAAGAAACGTATTTTTAATACACTTTAGTTACAATTATTTATGTTAATATAATAAATATACAAAATAAAGAAGATTAAGTAAAATTTATAAATTAAAAAATAAAACTTGGAATGTGGGTTAAAGTGAGTAGGTATGAAAGGGTTGTGCATAATTTACGAAGTTGTGCATCGGACTTAAATGATATTTGATAATATGATTAAATACAAAAGTATTTTATATTTCACTCATTTTGTAGGTATTGGTGGGACGATTACAATAATAAAATTTGTAAAAAAATGTAGTTTTTTTAACATATTATAGATCACATATGATTATTTATCTATTAAGGTTTATAATGAAAAATAAAAAAGTAAGGGATTAATAGTAAACTAAATAACTAATTATAAGGGCATTAAATATAACTTATAATTTTATAAAAAATTTAACTTTTAATGTAAAAATATATGACCAAATTAATTCATATGTATTTTTAATAATTAATAATATCATTAAATTTTAGAATATGCAATATTTGACTCATTTTAAAGATGTTGTCGACACAATTATGATGGTATAATTTGTTAACGAGAAAAATGAAAATTTTTATACGTTTAAGTTCATTTATATTATTTGCTTTATGATTATAAAAGTGTAAAGTAAAAAATAAAAAACTAAAGAAGTAAAAATAATTTAATTAACTAACTATAAAAATATAGAGTGTAAATTATTCATTGTAATTGACAAGTTGTAGTGAAATGTGAGAGTTGTGATATTACATTGTTGTACATTAGGCTCAAAACTTGTAATGCGGAATCTTGAATGCTTAAAAAATAATTGTTTTAATGAATTGCTATCTTTAATATACAATGGAGATTTATATTCGGTAAAGAGAAAGAGGACACGGGTGATTTAATAAACTACGATTTTAGTCCTTATGGTTTGATGGTTTTAACTATTTTTGTTCATGTGGTTTTAAAATTGTTTTTTTCGTCCTTGTGGTTTCAATTTGCTTCTATTTTTGTCGCTACATCTAACTCCATTAACTAAAGCCGTTAAATATGAGATTTGAGAATTTACACACTCAGCCCTTATAGTTTTTAAAGTTATAAATATCTATCCTTAAATTATAAAAAATTTAATATAGTGTTTTCTTTTTTATTTTAATTATATTTTTTTATTATATATATACACACACATTTTTTTAAGAATATATATATATATACATATATATTATATATACGTTTGTGTTTTTTCAATTTAAATTATTTTTTATATTATTTTTTTATTTTTTATTATTTATTTACCATATTTCTATATTATATATTTAGATATTTTCTTATAGAGGAAAGTTTATTTGTAAACCTCAAATATCTTATAAACCGTGTAAACCAATCCACACCATTGATTTTAAAAAACGTTTCCATATTTCACATTTTCATATTTCCATAATCATTGACTTACCATATATTTCACATTTCCATATTTTCTATGAATCCATATCCTGCTTTGATTTTTTTGATCAAGGGCCACGATGGGTTCACAAAGTTTACAAGATATTTGAGGTTTACAAATGAACCTCCCTCTTTTCTTATATATACACATATAGAGGAAAGTTCAAATGTGAACCACTTTTTGGTTGTGAACGTGAGGACAACCGAGAGCGCGACACGTAGCGACTTTAAGTGTGGTCCCCTCTTTAATTCAATGCCCTCCCATGAATCGCGCCTAGTCATCCGCCGCGGAACTTACGTGGCGCCTAGTCATCCGCCGTGGATCTTACATGGCGCCTAGTCATCCGCCACGTGTCGCGCTCTCGGTTGTCCTCACGTTCACAACCAAAAAGTGGTTCACATTTGAACCCACCCCTACACACATATATATATATATACATACATATGTTGGGGTCTTTGTTTAGAAACTCAATAATTTATAAGATCTATAAGAAAAAGTTTAATATTATTCGAGAAAAACGTTTATTTTAAGTTGTCATTTGAAAAAAGTTTAATATTATTCGAGAAAAAAATTTAGTTTTAGTTTCTCTACTTCGTAATTTTAATGAAACTTTAAATTTTATTAATTAAGCAAAAGAAAAAACACATATATATTTGTATATATTTTCTATTAAATATATATATATATATTTATAGTATTGAAATATAAGAAGAAATAATATATATATATATATAGGTTTTAATTTTTGGAGGTTTAAGGACAATTATTTCTAATTTTACATATTATAGGGACTGAATGTGTAATTTTTTAAATCACTTTTTGGATATTTAACGGTTGTAGTTAATTGAGTTAGGTTGTAAGGACGAAAAAAGAAGTAAATTGAAACCACATGGACGAAAAAAGCAATTTTGAAACCACAGGGACGAAAATAGTTAAAACTATCAAACTACAGGGACGAAAATCATAGTTTACTCAAAAAAAAAATATTAGGTTTATTAGGATGCAAAATTGTCTAATTAGTGTTTAATAAACTCTTATGGCTGCTTGTCTCTTGAAATTCAAAACAAAGAAAGATTAATGAAATTGGTTTAACCGGACTTTTTGTGATCTTTGGTTTATGAAATGAACTTGATTGAACCCTTTAAAATCTATTGGATTCCATAATTTTAAAGAATTCAATTCATCATTAATTAAGGGGTCGTTTGGTTTGCTGGAATCATTGAAAATATGGAGGAATTGATTTCCAATTCCCAGGGATTCTCATATTTGGTTGGTTTTTAAGAATGGAATTGAAATCTGGAGAAGTGAATGAATTCCATCAGATGAAGCATTTAGAATCCTTCATCATATGGAAGGAATTCAAATTCCATAGATTTAGGAATTTCATAAATTACATTTTTATAAATAAATAAATATCTATTATACACTATACAATATATATTAATAGAGGGAATTTCATTTGTAAACTCAAAAAAGATTGTAAATCGTGTAAACTTGTGGTTGCATATGTAAATCAATGAAAAATCTTTTGTGGGTTGTTTAATACGATAAAAATGTTTCATATACTAAATTTTTTGATAAAATTATTTCATATGAATGTGTTTTTGTTACATAGAAATGAAAAAGTTTCATAAGAATAAGAAAAAAGTTTCATAGAAATAAAAACATCGAAATATAAATCAATTTCATCAAAAATTAAAGTTTATGAAACATTTTCATTATATTAAACAAGAGTAAACTACACATTTGGTCCCTGAAGTTTACCCAAATCCTTTTCATTATATTAAACAATTTCATGAACCAATTTCATTGATTTAATATGTGTAACCATGAACTTACACGGTTTACAACCTTTTTTGGGTTTACAAATGAACTTTCCTCTATATTAATATATATATATATATATATATATATATTAAAATAATCTATAAAACAAACTAAAATAAAGTAAAAAAAACAAGAAAGGTAATTTTGTCATTCTGTATCAATAAAATCAAATTTATTTGACATGTCTGGGAACCAAACAAAATAAGGAATTGTATTCCAATTCCATTTCTTGTCAACCAAACAGAATATGGAATTGGATTCCAATTCCTTAGGATTCCAATTCCATTAGGTGGCTTTTGGTTCGCTGGAATGTTTTTGAAGGAATTGGAATCCAATTCCATATTATGTTTGGTTGACAGGAAATGGAATTGGAATCCAATTTCATAATCTGTTTGGTTGGCATAAATGTCTGATAAAATTGGATTTCAGATATGTAAAATAACAGAATTACCCACCTTTTGGTTTTGGTTTTATTTTAGTTTGTTGTATAGGTTATATGTAAAAGTATATATTATATATATATTCCATTTAATATACGTATTTATGAATATTAATATACATTATATATTATATAATATATATGTATATATAATATAATATTATATAGGTATATAATATATATATATATATGTATATATATTATAATATTTATATAAATAGAGGGAGTTTCAATTGCAAACCACAAAAAATGTGCAAACCGTGCAAACTCATGGTTGCACACGTAAAATCGGTGAAATTGATTCATGGAGTTGTTTAATATGATAAAAACGTTTCATAAACATCAAATTTTGATGAAATTGTTTCATATTTTGGTGTTTTTTATTCATATGAAACTTTTTCCTCGTTTTTGTGAAACTTTTTCATTTCTACGTAAATAAACACCTTCATATGAAACAATGCCATCAAAAAATTTAGTATATGAAACATTTTCATCATATTAAACAATTCTACAAAAGATTTTTCATTGATTTACGTGTGCAACCATGAGTTTGCACGGTTTGCACATTTTTTATGGTTTGCAATTGAAACTTCTTCTATATAAATAAATATATATATATATATATAGGGGAAGTATCCATTGCAAACCAGGTAGATTGTGCAAACTATACAAACCTAATCTTAACCATTGATTTTGTTTATATTTTGTTTATCTCCCAACTTTTAGGTGATTTTCAAATATTTTCAAATATAGTTGAGAACAAATCTAGGAATTGAATTAATCTAAGCCATTGATCATCTACATGTGTGGTAGAGATTGGTTTGTATAGTTTGTACAAATTATCCGGTTTGTAACGGATACGACCCCTATATATATATAATATAAATTAAATTTTAATATATATATATATTAAATATATATATATATATATAAATATATGTATATTATATATATTATCATATTATATATATATATAATGTATATACAATATTTATTATATAATACTTAATATATACCATATATATATAACTATATAATGTATAAGTTAAATATTAATATATATATATATATATTATATTATCATATTATATAATATGTGTATATATTAAATATCGTATATAAATTATATATATAATATAATATTATATATGTATAGTGGTATAGGGGTGGGTTCAAATGTGAACCATTTTTTGGTTATGAACGTGAGGACAACCCAGAGCACGACACGAGACAATCTCTTAGGTTCTGAAAAACAGTAAAAAGATCCCAATTGGTGTTTTGAAAGTAGATATAGTCTTCATATAATTTTTTTATCCTTTGCTGTAAAAATCTCTTACGTCTTACCTTATGACATCTTTTAATTTTCTAAGATTGATTTACACGGTTTTGGTTGATTTTGGGTTGGCCTTTTTCTCGGTTAGCATTAAATAATATCGTTTTTACAAGTATAGTTGTCATTAATTCGATTTTGGTTTCTATCATAAAATAGGACCATTGGACAATAATTATCAATCGTCTACCAAATAATGTTATTTGAAGGTTATTGGCAAGAGTTATATGTCCTTTTTTGCTTCCTCACATGGACTTCATTCCTATTTTACAACTAGAAAGAAATCTCTTTCGGGACATTATTGAAATCCCACGAGAGGGGTGAATTGGGATTGTTTAAGCAATTCACGCAAGCGTTTATCTCTAGCCATTGATTATTAGTAGCTTTAGAGCATGTTATAAAGAACTAATAGGACAATTGGAAATTCAAGAAAGAAAAACTAGTTAATTTGCGGAATTAGCTTGAATTATTCTTTTAAATTTTGATGAACTTCTCTTTGCTTTCAATAATTCATGGAAGAATGAATTAGGAAAGCCTTTTTTCGATATTTCTTATAGGCCGTAGTCCTATCTTTAGAAGACAGCTCGCCTGAATTCCAGTCTTTCTCTGCTATCAACTCAATTATATAAAAGAAGATCCAAATCAAGATCTATAGGATTTGACCTACGATATCGGGTTTTGGAGGGGTGAGCAAACCTGAGCCTACCCGAGTACCCGACCTAAACTCGCCCGAAATATGCCCCAAAACCTGAAACACCCGAAACCCATTTTTATTCGGTTTAATAGGGTCGGGTTGGGTGTCCATTTTCCACCCGAACCCGCCCAAGTTATAATTTTCTTAACTCTTTATTTTTAAAACACGATCATGATTCATGACCTAATTCAATTTCGGTTCGATTGATTTCACCCAACCTTCGATTCTATCGACTCGCACCTCGGTGCCTCCGACCTCCAACCTAAAGAAGTGCACACGGTGGTATGTGCCACCGTTTCATTCATCTATCATAATGTACAAAAAAAAATACAAGGTCGTAAAAGGTGCACCATATCAATTTGTTGTGTGTCATCATATATATTTTGAAACTACAATAAACACATAAGTTTTCCTTGGTAGAGTTGGTTAATTATTTTCTTTTCAAACATGAGGTCACATAAGTTTTCCGACGGCCGACAACTTATCATGACCGCTCTGCAGCGGTGCGACGTGCTCTCATAGTTGTGTTCTCTCTAGTCCCTACGGTACGACTTTCCCTCTCTATAGTGCTATGGATGGTATGTAGTGTGTTGTGTCTTTGTATGAAATTTGGAATTTTCTAATTATGTGTAGATATTGTGAAGTGTGAACAAATTGTATATTTAGAATTTAGATTGATGTATTTTAGTTTTAAGGAACCCTTTGCCCGTTTGGTTGTTTGAGAATATTTAGTTCTACTTGGTGTCTTGGTGATATTGTGGTGGAAGTTTTTCCTCACTAAAAAAGTATAAAAGAGTATAAAACACTTGTAGACCGTCAAAATCCGCATTTCGGCCTAAAACTGAAAACTGCCAAAGTTTAGGTACCATCCATCTCGAACCAAACTCACTCGTAAATCTCGGATAGGTAGGGTGGCTATGCCACCCGAAAATTTCGGATCCTTGAAATGCTTTAATGTGATGCAATTTAGAAAGATACTCTAATAGTACGTTTACCATAATCGGAATAAAAAGGTGTGTATATCATACCATTTTAAAAACACAAGATATTTCATATCTTCAATATTACGTTTCGATATTTAATGTTGTGTTTGTGTTTCTCTACCGTTAAAAAAAGTCAAAGCATTTATTTATATTGAGGAGAGTTCCGTTGTTAACTACAAATAGTGTGTTGACCATGTTAACCAAATTCAACCAATAATATTACTCCATTACATTTGGTGTTTGAAGGGTATATTTGGAAATTTGGTAACTAGTTGAATCAATATCCTCACATCCCACGACTCACCATTTCTTCCAAACCACACCCAAATGCAAACCCTACCCTCCATCTCCCTCACAATCACCACCACCACCACCACCACCAACTTCCTCCACTGTCACCACCACCACCACCACCCTCCTCCACCATCATCACCACCACCACCACCCCAACCCCTACCCTCATCTAACTCCCAATCGTCGCCCTCCACCACCACCTGAGCCACCGTTTTCCACCACCACCGCAAGCTTCCACCACCTGTTAGTAATTGTGTGCAGAAGTTGACAAACCAGTAATCACACATCCAATGTTACAAGACACTTGAGGGTCACACCTGTGAGGACCTATAAATCGAGTAAGATAAATAAAACCCAGAAATGGAGAGTTTGGTTTTATAATAGTCAATTATAATCAGTTGGGTAATTTCAGTCAGAAATCCCAAAGTTAGAGGGTTGTTAAATTAATTATATATTTATTAGTAAAATAAATATATAATAGACAATCTGATTAATTAAGATAATTATCCAGGAAAATCTTTTCTTAAAGAAAAAGAAAAGATTAGATAATTAAGGAAACTGAATCAGATAAGGATTCTACCATCTAATAAGCTATATAAATAAGCCTTAGGGGTTTATGATTTTATTCATTCAAAAATTCCCAGAAAAGTTTCCACCAGAAATTCCCTCTCCCTCTATCTCCTCGGCGCCGCCCCTTCTAACCAAACCAGTTCGGTTTTCGGTTATTTTTCGGGTTTTTGAGTTCTGCTAGAGGAACGCTCGTAGGATCGATCACCGGTGGATTATTACTCAAGCAATATAGGTAAACACTCGTCTCCGTTGTCTAAATAAATTAAAACGGAAAAAGGAT
Organism: Centaurea solstitialis; assembly: GCA_030169165.1. Lineage (NCBI taxonomy): Eukaryota > Viridiplantae > Streptophyta > Magnoliopsida > Asterales > Asteraceae > Centaurea > Centaurea solstitialis. Next base: position 51,683,823 of record CM058042.1, on the reverse strand, counting down.
CGTGGTTTAGGGTTTTTAACCATAATCGCTTCCGCATCTTTTAGTGTTCATCAGATCAGTTTGATTCGGGGATCACAGAAAAACCCAACAGTGGTATCAGAGCCACAGGTTTTTCCGTTTTAATTATAGATCCGTTAAAATCATAAAAATCTGATTTTTATATAAATCATTGTCTTTTTCGTATTCGTTTAAATCCGAGACAACGATCGGCGGTGACCGGATCACCAGGTCGATCACCAGCGTCCATGGCCGTGAGAATACCACAACCGGGCCGCACCACAGCTTGTGATGGCGGCGCTGGCTGTTGTCCGTAAATCCACCAGGCCACACCACCAGCTAGGTGGTGGTGGCCGGACCCCGTCGCTGCCAAGAAACCACCGCGGCCGCACCACCAGGTTGGTGGTGGCCGCGACGTTCGCACAAACCACAGCCGTAACCACCAGTGTAGTGGTGGCGGGTTTTTTTTCGATAATCGACGATAGTGGTGGAGATCGAACCACCCTCTCAACAGTGGCCGAACCACCAGTTGGTGGTGGCCGGCGATCAAAACGCACCACCAGATCGGTGGTGGTGGGTGGATTACGATCTCACGGCGAGTGGTGGTGGCGGTATTCGGTGGTAGCGATGCAACGAAGGTGGCGGTGTTTTTTGGGTGATTGCCGACGATAGAAACCATAAACCGCACCCAACGGCGATTAGTTGATCGCACCACAGCTATGGTCGCGACGGCGATTGTCCGTGATTAGATCGCCTGGTGGCGTTGGCAGCGGCTGAGGTGGTGGTCGATGACCACCTATGGGTGGTGTGGACCGCCACCACCATAAAACCGACCACCGCTGGCTGCCTCACGGCCGCGCCAAGCAGCGGTGGTAGTCGGCTGGTCTAAAACCACAACCACTAGAAACCACCACTTTGGTGGTGATGGTGTGCGGCATCGTTGATGGCGAAAGGGCAAACCGGCCACCGCTAGCTGCCTCAAGGCCGTGCCAAGCGGTGGCGGTAGTCGATCGGTCAGCAGTCCAAAACCACCAGAAGCCGCCACGGTGGCGGTGGTGTACGGTGTCGATAGGACGGGCAAGACCGATCGCCACTGGCCAAGCCTAGCGGCGGTGTTGGTCAGATCTAGAGTTTCCGGACAGCGGTGGCGATAGTGGCGTTGCTTTCGCTGCTGTCGCCGCCGGCTGATGGTAGTAATGATGGTACGTGGTGGCGATGGCGGTGCTGATGCATTGTCGAGGTTCGCGCCGCAAGGCTACTAGCTCGCGCCGCGAAAGACGGCAGTGGTGGTATTTGTATTGCTGCTGTCGTAAACGTTCAAAACCCGTGTTTCGCACCGCGAGCAGTGGACTCGCGCCGCGAACGGCGACCAGCGGTGGCTGTAACCACAGCTATCGCGCGACGAGCAGTACTGAGCTCATGTCGTGAGCTGTGGCCATAACGAGGACTGTCGCATCGCGAGAGATACTGAGCAAGCATCACGAAAGGTACAAACCAATCAGACCAATCTAGGGTTTCAAATCGCGATATTTTCAAAAGGAACGAAAGGCCCAATGACTACCAGTTTTGGTAATGGGCCCAAAGCTCAGTTTTTGGACCGAGTCATATGGCCCAAAAGTTTTGTTTTAGTTAATCTTTTATCCAAATTAGTTAATGATGTTTTTAAAATACAACGTTTTGTAACGACATAGTTTAAAGTTGATTTATTCAGTTTTGAGCCTATAGGCCCGGTTTAATCTATTTTGGATGAAAGTAATATTTTAGAGAAAATTAATTGTTGTTTTATCAGATTAGATTTATCGCTTATGAATCTTAATTTCACTTCAAACTAAAATATTAAGTTCAGTTTTATAAAACAGTTTGTTTTGTAAACCAGTTAAAACATGGTTTCTTATGAAAATGAGATGAGATGGTTTTTAACGGATCTAGGCTTATTTTCTCGCCTTTATAAATGCGTGGTTACTTGAATCCATATATACCTATTCGTGTATATTATGTCCATTATATGGCTTGCCAACTTGACCCTTTGGATTTTAATTCTGGGGAGGCCTGCGTGCCACTGTAACCCCTTATGTAATAATGACCTTAGGATAGATTTATTTTCTTTTCGGAGTTTCATCAAAGATGTCGAGACCAGTGGGAGCTATACGAAGAAAATTTCTGGAGTCCTGACGAACGTGCTGAAGCCAGTGGGAGCTACGCATTGTTAAATTTTAGAATTATAGGTCGTTATTGGTCCTTAGGAATAAAAGTTGGCAAACCTATAATTAGTTATAACTGCGTGGTTGTTATTATCTGCGCGTTTGTAATTGTTGAACTACGTGGTTATTTTGTTCGTGATAGTTAGTTAATCAAGATGTTTTTAAAGGAAAGTTTTAAAACTAGATTAAAATCACGATGTCAAGTAGGTTTTAAAATTAAAGTCACCAGTTTTTCCCAAAACCTTTTAAATGGTAGATTTTAATCTGTAGAATTGTAAATACATTTTTTAAAGGCAAGATTGACAAAACAGTTAGTTTTGGTCAACCAGGATGCCATCAAAACTGCTAGTTTTGATTAGCAAGTATGCTTTTAAAACAGTTAGTTTTAATTAGCAAGAGCCTTTTAAAAACAATTAGTTTTTAAACAGCGTATGTTTGAAACAGTCAGTTTAAACATTAGTTTTCTATTTAAACAATCAGTTCTTCATAAATTACAATTTTCTAAATAAACTGGACGTTGAAAGGTTTTCAAAATTAAAACCCCGTTAAATCATAGATCAGTAAGTGCAACCCATCTAGGGACACCTCAGGCATAAGGTACACGAGTGTTCTAAGAAGAACACACCTTAAGCATCCGCGTTCAAACCCCAAGCTAGAGGGGATACTAAGACTCTGCGAATTATCTTCGTGTTGTATCGGCCAGAATAAAAGTGTCCAAGTCCCGAAATGGTGAGATCTATTTTGGTTCTCATAAGTTTACCGGGTGGTACCAGGCTAAAAAGCACTTAGAGGGACATAAACATGCACGAATGATTACCGTTGTCCCGAAAAGATCTAGGAGTCATGTCAGTTAGATATGATTGGTAAAAGTCCTTACCTACCGAAATAATACGTGGGCCTGGTGGAGCAAGAACATTACGCACATTAGGGCGTATGAAATAAGGATCCTAGTCCAATAATTAATCATTTATGGGTTTATTGATTTTATTGGAAATTAGTCTATTCACAAGTTGTTAAAACCAATTTTATTTTATGTGTAGATGGCTAACACTGTTACCAACACAAACAATCTTTCTCTCCGATCCATCCTAGAGAAGGATAAACTCACTGGTCCGAATTTCCTAGACTGGGAGCGCAATCTTATGATTGTGCTCAGGCATGAAAGAAAATGGTACGTCCTTGAAGAACCTTTGCCAGAGGCCCCTCCAGCAAACGCACCAACTGCTACTAGGAATGCTCATAAGAAGCATTCAGATGACTTGCTGGATGTCGGTTGTCTTATGCTTGCAACCATGAGCCCAGATCTTCAAACAGGGCTCATGAACACTAGTGCCTATGACATGATCCGCCAGTTGAGGGACATGTTCCAAACGCAAGCTCGCATAGAACGTTATGATGCCACGAAGGCATTTAACGAGTGCAAGATGATCAGAGGGACCTCAGTGAGTGACCATGTGATGAAGATGAAACGACACATGGATCATCTGGAAAGGCTAGGGCACCCAGTTCCGTTGCAGTTAGCAACAGATACTATACTCAACTCACTATCAGAAGACTACAAGCCTTTTGTGGTCAACTACAACATGAATAACATGGAGAAGTCAATAACTGAATTGCACTCCATGCTAAAGACTGCTGAGTTGAATATGGGAGCCAAAAGCAAGACCAAGGATGTACTTATGGTGAGGGACGGAGGAGTGAAGAAGAAAAATGGGCATAGAGGCACCAACAAAGGAAAGGGTCCAGCACCGGCCATCCAGAGTGCACCCAAGATTCGTGAAAATGTCAAAGGCAAGGGCAAGGGTAAGAAAGTTAAGTCTAACAAAGCAAGAACCGAAAATCGTTGCTTTACATGCAATGAAGTCGGTCATTGGAGGCAGAACTGCCCAAAACGTCATGAAGCAGGTATGTAAAACCTCAGGTATTTATGATTGTTTTAGTTTATCACTTATACTGATGCCTAGTGCAAATGAATATTGCAGGTGGTCAGAAGTGAGTGCCTAAGAATTGCAGAGGATCAGAAGCACAAATCTCTTTAGGATAATTATCAAGACATTTATTTTAAATTTATTTTAAAACAGTTATGTACTCTTTATGGTTACATTTTATTATTTATGGTTACATTTTATTTTGGGAATATTTTGAATGGTTTTAAAGTTTTGAAATTTTAAAATTTATTGTCTTGAAATATCTGTTGTGCTTATTATGAATGAAGTCAAGTTTTGACTTGATTCAAGTTTAGATCCTAGATATTGATGTCTACACTAACAAAGTCTTATATATATGAAAACTATCAAAAACACACAATGTACTAAAAGCTCAAGGAATGTGTTTTTGGAGTAATACAAATTATGAGTAATAGATTATATAAAGTAACTTGTAATCAAAGATTAAATTACTCATGTATTTTATAGAATTTAGTATATTATCTCAGTTGTTGTTGATAATATCAGTATTTATGAAACTAGAGAGTTCCAAATTTTGGAATTAGGATTTGAGCAAAGTCCAATTTTATAAATGATGAAATTCTAAAGTGACCATTACTTAAAATAGAATTGACTAAGTTTTGACTAAGTCAATAGTAAATTTTTGAGTAAAAGTCAGTTTTCATATAGGTTAGTGGGAGCCCAGTTTATTCTCTATCTAGTTTGAGATATATAATAGAAAACGTGATTATTGATTCAGTATATCTAGGAATTATAATCCAAATAGGATATAAATTCACCAGATATAGAATCTGCTCCTTTAGTCCAAAGGGTGGATCAGTAATTCAAAACTTTGAAATTAGATAAAGCCATGATTAACTTTAAAAGAGAATCAATAATCAAGTGTGTTGAAATACCTTAGTAAAAGGGTACTAAGCTATCTTTTAACTATAAAGTATTATAAAAGGCCAAATTAAATTTCCTACAATTTGCAAGCTAGGTAATTGGAAATTTTATCCGATTTCAGGTAGAAATCGTTCATCTACACAGCAGCTAAGAAAAGTTGCAGTATAGCTTTTACATATTCAGGGTAACTCGGAGTTTGTCCAGATCTCCCAGTACAGGGAATATGGCAAAAGAAGTCTAAATTTGTTTTATAGTGTTATCAAAACAAAAATTAGCCGTAACAAGTATAAAATATCAGTGGGTATTAGACTTGTAACGTTTTTGGTTATCACTTTGATTAAGACGATAAACATTAATCAAAGGGTTTAAGTTAAAGTTAGGTGATGCTTTATTTAAACCAGTATTTAACAAATGTTGAATAGACACAGGAAAAGTAATTAAAAGAAATGCCATTCATTTTGTTATTATTACAGAGTGTAATATGGACTATACAAAATTAGTTTCTTTATTACCTTTTATTTTGCATGTTTTATCATCCAGGAATAAAACTAGTTTTATAAGTTTTATTCAAAATTGTCCGTGACAACTTATTGTGGTGGGAACCCAATAGGGTGTTAAAGTCATTGTGAGCTTCTGGGTAGTTATGATCAGCGGTTGAATAACAGCTACAAGTATTGTAGACCAGAAGTTGGACAGATATTTGATAGAGTAGCAAATATCGGACGTGATCCGCGGTTGAGAATTACTTCTTGGATTTTGTCATAAGTAAATCTCACAGTGGTTGTCCCCATTACCTGAGGTATCTGGTTTGATGTCATGAGGACTGCTGGATACTTAGTACGTTCAACCGCTATGCCGTAACAGGGTGGCCATAAAGGGCGTAACTAGATTCAACGGAAGCCGTGGTGTTAAATGCAGATATGCAAGATGGGATTTGCACCTCTTCTCTGAAGAGAGATATTTCTGGGCCCCTTGACTGACTGAATAGACTGATGAAGTGCATGGCCATGCCCAAACGAACTGATTAGTTCTTTGTCGTTTACCTATCAGTAGAGGTCGGATAGTCAAGAAACAGAATCTTGAGTATTAAGAGTTGACTTAATCCAGGCTCATACTCACATATGAAATATCGTGTTGCAAAGGGAAAAGCCAAGATATACCCAATTTTATGATCAGTTGTTTCATAAATGTTATTTCCTTACGGAAAAATTTAAATCACCTATCTGGGTATAAGAGTTCTTGTAACCTGGTTACCCTAAGTGCCTGTCTAGGGGCTTCCTTAGGTCCGTGTGAACAAGGCGGTATTGCCAACTTGCACAAGTGGGAGTCTATTAGTAATTGTGTGCAGAAGTTGACAAACCAGTAATCACACATCCAATGTTACAAGACACTTGAGGGTCACACCTGTGAGGACCTATAAATCGAGTAGGATAAATAAAACCCAGAAATGGAGAGTTTGGATTTATAATAGTCAATTATAAATCAGTTGGGTAATTTCAGTCAGAAATCCCAAAGTTACAGGGTTGTTAAATTAATTAAGATAATTATATATTTATTAGTAAAATAAATATATAAAAGATAATCTGATTAATTAAGATAATTATCCAGCAAAATCTTTTCTTAAAGAAAAAGAAAAGATTAGATAATTAAGGAAACTGAATCAGATAAGGATTCTACCATCTGATAAGCTATATAAATAAGCCTTAGGGGTTTATGATTTTATTCATTCAAAAATTCCCAGAAAAGTTTCCACCAGAAGTTCCCTCTCCCTCTCTCTCCTCGGCGCCGCCCCTTCTAACCAAACCAGTTCGGTTTTCGGTTATTTCTCGGGTTTTTGAGTTCTGCTAGAGGAACGCTCGTAGGATCGATCACCGGTGGATTATTACTCAAGCAATCTAGGTAAAAACTCGTCTCCGTTGCCTAAATAAATTAAAACGGAAAAAGGATCGTGGTTTAGGGTTTTTAACCATAATGGCTTCCGCATCTTTTGGTGTTCATCAGATCAGTTTGATTCGGGGATCACAGAAAAACCCAACACCACCCCCACCACCGGATCTGCCGCCTTCCACCATCGTCGCCGGATCTATCACCTTCCACTACTGTCTCCGGATCTGCGACCTCCACCACCACCGCCGCCTGCGGCTTTCCACCACCACCATCTCTTGCGGTTTTCCACCACCATCGCCGCCGGATCTACGGCTTTCCACCACCACCACCGCCGGATCTGCGGCTTTCCACAACCATCGCCGCCGGATCTGCGGCCTCTGCCACCACTTCCGTCTGATCTACGACCTTCCACCACCATCGCTGGATCTACCTCCTTCCTGCCGCCTTCCACCATAACCACCAGATCTGTGCACAAGTGTTTCCTCAAGTGGTGGTGGTGGTTATGGTTGGTCATGAAGGTGTTGGTGGTGGGTGTTGTGGTGGTTTGGAGATGGTGGTGGTTGTGGACTAGTGGTGGTGGGTGTGGTGGTGGTGGGTCTGGTGGTGGTTTGGAGATGGTGGTTGTCGTGGTTGTGGCTATAGTGGTGGTTTGGAGATGGACCAGATCTATGCACAAGTGTTTCTTCAAGTGGTGGTTGTGGTTGGTCATGATGGTGGTGGTGGTTGTTGTGGTGGTCTTGAGATGGTAGTGGTTGCTGTGGTTGCTGTGGTGGTGGTGGACTAGTGATGGTGGGTGCGGTGGTGGTGGTGGTGGTGGACTAGTGGTTTGGAGATGGTGGCTGTGGTTGTGGTGGCTGTAGTGGTGGTTTGGAGATGGTGCTTGTGGTGGTGTTTGTAGTGGTGCACATGTGTTTACCAGGTGGAGAAGGAAGGAAGCGGTGGTGCACAGGCGGTTGTGCACATGTGTTCAAAAGGTGGAGGAAGAAGGAGGCGATGGTGCGCATGTGTTCACCTGTTGGAAGAGGCGGTTGTGCACATGTGTTCACCTAGTGGAGGAGGAAGGAGGCGGTAGTGCACATGTGTTTACCGGGTGGAGGAGGAGGTAGGAGGCGGCGGTGCACATGTGTTCACCGGGTGGAGGAGGAGGATGGAAGTGGCTTTCCCAAAATACCCCTGTGCACTTGTATTTACTGTATTTTTTAATTATTAGTTATTAAAAATTCCCTAATTATAGAAATTTAATCTTGACCGTAGATCTAGATTATTAAGGGTTGTGATGAGTTAACACGGTTAACACACTATTTTTGGTTAACAACGGAACTCAACCCTATTTATATTATTGTACCATCCATCCTACATGGTTATCCAAAGAACACGTAATTATCGTTGGTTCATTTAAATTTTTATGGATATGGATTAAGGGATTTTTGACAGTAAAATGTACTTTTTTATTAAGAGAAAATAATTCAAATAGTCAATCTCAAAAATCCTCTTAATCTTCTATCCATTCTTTCTCAAAAATACATTAAAAAAATACACCAAATACCAAACTAGCAAGCGGTTAAAAGGATTTTTGAGAATAACTATTTAAATAATTTTCTCTTTTATTAAACCAAACTAGCAAGTGGTTAAAGAAGTACAAGTTATCATGAATGGATCTCAACAAAGGCACATGGTAGCATCTGTCACCGTATTATTTGTTAGACGAAGAGTAAAAACAATAATTTGTAATAGTGCAATCGTATCATTTAAGAGTATGATACCATATTATTTCCAAAACTTCAAAATATGCACCTAAAAACCAAAATATTTTTCTCGAAATCAACTAAAAAACTAAAATGATTTATCTTGAAATCAACCAAAAAATCTAAAAACTCTAAAAATGAACAAAAAAAAATCTAAAAACTCTCTAAAAATAAACAAAAAAAACCGAAAATTATTTTGAATTTAATCAAAAACTCAAAAAAAATCTTTAGATTCAACAAAAATATCAAAAAAGTCTTACGAATAAAAAAAAAAACTTAAAAGATATGTTAGCTCCAACTTTGTCAATGTAAAAGTATGAAAAATGTCATAGAATGTTTTTACAGAGGATTCATCTGCAGAGGTGCGACAGAGGTCACAAATTCTTACAAGTTCAGGATTGCAAAGCCTCTGGGACACTCCACAGAGACTCTGCGACACAACCATTTTGCGGATGATTACTTTCAACAAATTACAAGGATCTTTTTCAGTCACATGCTTTGCACGTGGAGTTGGTTAACACCGACTTTATTTCAAGGGCTATGATTGGTCCACGTGGAAAGGTGTCTTCTAGGCGGTTATCGACTAGTATAAATAGATAATTTTCCATTGTAATTTGTAAGGCTTCAATTCTTTAATCGTTAATTTTGATTCTATTGAATTCAAAATCCTTTAGAGCAACTTCATTTTCTTCTTAAACTGTGTGTTCTTGGTGTTTGTGCGTGTTCTACTTATACTCTGTTTATTGCTTCCACTGCACTTAATTGTTATCTGAGTTGAGTTTGAATACTTTGTCAATACCAGTTTGGAATTAATCGATCCAACAAGATATCTCCAAATCAACCAAAAAAATTGAAAAAAATCTCTCGAAATCAACCAAAAAGTTAATTATATGGTGCCACCATTTGAAAAATGTTATGAATCTGTCCATGCAATTAATAATAAAGATTAAAGGAGCGCTAAATCAATCTTCCCAATAAAGGCTACTAAGAACTTAGGGTGCGTTTGGTTTGCATGAATGGATTGGAATGAAATGGATTTCAAAGAGGGGTTTGGATGTGAAAGGATTTGAATTTCAAGGGATTTGGATTTCAAATCCTTGATAAATCTGGTTTGGTTCGTAGGATTTGAATTTCAATCCTTTGTAAATCTTGTTTGATTTGTAAGATTTCGAAGGGAATTCGCTGCAAATTCTCAATTCTCATCACTAGGGTGTGGACGGGTCTGTTCGGTTCGTTTTTTGGCGGGAATCGAATTGAAAATCAAACCATTCAGTTTTTGAGAAATCCAAAACATTCAATTTTCGGTGTTACGGTTTCCAATTTGGTTTTAAAACCGAATGGTATAAAAATGTTTTGCTTTTTGATATTTGGGACTACAAGATATATATATATATATATATCACGACGAAAGTTCGGATGCAAACTCAAATTTCATTGTGAACATGAGGATAGCTGAGAGTGCGCCACGTGGCACATTCAGTCTGAATAATCATGTATTATTCAAACTGAATAATACATCATTCAGTATTATACAAACTGCATAAAACTGCTGTATTATTCAGTCTGAATAATACATGATTATTCAGTCTGAATAATACATGATTATTCAGATTGCATATGCCACGTGACGCTATCTCGGTTGTCCTCACATTCACAATGAATAATGAGTTCTCATTTAAACCTGACCCTATACATCACATACTATATATATAATTTTAATTCGATCGGTTCGGTTCGGTTTTTTGGAAAATCATGTTTGTTCGGTTGGATTTGGTTTTTCCGGAAAGAATGAGATTCAAAACCGAACATTTGGAATTTCTGTTTTTGGCTTTGGTTCGGTTCTTCGGTTTCGGTTCAACGATTTGAATCTTCGGTTAACAAAGTCAACGATGGAGCTACAAAAACGAGTGAGCGATAGAGTTGAGAGAGCGTGGATGAAATCCATCCAGATTAGGATTTTAAATCCCAACACGAGGATTTCAAAGTTCATCAACCATAGGATTTCAGTTTTGTCTTGAGATTTCACAACCCTCCAATATCTAATCTTATGTCATGTCGAACACATGAATGAAATGGATTTGAAATCCAAATCCTTCCAATTTCATTCCAATCCTGCAAAACGAACGCACCTTTAGATCTAATTCTAATAACTGTATTAAGTTGTCTATCTATATGAACCAAAAATAGGCCATGACGATCACTCCTACACCCTACTTCGAGTGCTTATGTGCTTTTATATTTGACTTCTGAGTTGTTAGAGCTTCAAATTTGATAATTTATGAAACCATCATATTTGTTATGTACGGAATATTTAAAGCTCATTTGTAATTGATATGCATGAAAATGCTTATCTTCGTATATTCATATCATGAAATTCCTTTGTTGTGGTCACACTTACACAAAATTACGGATTGTTCGTATTGTAAATGTTAGCATAGTTTGATATTTATTGTTTTTTAATTTACAATTGCTTTGACTTTCAACCATGCATACGCCGACATGTAACTTAATTTTGAATTTTTGTTATAGATTGAGATTGTTTTGCTTTGTATCTTACCGAATATTAATTTCAACTTCTGTGACATAAGTTTAATATAGTGTAACTTTATTATTTTAGTTAAAATTACATTTATTTATTTTCTTTTCTTTCAAGTTTCACGTGTTAAAGTTCGCACACATATAATAAACTTAACTTTTGTAGACTAGATACATGTTCCAAACCCTTAGTAATAGTATGTTTTGTTTGCTAATATATGGAAGCATTTTTTTAAATTTCTTCGCACAAGGGCCAAGGCATAATAAACTCATAACGCCCCAATTTTGAGTTGTTGTTCATATATTACACGCTGAATCATCCTGTAATGTACCACTCATTCCGCCATGAAACATACGCGTACGGCATACCCACCACAAGCGACATAACAAGAGAAGTTAGGTTTTTTCCAACTAACGTATTAAACAGTTATAATATAATAAAATAGCTATAATTTAGAGAAAATAACTAATTTAGCCAAAAGAAAATACCCAATTTACCTCCTAGCCAATATCTCCCTCCGGTAACCAAAATACCCACCGACCCGCTCCCGGCCGGCCGCTCTCCGGCGCCGGCAGCCGCTCCACGGCGAGTTCCGGCAAAAATTCATTTGGGCCGCTCCAGGCCCGGCTGCTCGGAGCGGCCCAGTCCATGTCACCCTCTATACATTAATTGTTGCAAAAAAAATAACAAAACCTCTTTCAGCCTAATTGTAAGGCGTGTAACCTCTACAAAAGGGGCCTGGGTTCAATTCATGGCCAAGACATTGTTTTTTTAAATAAACGAGTAAATTACAAATTTGGTCCTTGTGGTTTGATTCATGGCCATGTAGGGCGCATATCATGGACTGGGCCGCTTCGAGCGGCCGGGCCTGGAGCGGTCCAAATGAATTATGCCGGAACTTGCCGTGGAGCGGCTGGAGAGCGGCCGGCCGGGAGCGGGTCGGTGGGTATTTTGGTTACCGGAGGGAGAGATTGGCTAGGAGGTAAATTGGGTATTTTTTTTTTGCTAAAGTAATTATTTTCTCTATAATTTATCTCTAATTAATGAGCTAAAGTTTCAAAAAAGTTAAAAGATGTGCAAAAATGTTATTTGATTGGTCAAAAAGAGTTTTTTTGGATAAGGTTCGTCTAGGCTTCGCCTAGACTACATCCTTGTCAATTTGAAATTGAAAGAAAATTCGGCCGTCTGAGACTAAGCCTGGCCACAAGATGTGCACGAAAGAATTCGAACCTGAGGTAAATGAGATACCATCCACATTTCCCATAGACCTTACCGCTATGCCACAAACCTTTTGATTTTGGTCAAAAAGAGTTCGTGTATAAGAGAAAGATGGACTCTATTTCAATTGATAATCTTGATAGATTTCTTATCTTATTAATTGATTTAAATTACAAAGATTAATTTTCTTTTTTACAAAAGAAAATATTACATCGTAAGAAAAATATGTACGATAATGGAAGTGAACATGATATTGGATAAAGTTAGAAAAACTAATTAATGCATATAAGAAATGGTTATAGGTAAATTATAAATTTATAAGATACAAGTACATCTACGATGAATTTTCTGAAATAGAAAAATATATGTACTCTTTATATTATTTTTTAAAATAAAGAGAAAACATGAAGAAAAAAAACTCTAAATTTAGTGTATTATCTAAAACTTAACGTGGAAGAAAAAGAAATTGTTAGTGCATTTTCAATGGGTAATACTATTTTTTACACCAAATGTCAAAAGTAATGTAAGAAATAATGTAAAATTTAGTGTTACTAGTAAATCTTCTCCAATGGGTAACATTATTTTTTACACCAAACCCTTTTTACATTAAAAAGTATTGTTAAAAATAGTGTAAAAAATAGTGTTACACCAAATATAGTGTGATACTATTCATCACACTAATTTTAGTGTGAAAAATAATGACCCCATTGGAGATGTGAATGGTAACATTTATATCAAATTTAGTGTTTAGTGTAAGATTTGACGACCCCATTGGAAGTTGTCGTAGTCCTATCTATCATACAATGACTTACAATGATGTGTTTATAGAAAGGAGATACACAACAAACATTCACTTTCATTATATCAAAACAACTTTTCACTTTTAATTCTAAACAATCTAACTGTTGGAAAATTTGGTAACACTAAGATAAAGTAGAAAGAAGATACCCTTTCAGGTGAAGTCGATTGTTGCTTATGAAAACTATCACACAGAAGTTATTTTCACTATCACAAACAAGTTATTTTAAAACGGTGAGTAAAAAATTGACAAGGATGGCCTTTATTGCCATCATTGCATTAAATGTTATCTTCCAACTTTAATATGTGTCTTCATCTGATTTGTTGATGTATGTATGTATGTATGTATGTATGTGTATATGTATAGGGTCCCCTTTTTTGTTAACCAAACAATCATGTGTCGTTTGTTTTTAAAGAGGTCTAAAATTTGAAGTATGATTTCGCATCTAGAAAATAAGAGATGGATGGTGCACCACTTAAAATTTCAGAAGACGGTAAATCATATTTAGACCTTGTCTTAAAAATAAAATAAATAGTCTTAAGAGATTTTAAGATTGAATTGTAATCCATTTCCCACGAATTCCAGTGTTTGGTTCACTTTAAGGAATGGAATTGAAATTTAGAGGATGGAATGAATTCCATTAACTAAAGGATTCTAAATTCCATTCACATACGGTAGGATTTCAAAATCCATCAACTTAGGAATTTCACATATTACTAATTTACCCCTCATAACCGTTTTTTTATCTTTTAACCCTACTTCTTCAATCGTCCCCTACTGCTTCTTCATCACACTTCTTCAATCGTCGCCTATTGCTTCTTCAACCCACCGCTCCAAAATCGACAGCCTACTAGCGACGACTTGCAACTGCCGTCTTCTGTTGATCGCCTTTTCTGAACGCTAACCACCTCTGGTGTGGTTGTGCTTCTTAATGCCGACCTCTTTCTTCAAGCGATGGTATGGTTGTTCTTCTGAAAGCCGATTTCCTTCTTTAAGCGCTGGTGTGGTTGGTTCCGTTTTTAAACTGATATTTCCTGTTTTTATGGTTTGATATGGTCCCAGATTAAGTTGTAATTCTACCAAACTATTCAAAACAATTTGGTTCAATTTTAATGTCATTGTTATCTGATAAGTGGAAGTAGTTCAAATTCTTGATCGTTGGTATGCTCTGTAAAAATACTATGACATGGCTGATTTGAATGTAGATAACTAAATGACCCAAACAGAGAAGGATAATTCTTTCATTTTTCATTTTTGAAATCAAATTCATCTAACATGTGTGCGAACCAAACAGAATAAGGGATTGAATTCCAATTCAATTTCCTACCAACCAAACAGAATATGAAATTCGATTCCAATTCCTGATGGATTCCAATTCCATCAGAGATTCCAATTCAGTCAAAAACATTTTAGCGAACCAAACGCCACCTAAATTCTTTAGAATAAAGCAATTCTCAAGTGAGTATTTTTACAATTCAACAAAAAAATCAAAGCAAAAGCCAACTATTATCTTTCATTACACCCCTATAGCATAAACCATATGATTAAATAAGATGTAATACAAGATAATCTTAAATGGAAAAATCCCATACTCCTATTCCCAATGAAGAAATCAAAGATGATGAACAAATAAAGATAGCAAGAGTAACTACACTTTTGGTCCTTGTGGTTTAATGAAAATAACATATTTTGTCCCTAGAATTTGAAAAATACAATTTAGCCACTATAGTATGCGATTTTGTCTATTTTTCGTTCTCCGTGCTACAACCGTCAATGAGACTCCTATTAGATACACCTACATGCGGGGCACATGAGGGTAATTTCGTTATTTTAACATTTTTATTAGTTTTAACTTTTTTTCAAACAATAAGGACTAAATATGCAAATTTAAACTATCTTATATTTCTTGGGTCAAATGCAGAACTTTTAGTTTCTCCTTCGGCCAGCTTGCTAGCAACTCCATCTTCAGCAACGCCTTTATCCTAGCGCCGCCACCTTCCACTCACGGTGACGCTTTCCAACCTTCCCCTTCGATTTCCAAAAATCTAGCTTCAATTTCTCTACATCGCCGCATGTGAGCTCATTGGAAGGGACGAATCCATTGTCATGTCATCAACGGGTTAGCTTTGTGAATCAATCTCCTCCATCTAAAATGCTCATCAACGGGTTAGAACTGCTTATCGTCATTTAATAGTCCAAAACATATTAAACATGCATCATAAATGTACTTTATAATCAATCATAGAGGGTAAGAAGGGTAATTGGTAAAGTTATGAAATTAGGAATCATAATCTATCCCTTGTATCATGCAAAATAAAACAAGCCGGTTATAGAACATTTATTTGATTCGGTTGAGAAACTTTCCAAATGACAACTTCTATAATGAGAAATCTTCATTAGTAAAACAAAGCAACTTTCACCCCAAAAAATCAATTCATAAACATTATAGCATGCATATTCAAACAAATGCTAAGAAATTGTCTTGACGATCACGTACCAGCTCAATTACATAGACCCTGCAGCGAGTTGGTTATGAACAATTTGCAAAATTACAATGAATTCATCCAAAATAGTCATTTGATGGATGCCGCTATAGAAGGAAAGCCAAAATTTTACTAGAGTGAGTGATGATGGAAGGAAGCATAGCAAGTTGGATCGATTGTTTGCCTCAATTAAGTTTTGTTCGACTTGGAGAAACATGGGGGTCAAGGTGTTGGAGAGGAAGTGGTCAAACCATTACCTGATAATGCCAAATGACATCAACCTTAACTTTCGGTCGAAGACCTTTAAGATTTTTGATACATGGCTAAAAGGAGCCAATATTGAAAGTATGGTAAGAGAGGCTTGGAGTAAGAAGGTGGCATCAAAATATTTGGATTGTGCTTTTGGAGATAAGTTAAAGAATAAAGTAGCCTTGAAGACTTGGTGCAATGACAAGTATAGATCCTTAGAGGGGATTGGAACGTAATAAGGTAGTGGCTATATCTTTGAAGACGGTAGCCAATTGTAGAAGCCTTAAAGAAGGGAAAGGGGTATATGGCTAGAAGCATGGAAATATGGTTTGAGGCGGAAAAAAAAATCGAAGATGGCTAGACAAAAAGTGAAAAAATTGGCCGAGGAAGGGGATGAGAACTCGAAATTGTTCCATGCAGTGATAAGGAAGAGAGTAAGATCTAATGGTATATGTGGGTTAAACGTCAATGCGGTGTGGACCAAAGATCTATAAAAGATTAAAGAGGTTATGTTCAATATTTTCAAGGAAAGGTTTGCGTCACACAACCATTCGAGTCCAAAAGTGAGGAGTGACAAATTTAGAAAGCTTTTTGCGGACGAAGTGGGTAATTTGGAACGACCTTTCACAAAAGAGTGTGGGAATAATAAATCCGTGGGTTCGGATGCAATAACAATCACTTTTATTAAAAAAAATATTGTGATTTTACGAAGGCGGTAGTAAGGTTTTGGGAGAGGATGGAGATTAGTGAGGGTTGTAATGCGTTGTTCATAACACACATTCTAATGAATCCGAACCCGAACTCGATTGGTCTTAATCAGCTTAGGCCGATTATCCTAATAGGGGTGTTTTACAAAATTATCTCAAACGCAATAGAAAGAATGAAAAGAATTATGGGGAAGCTCATAGGGGGACCTAATCGACTTTTCTAAATGGAAGATTCATCCTTGATGGGTTCCAATTGCTAATGAAGTGGTGGAAGACATCCGAAGATCAAAAAGAAAAGCTATGGTGTTCAAGGAAGACTTCGAGAAGGCCTACAATAGTGTGTAGTGGGCGTTTTTACTTGATATCTTGAAAGTTATGTGTTTTGGACATAAATGGTGTAAGTGGATAAAAGCTTGCTTAGAATCATCATCGGTCTTAGTTATTGTCAATGGCTCAAAAAAAAAAGTTCAAAATGGAGAAAGGTCTTAGATAAGGAAATCATCTAGCACCATTCCTTCTCTTAATGGTGGTGAAAAGTCTTAATGTTTTAAATGTTGGAAGCAAGAGAAAGCAGGTTATTTGAAGGGGTTACCATCGGAAGAGAGGAAGTGGTTTTCCATCTCCAATATGTGTATGACATAACTTTCTTTGTTACGTAGAGTTCTCTAAATATTAAAAAAATAATGTAGATTTTAAAAAAAGTTTTCATTTGGTATTGGTCCTACAGATCGACATTAGCAAGAGTAAGCTTTATGTTGTGGGAGTCGGAGTTGAAGAAATTCAAGCTTGGGCTAGCGGCTTTAGATGTGGAAGTAGATTGTCACCGTTCATGTATCTTGTTACCTTGCATGTATCTTGGGATTCCGATGGGAGTGGCTATGAATTGAATTGAGAATTAAAGATCGTGGTGGAAAAAATGATGAACAAGTTGTCCTCTTGGTAGGCGAAGGCTATGTCGTTCAGTGGTAGATTGATGTTGGTAAAATTGGTTCTTGGCAGTTTAACTTTGTACTACTTTTCGCATCCTGAGTGGAGAGTGAGTTGGACAAAGTAAGAAATCGTTTTTTATGGGGGCATAATGGGTCTAATAACATTAAAGGGGTGGCATGGGTGTAGTGTAAAATAGTTGTGAGCAAGTTCAAGAGAGGAGGTCTAAACATGGGGAGTTTGCAAGTGTCCAGTTAGGGTTTATTGGGGAAGTGGTGGTGGAGATTTGTATGTGAGAAAGAGGCTTTTGGGGGTTAGGAGCATTAAAAGTATTTATGAATTTGAGAGGGGTCTAGAAGGGAGACTTGACAGTACCATGGTGGTAAATCAGTGTGGCTCGGTATAGTGAAAATTGGTAAAGACTTGAAAATTTAGGGATTGACTTCTTCTCCTCGGTATAGTGAAAATTGGTAAAGACTTAAAATTGGGAATCAAGGGGGGGGGGGGATAACTTGAAGATCTCCTTCTTTGCTATATAGGTGTGGAGGCCAAACGAGAGCGCTCCTGATAAAGCTAAATGGTTTCTAGGACGAGATGGAAATATCTCGCTACTTGGCTTATAGAAATTAAAAGAGGACAAAGTGGCGGCTAGAGTTGTCGGTGTGGAGGACACAAAATAGTCCAGGATGATTCCAAAGAAAATTGACATCCTAATTTGAAGGGCAAGGCTTGGAGGACTACCATGGAGGGAGGTACTCGATAAAATGGGACCAGACTTGAATTCGACGTTGTATCCAAGATGTACGAAAGAGGTCGCAGTCAATCATACCTTGATTCACTTCATGGAAGTAAACAAGTTGTGGCAAGTCGTTGCACGATGGTATACTGGTTCGGGACGTTACGAGACTTGTGATATGTGGTTTCCTTGTTGCAAACTTGTTTGTTTCTTCTGCTTTGTGTATATTGTTTCCTTTTTTGCTTATCGGTTTGTCCAACTCTGTGACTCGTTTGGTTTGGTTTTTTGGTGGTAATATTATGGCTGCTTTTCAGAAAAAAAAAATGCAAAATTACACGGACAATTTGAAAAAAAAAATTCACTTTCGCAAATATGCATGAGTTCACTAATGATTTTTATGCCATTTTTCACTTATTAAGATAACCACGGAAATTTAAAAAATATGGTAATTTGTCTAAAGAAACTACAACATTTTTTTTATTGATAATCATATATGTGGATCTTTTGTCCAAAACTTTCTACCTTGAAATTAGGGGTGTGCATTGGATGACATCCAATGGATTTGAGGGGATCCAATCCAATCCAATCCAATCATCCACTGGATGTTGGATTTCTCCAATCGAATCGATCCACTCATCCATTGGATGTTGGATTTTTCCAATCCAATGGATGGTTGGATCGGTTCGGTTCCATCCACTGGATTTTCTTATTGGATGTCCAATGGATATCCATTGGACCGGATTGAGTTGAACAAATATAAATCGGATTGGATCGAATCGGATCCATCAAAATTCGATGAATGATCTAATCAAACCCATCCAATCATCCATCCAATGTTTTTAATCCATTTTACAATAGTAACTAATTTCATATAATAATCAAAAATTCCAAACAATGGCATAATGTTTAATTTTTAATTATATTTAAATTTTAATATATTATATTATTATTGGATGTAATTGGATGGGTCATTGGATGATAATTGGATGGGTCCGGTCGATTATCATTGGATGGTCAATTGGATTGGATCGGTCGGTTTTGGACGGTTCTGGACCACCATCCACGAACCGAACTGACCCAATTGGATGCCAATTTTTTTTTCATCCGATCCAATCCAATTACAATTGGATATCCAATCATTATTGATAGCTGTATCAAATCATAGTTTTAATATGGTGTATCTTTTGTAATTATCTCCTATTCTTTTTGTATTATTTTGTTTGCTATATTTGTGTCTATAAAATTCTCCTCACCCCATTAGTTTTCGGTGTGATTTGCATCATTCACATGGTATTAGCCTAAATTATACCAACGATCCTCTTTCCTCTCCTTCTTCCTCCCTCCCTCTTGCTACCCTAGTTGCCGCCATGGCCTCTACTGATAGCGTTCTTCGTATGTCTACCATTATTCACATGATTACCATTCGTCTCTCTTCTACTAATTATCTTTTGTGGCGAAATCAACTCCTTCCCCTGCTTTCCTATCAAAAGCTTAAGGATCATGTTCTCGGCACTACTAAACCACCAACAGCCACCGTCACCGTCGACGGTAAATCTGTTCCGAATCCGGAATTTGTCTCTTGGTCTGATGCTGATCAGCGGGCTGTTCTTATTCTTCTTTTCTCCCTTTCAGAGGAGGCTACAGCAGAGGTTCTTAACCTCTCTTCTGCCCGCGCCATTTGGACTGCCCTCGAGTCCGCTTACAGCAACACTTCCATGGAAAGGGTTCAGTCTCTGCGCGATCAACTTCGTCAAACTTTCAAAGGTACGTCTTCCGTTGTTGAATATGGACGTCAATTTAAAGCCATCTGTGATCAGCTCGCTACTATTGGTCAACCGCTGGACGATATTGACGAGAATCACTGGTTTTTATGCGGTCTCGGTGCCTCCTTCGAAACTTTCTCAACGGCCATTCGTGCCTCCAAACCCTCCCCGGCCTTCCGTGAACTTCTCGCTCAAGCCGAAATCCATGAGCTTTTTCTACGGTCTCTTCACGGGTCCAACGCTACACCCCCTGCTGCCTTATTGCTCATACTGGTTCACAAAATTTTTCTGGTCAAAGGGGTCGGGGTCGGGGTCGGTCTTCACGTGGCGGCTCAAATGGGGGTCGGGGTTGTCAGCTTTGTCGAACAAACGGTCATTACGCAAATGCTTATCCCAACTTATCGACATTTGTTCACCGTGCTAAAACCAATGTGCCAACCGCGGATGCCAATCTTGCCCATGCCTTTCATGCTCAATGTCATGTATCTACTTCTAATCCAGATTGGTATTGTCACACCCCGTTTTCTTTTTCCTTTATTTATTTTATTTATAATATTCAGTTTATTATTATAACTTAATACTATTAGGGTAAAAATTAGAATTAGGGTTAAGGGTCTTCTAGCCGTTTAACTTACGGGTCAAGCAACAAGAATAGGGAAGAAAGCCCGCTAAAACCTAGGTTAAAAACCCTAGGGACGCAACTCTTTCTTCCTCATTGTGTTCCTTGGCAAGCAACCATCGAGAGAGAGAGAGAGGTCGGGAAAGAGAGAAGGAGCCGCCGGTCCGGTTTCGCGTCGTAGGTAAGTTTCCTTCGAGTCTCTCGTTAGATAGATAACGAAACGGCGGTGGCTCACCACCTTTGCAGCCGGGGGTAGTGGCGGTTGTCGCCGTTGCTGCCACCGGGCCGCGCCTTCGCGTAGACGGCGGCCATGGCCGTTCATGGCGGCTGTGGTTTCGTTGTCGGCGCCGGCGGGAGTTCGAACACCACCAACTGCGGTGGTGGCGTGTGCGGGTATCTCGGCGGTGGTGGCTGCGCCGCCGCCGCTGTTGCGCTATCAAATAAACGACGGGGCGGTGGGGGAGCTTTGGCTCGCCGCCGCTGGTTTCCAGCCGCCAAGGGCGGCGTATGGTGGCTTTTCCCACGGCCGGCGGTGGCTGAGGTCGCCGCTGCTGCCTGTGTTTGGTGAGTACGCCGGCGGTGGCTAGCCCCGCTAGCTGCAGTCGCGCGGATCATGTAGCAGGGAAGGGTGGCGGGCGGCGGTGGTCGCAAGACCGCTGCTGCTGTTGTGCGAGCACCGGCCGACCGGCGGCTTGGCGGGATCGCCTCGCCGTCGCAACCGATTCCCGTGCCGCTGCTGTTGGCGATACTCGATCGGTGGTGGTGGGTTATCGACCTGCCGCCGCTGTCCCGTAGCCGCCCGTGGCGGCGTGTGTTTTGTGTCCGAGGCCGGCGGTGGCCAAGGCCGTCCTTGGTCGCCGCTGGAACCTACGGTGGTGGTTATGCGGTGGTGGCGGCAGTTTTCTTCGGCCGCGGCTGCCGTGTGGAGGCGAGGCGGATCAGCGGTGGTGGTGGCTTAAAAACACCGCTGCCGCTGTGTAGCAAGTATGTACGGTGGTGGTGGTGGCGGGACATCGCCGCCATGGCCGCCGTTCGATTAACCCTAGTAATGTAGCACGAGAACTAGATACCATCTTTGCGGTTAAGTGTGATGACCCTTAAGGGTTTGTTCTAGTAACGTGAAGCAATGCGTGGAAATTAATTAGTGTTATTTTTCAGAGTGGTTGCGTAGGTTACAATTGTAAGAGAGACGTTTCTTGCGTGTACGTGACTTTCTTGAGGTGAGTGGGATTACATGCGATATTTTTATGATTTTATGTGTGTATGCATGATATTGTGTGATGTGGTGATAATTCGGGTTGCGTGATGACCCAAGGTGGCGGGAAACCGCGGAGACCGGATTGCGTGATGGTCCGGTAACGGGAAACCGTTAAGCTGTTAATGTGAGAAATTGTATATGTACATTTAATTATAGAATGTTGTATGTGTCTTACTCACTAAGCGGTTGAGCTTACCCCTCGTGTTTAAATGCTTTTAGGTACAAGTTCCGGGGTTGACAAAGGCAAGGCTCCGGCTTGAGGGTCTCCGGCTAGGCGGCGTTCCGATCCGAGTTTTTAACATTATTGTTGGTTTTATTGTGGGATATTTAATGTTGACTTGTCGGTTTGTGAATGATTAATTGGTTTTTATTAATTGCAAGGGTTTTTAATAAAATTTATTTACAAATTTTATTTTCAAATTTCCAATTGGGTTTGGGGTGTTACAACTTGGTATCAGAGCCTAGGTTTAAGAGAATCAGCACACGCACTCGTGGGTGTGTGTGTGGTTGGACTTAAACCAGGCGGTTGAGGGTAATTGGATGAGATCGGAACGGCCAGCGGAAACCGTCAAGACGGAGGTAAGCTTTAAGTACCTTGGTTGCTAAATCGTTATATGTGTTTGTGTAGTATTAAAATTGCATGTGGCTTGTTGGGAATGAAGCTGAACTGTATTCTATGATTTTATGTGACTGTTAGTCAGTAGGATTAGGTCTAATTAGGACGGTATCAAGACCAAATGTAAACACCTTGGTACGTCGGGGATGGGTCGTCGAGCATATTCTTGTTTGATTGTTGCTCGGTGGTCTTGATCCGGCTACCATGCATGGTTGGTTATAGTAATACGGCGCCAATAATAGTGTTACTATAAACGCCTGTGTAGTGTTGGATTTGATTAAGTTCTGGAGACTTAAAACTTATTGATTGCAGTTAGGATTATAGCATGCTATGTGTATATATATTTATGTGTGGGACGATCTGTTTTAGCATGCGCGATAACAACTAGCCTTAGGGTTAGCATGATCACTAATAGTAGGGTTATGTGTGAGTACCGTAATAGCGTTTAGTGACACTTCGATAGCTGTGAACTAAGATGTTTCTTGAACCTTCAGAATGGTGCAAACTAGGAGCCATACTGATGATGAGGCCGGACAGTCCGACCACATTGCTGCCCAAATCACTGAGACCCTGCAGCAGATGCTGCCGGGGCTGTTTAACCAGATGAGAGACGAGCTGATCCAAACCATGGACCAGCGCATTGACGTGGCCCTTACGGCCCGTAGCTTAGGTACTGGGAGCTCGAGTCAATCCCAGCCTCGTGGGATCACCTTTAAGGACTTCATGGCGTGCCAACCGCCATTATTTGACGGGAAGAAGGATCCCGTGGCTTGCTACCGCTGGTACTCGGCGGTCGAGGGAGCCTTTCGCACTTGTGGGTGCCCTGATGGTTCGAAGGTTCTTTTTGCTGTGAACCTTCTTCGTGGAGCTGCAAAGGATTGGTGGGAGCTGACGCTCAAGAAATACACGGAGGCACAGATCACTGCGTTGACCTGGGGAGATTTCCGGGCCTTGTCCGACGAAGAGTTTGCACCTCGCATCGAAAAGGAGCGGATAGCATCAGAGTTTTTGAAGCTGACTCAGACGACGGAGTCGGTGAATGAGATTACTGCGCAGTTTCTGGAGAAGCTGCTGTTTGTACCGGGATACGCGAATGACGAGTCGCTGAAAATGGCTCGTTACTTGGGAATGCTGAAGCCGGAACTCAAGAAGGCGGTGGCCACGGGGAGGTGTAAGACCCTCAGTGATATGCAGGAGGTAGCACGGTCTCAGGAACTGGTGTTGGAGGAACTACAGCAAGGGAAGCGGAAGGCGGAAGATCAGTCAGGGCCAGCAAAGAAATTCAAGGGAGCTAGGACTGATACCAGGAGCGGGACCCCGAGCTGTCCAAAGTGTGGGCGTTACCACCGGGGTGAGTGCAGACCGCGGGAGTTATCGTGTTACAAGTGTGGCAAGACGGGCCACCTCAGCAAGGATTGCAAGGAGACTGCTAGGCTTTGCTTTCACTGCTATCAGCCAGGGCATATCAAGCCCGATTGCCCTCAGCTGAAGAAGACGCCAGCCCTGGCTCCTGCACCAGCGACGCTTAGGATCACCGACGGCACTACCCAGGGGAAGAGTGGAGCTACCACCCGTGGGCGAGCCTTCCAGATGACTGCTGAGGAAGCGCAGTCGGCGCCTGACGTGATTACAGGTTTTTCTCGTTATATTTTCGTACGATTATTGTTAGTAGCTTATTTTATGTGTTAGTGTTAAAATAGTGTATCTGCCGTTAAATGTGAACCTTAGGCATATTTCCTGTCAACTCGAAACCGGCTTTAGTACTTTTCGACACAGGGGCCACGTGGTCCTATGTGTCGCGTAGGTTCTGTAAGGACTTCCAGATCGAGCTCGGTAATCTGGATAGTCCTCAGGCAATCGACGTAGCAGCGGAGGAGGTGCAGGTGGTCGAGCATGTGTACCGGGGATGCAGTATTGAAATTTTCGGAGTACGTTTTAGCATCAACCTCATCCCCATTCCCATGAACGGAGTGGACGTAGTTGTCGGGATCGACTGGATGTTTCCAAACCGGGCGACCACGGATGTTGCAGGGCAGTGTGTACGCATCCATAACCCAAGTGGGGGAGAATTGGTTGTGTACGGTAAAGGGAGAAGGATATCTACATCTTAAGGTTCTATCGCGAAAGCTCAGAGGTATATTCAGCGAGGGTGTACAGGGTTTCTAGTTTATGCCATGGCGGATCAGGCGAAGGAGAGGAAGCTGTCGGTAGCAGAGGTGCCAGTGGTCAGCGAGTTTCCGGACGTGTTCCCAGAGGATCTGCCTGGCCTCCCACCTGATAGGCAGATCGAGTTCGGCATCGACTTGGTACCAGGAGCGGCTCCGATTGCGCGAGCTCCTTACCGTCTGGCTCCGCCGGAGCTTCAGGAGTTATCGGAGCAGTTGCAGGAGCTCTCGGGGAAGGGGTTCATCCGCCCGAGCAGCTCACCGTGGGGTGCACCGATCCTGTTTGTGAAGAAGAAGGACGGGAGTCACCGTATGTGCATCGATTACCGTGGACTCAACAAGGTGACCATCAAGAATAGGTATCCACTACCTAGGATTGATGACCTATTCGACCAGCTTCAGGGGGCGTCGTGGTTTTCTAAGATTGATCTTCGGTCGGGGTACCACCAGCTGAAGGTGAAGGAAGCGGATGTCCACAAGACCGCTTTCCGAACCCGTTACGGCCACTTCGAGTTTCTGGTAATGCCGTTCGGGCTTACCAATGCTCCAGCAGCTTTCATGGACCTCATGAACCGGGTGTGCCGCCCGATGCTTGATCGGTCCGTGATCGTTTTCATCGACGATATTCTAATCTACTCGAAGACGAAGGAGGAGCATGTGATGCATCTGCGGGAGGTGCTTGAGGTGTTGAGGAGGGAGCGTCTCTACGCCAAATTCTCGAAATGCGCTTTCTGGTTGGAGGAGGTTCAGTTCTTGGGCCATATCATTAACCGGGAAGGCATCAAGGTGGATCCAGCAAAAATCGAAGCGGTTATGAATTGGGAAATTCCTAAGGCACCTACCGAGATCCGGAGTTTCCTGGGTTTAGCCGGCTACTACAGACGGTTCATCCAGGATTTCTCTAAGATTGCGGTACCTTTGACGCGTTTGACGAAGAAAAGCGAGCCGTACGTTTGGGGTTCTGAGCAGCAGAAGGCTTTCGACACGTTGAGGCAGAAGCTGTGTGAGGCTCCGGTTCTAACCTTACCAGAGGGGGTGGAAGATATGGCAGTTTATTGCGACGCGTCTCGACTGGGTCTGGGTTGTGTTCTAATGCAGAAGGGGCGGGTGATAGCCTACGCTTCGAGGCAGCTGAAGCCTCACGAGGCTAATTACCCCACGCATGATCTCGAGCTTGCGGCGGTTGTTTTTGCTCTCAAGTTATGGAGGCACTACCTGTATGGGGTGAAGTGCACCATTTTCTCAGACCACCGGAGCTTGAGGTATTTCTTGGAGCAGCCGAATCTGAATATGAGACAGCGGAGATGGCTTGACGTAGTCAAGGACTACGATTGCGAGATTCTCTACCATCCGGGCAAAGCCAATGTGGTTGCTGACGCTTTGAGTAGGAAGACGGAGCACGCGCCGCTTCGTATCTCACACCTAAAGATGGCGGTGACTACCTCCTTTGTGGACCTAGTGTTGCGGGCACAAGAGGAGGCGAGTCGGGAAGAGAATCGGAATGGAGAACGGATTCGGGGACAGATGGCCGCGTTAGTCAGAGATAGTCGTGGGTTGCTGACGAGATTTGGGCGAGTGTGGGTTCCTCGTGCGGGTACGGCTCGTCAGACCTTGCTAGAGGAAGCTCACAAGTCTAGATTCTCAATTCATCCGGGAGCTACAAAGATGTATCGGGATCTGCGGACAGGTTACTGGTGGCCAGGGATGAAGAGAGACGTGGCACGGTACGTGGAGTCGTGTTTGACCTGTCTAAAGGTCAAGGCTGAGCATCAGAAGCCTCACGGCAAGATGCAGCCTCTTGAGATTCCCGAGTGGAAGTGGGAAAACCTCACTATGGATCTGATCACCAAGCTTCCGAAAACCCCTCGGAAGTTTGACGCGATTTGGGTCATAGTAGATCGGTTGACCAAGAGCGCTATCTTCCTTCCTATCCGGGAGAGTTCGACTGCAGAGCAGCTGGCGAAAATCTACGTGGATGAGGTGGTGTCAAGGCACGGGGTGCCAGTGTCGATTATCTCGGACCGAGACGTACGCTTTACTTCTCGGTTTTGGGAGAGGTTCCATTCGGAGTTGGGTACTAGGTTGCATTTTAGCACCGCGTACCATCCTCAGACAGACGGTCAGAGTGAGCGGACGATTCAGACCCTGGAGGACATGTTACGAGCTTGCGTTCTGGATTTCGGTGGCAGTTGGGATACGTATCTGCCTCTGGCGGAATTCTCGTATAACAACAGCTACCATTCGAGCATTGGGATGCCGCCGTTTGAAATGCTTTACGGGAGGAGATGCCGTACTCCTATCTGTTGGGGCGAGGTAGGACAACGCGTTCTTGGTAGCACCGAGGTTGTTCAGAAGACCACGGAAGATATTCAGAGGATCCGGGAGCGGTTACGGACGGCTCAGAGTCGACAGAAGAGTTATGCGGATCGACGGAGATCGAACTTGGAGTTCCAGGTGGGAGACCGAGTGCTACTCAAGGTTTCTCCTTGGAAGGGCGTGATTCGGTTCCGAAAGAGGGGCAAGCTGGGGCCTCGCTACATCGGACCGTTCACTGTTCTTGCGCGTGTTGGGAAGGTAGCTTATCGTCTGGAGCTGCCTGCGGTACTAGGCCAGATCCACAGCACTTTCCACGTTTCGCAGTTGCGAAAGTGCCTCGCCGACGAGACGGCGCACATTCCTTTAGACGATATTCAGGTGGATGAGAGCCTGAATTACGTTGAGAGGCCGGTTGCAGTGTTAGACCGGAAGGTGAAGAGGCTGCGGAACAGGGAGATCCCCATCGTGAAGGTGCAGTGGCAGCACCGGAAGGGTTCCGAGTGGACCTGGGAACCGGAGGCAGAGATGCGAGAGCACTACCCGGAGCTCTTTTCGGATTGATTTCGGGGACGAAATCCTTGTAAGTGGGGGAGAGTTGTCACACCCCGTTTTCTTTTTCCTTTATTTATTTTATTTATAATATTCAGTTTATTATTATAACTTAATACTATTAGGGTAAAAATTAGAATTAGGGTTAAGGGTCTTCTAGCCGTTTAACTTACGGGTCAAGCAACAAGAATAGGGAAGAAAGCCCGCTAAAACCTAGGTTAAAAACCCTAGGGACGCAACTCTTTCTTCCTCATTGTGTTCCTTGGCAAGCAACCATCGAGAGAGAGAGAGAGGTCGGGAAAGAGAGAAGGAGCCGCCGGTCCGGTTTCGCGTCGTAGGTAAGTTTCCTTCGAGTCTCTCGTTAGATAGATAACGAAACGGCGGTGGCTCACCACCTTTGCAGCCGGGGGTAGTGGCGGTTGTCGCCGTTGCTGCCACCGGGCCGCGCCTTCGCGTAGACGGCGGCCATGGCCGTTCATGGCGGCTGTGGTTTCGTTGTCGGCGCCGGCGGGAGTTCGAACACCACCAACTGCGGTGGTGGCGTGTGCGGGTATCTCGGCGGTGGTGGCTGCGCCGCCGCCGCTGTTGCGCTATCAAATAAACGACGGGGCGGTGGGGGAGCTTTGGCTCGCCGCCGCTGGTTTCCAGCCGCCAAGGGCGGCGTATGGTGGCTTTTCCCACGGCCGGCGGTGGCTGAGGTCGCCGCTGCTGCCTGTGTTTGGTGAGTACGCCGGCGGTGGCTAGCCCCGCTAGCTGCAGTCGCGCGGATCATGTAGCAGGGAAGGGTGGCGGGCGGCGGTGGTCGCAAGACCGCTGCTGCTGTTGTGCGAGCACCGGCCGACCGGCGGCTTGGCGGGATCGCCTCGCCGTCGCAACCGATTCCCGTGCCGCTGCTGTTGGCGATACTCGATCGGTGGTGGTGGGTTATCGACCTGCCGCCGCTGTCCCGTAGCCGCCCGTGGCGGCGTGTGTTTTGTGTCCGAGGCCGGCGGTGGCCAAGGCCGTCCTTGGTCGCCGCTGGAACCTACGGTGGTGGTTATGCGGTGGTGGCGGCAGTTTTCTTCGGCCGCGGCTGCCGTGTGGAGGCGAGGCGGATCAGCGGTGGTGGTGGCTTAAAAACACCGCTGCCGCTGTGTAGCAAGTATGTACGGTGGTGGTGGTGGCGGGACATCGCCGCCATGGCCGCCGTTCGATTAACCCTAGTAATGTAGCACGAGAACTAGATACCATCTTTGCGGTTAAGTGTGATGACCCTTAAGGGTTTGTTCTAGTAACGTGAAGCAATGCGTGGAAATTAATTAGTGTTATTTTTCAGAGTGGTTGCGTAGGTTACAATTGTAAGAGAGACGTTTCTTGCGTGTACGTGACTTTCTTGAGGTGAGTGGGATTACATGCGATATTTTTATGATTTTATGTGTGTATGCATGATATTGTGTGATGTGGTGATAATTCGGGTTGCGTGATGACCCAAGGTGGCGGGAAACCGCGGAGACCGGATTGCGTGATGGTCCGGTAACGGGAAACCGTTAAGCTGTTAATGTGAGAAATTGTATATGTACATTTAATTATAGAATGTTGTATGTGTCTTACTCACTAAGCGGTTGAGCTTACCCCTCGTGTTTAAATGCTTTTAGGTACAAGTTCCGGGGTTGACAAAGGCAAGGCTCCGGCTTGAGGGTCTCCGGCTAGGCGGCGTTCCGATCGAGTTTTTAACATTATTGTTGGTTTTATTGTGGGATATTTAATGTTGACTTGTCGGTTTGTGAATGATTAATTGGTTTTTATTAATTGCAAGGGTTTTTAATAAAATTTATTTACAAATTTTATTTTCAAATTTCCAATTGGGTTTGGGGTGTTACAGGTATGTTGACTCGGGAGCAACCGATCACATGACTTCTTCTTCTTCGGCTAATGTTTCAAATCCTGCACCTTATATGGGAACGGGCAATGTCTCTTTCGGCAACGGTAATGTTCTCCCTATATCTCATACGGGCACCACTCGTGTTTCATCTAATATTACCTTGCGTGATGTTCTAGTTATTCCTAGACTTACAAAGAATTTACTCTCCGTCAGCAAGCTAACGACTGATTACCCGGTTGATGTTTTACTTTCACAACCGTTTTTTACTATTCAGGATCGCAGAATGAAGCAACCGCTAGCTCAAGGCCGATGTGAGAATAGATTGTATGTTCTTCGTACCAAGCCGTATGCGTTGGTGGCTACCTCCTCTCGAGCTTCTTACGAGTTATGGCACGCGCGATTAGGGCACATTAATTTTGCTGTTATTTCTCTTTTGAATAAACAAGGACTTTTGTCTCTTACGTCGGTTTTACCAAAACCGATTTTATGTGAGCCTTGTCAATTGTCAAAAAGCCATAGATTACCTTTTCAGGATAATACAAAGCGTTCATCGGATCCCTCGGATTTAGTGCACTGTGATTTATGGGGACCGTCCCCGGTTATTTCAGTTGATGGCTATTCTTATTACGTTGCTTTTGTCGATGATTATTCTCGCTTTACGTGGTTGTATCCCCTAAAAACAAAGTCGGGTTTTTACTCGGTTCTCACGGCTTTTATTAAATTTGTTGAGACACAGTTCTCCCAGAAAATCAAAGTTTTTCAATCAGATGGTGGAACGGAATTTGTTAACAATCACGTTCGCAAGATTTTTGAGGAAAATGGCACACTTCATCGTATCTCATGCCCGTACACGCCACAACAAAATGGCCGTGTCAAACGCAAACATCGACACCTTGTCGAGACTCGTCTGGACATGCTTTTTCATGCTCATATTCCGACGGGTTATTGGATTGATGCATTCAGTTCCGTGGCCTACATTATCAATCGATTACCCTCGAAGATATTGGACGACAAATCTCCCTTTGAGTTGTTATATTCTCGGGTGCCGTCATATGACAATTTCAAAACCTTTGGGTGCCAAGTCTTTCCATATCTTCGTGATTACTCGGCCAACAAACTAGCACCACGTAGCATTCCATGTATTTTTATTGGATATAGCTCCCAGTATAAAGGGTTTTGTTGTCTTGACCCGGCGACTTCAAGAATTTATATTACCCGACATGCTCGATTCAACGAAACTTTCTTTCCATTTGCTGGTGGAAATTCGCTCACGCCTTTGACTTCGTTGCATGTATCCACTTTTTTGGAAGACATTTATTCCCCTGTGCCTCCACCAAATTCCATACCCCCTACTATGCAATCCACATCTTCTACCATGGCCACCCAACCTTGTGACTTGTGCACCCCGTCCCCACATGCCATTCCTTCCCAAGATAGCTTACCTCTCCATGAGCCATCCTCCCCACCGTCACCAGCCTCTGCCACCGCACCGTCTCCAATTGTCGTCACCGCACCGACGCTACCGCCCCAGCCCGAACCTTCTGCCACTAGCTCTCAACATCCGATGATCACCTGTGCTAAAGCCGGTATTTTTAAGCCGAAACAACGTGCTGATTTTGCATATCTTACATCTGATGCTCTTCATGCCGCTTTATTCACTCACACCGAACCTCGTGGCTTCAAAACAGCCGCAAAAAACCCAGAGTCGGTTGAAAATGGGTCGGTCGGTTATGATTGGATCGATTGATTTTTGCACACCCCTCTTGAAACTATTGGCAATTTTACAATCCTTAAATTGTGTTAAATCTCATATGTGAATGTAAAAATCTATTTTCTTCATTGATCGTTTGTCTAATCAAATGCAAAAGATGTCAACAAGCTATTATAATCACGTGCACATTGTGAATTTTAACATAGACATTGGATGACAACTAGATTCACATTTGTATCTTAATCTTAATTAACTTATATGAATTCATTCAATAACTTGTATGTAAATTAACTTTAAAAAATTGTCAAGAAAATGTAATTAGAAATAATGCAAATAAGCCAAAGTTTTATGCATACCTAAACGCGCATTAAAGCTGATAGGGTCATTATTCATTAACTAAAGATACACGTACCTAACTAAATATATTCTACATTTTAGGAGTTGGATTTTATAAACTTTGAAATGAATGAATACTTAAAAAGTAATATACAAATTCATTAAATTCATTAGGCTTCGTTAGTTCGTTTGTTGGTTATAAAACGTTATAATGGATAGTTAAAACCGGGGTTGGATGATATTGTATTTAAGAACACAAGTACAAACATTGTTGGCTTTTTATTTGGGAACGAGAAACTAAAATTAAAAAAACGACAAGTAAGAAGTTAGCAAAAGTCACATATTACAAACAAATGGAGGGTTTTGTAGCTAAATCCCCCAATTCAACTTACAATTTTTCCTCCTATTGCAAATCCAAAAATATGATCTACCAATTATATCATCAAAAATACATGTTTTCCTAGGTTTCACCGTTCCAAAAATCTGGGCATTACGAAAGTTCCATATCTCCCAAAAATTTGTAATGATTACAACATCAAAATATTTCCATGTAGCAGTTGAAAAAAGAATGTTTCTTCGTCCACTTAATGAACAAATCCACCAAGCAAGAATAAGGAGCCAGAATGTCCACCATTTGGCTATTAGGGGCCAAATACCATCAATCCCTTTACACCCTGCAAAAACATGCTCAGCAGTCTCTGGAACCTCCAAACACGATGGACAAAGCAAAGAATCAAGAATAATTCTCGACTTCCAAAATCTTCCTTAGTAGGAATGCAATCCAAAGAAATCATCCAAAATAAAATATTCAACTTGATAGGAACATAACTATTCCATCTAGTTGAATTTCCACCCGTAAATAGAAACCGCTCCCTTGAAAACATCGCGTCGAAAAACGAAGAACTCATCCGAAACATCTAAAACCCAACGAAACCTATCTAGTCGATGAAAAAAAGAGAAGTCTCTAATCAAATCAGAAATCACGACCACTGTGCAATCTATCAGCCACACTAACAACCTGCAAAGCAAAAACAAGAGAAATTTAAATAGACAAAGACTGAGGACCAAGCTAGATATCTCTCTAGAAATATGTTTGCAATCCATTACCCACCCGGATAGGACATAATTCATGCAAATGAACTCCTTCATCACTTAAATGTTGAATAACAGTGATGATACCCTTCCACGACCCTGAAGAAGCACCAATCGTGGAAAGGTCCGAGCATCTACCTGAACTACCCTGAATTGCTTTTATGACCGGTACCCATAAGGCATTTGGGTTATGAAAAAACTTGCATCTCCATTTAAACAACATCGCAATATTAAAAGACGACAAACTTCCTACCCCTGAACCACCATCTTCCTTACTCGCCAAGACCCGAGACCATGTCATCCAATGAAGTTTCCTCTCTCCAATATCCACAACCTAAGAAAAACGAGATCTTAAGCCTCCAAAGATTTTAGAACCGTTCTAGGCACAACAAAGACAGACGTTAAGTAAGACCCACACACTTCCTAGTACAGACTTGAGAAGAATAAGTTTAGCCCTAATAGACAACATCTTCGCATTCCATCTAGATAATTTAGTAGTAAACCTTTCACAGAGGGTCTTCCATGCCTGGATCGAGTCATGTTTTGACCAACAGGAATACCCAATTACATAAACGGCGGCTTAACGACCACACAACCAATCTTCAATGCAACCTGCTCAACCTAACCAAAAGAAATGCCAACCCCAATCAACTTACCTTTTTTATAAGTTGATTTTGAGATCAAAAGCCATGAAGAATACCATAAAATCCTAAGTACATGTCTCACATTCTCAAACGACCAATCACAAAAAAAAACTGTATCATCAACATAGAAAAAAATGTAATAACCGAGATTTTTGTTATAAATGGTTGGGTTAATTTTTCCATTAAGTTGATCTCTTGATAAAAAAAAAAAGAGAGAGAAGTAAGTGACCAATTGTGTCACCATTGGGAAGTTATAAATGGAATTGGGTTATTCCATTTTAGGAATGGGCTTAGCCCAAAGCCCATGCCATATATAGCCTTAAACCCTAAAATTAAACCATATGTGGAAATTGTTAGTGTGAGAAGTGTGTATGTATTGTGTGTGTAATTCTTGGGAGTTCATCATCATCATCACCTTCATCAGTTGCGCTACCTTCATCGAGATCGAGGTAAGATTTAGTGTTGTTTAAGCTATCAATTGTTTAGTTAATGTTGGTAATGCATTATAGAATCAATTATAATTCATTTGATGTCGATTCAGGTCTGTTTAAAATGATTTTAGGCGATTTTGTGCTGGTTCTTGCGATTTTCCGAGTTGGAAATTATGAATCCCGAGTTGGGATTCATATATCCCGAGTCGGGAAAATCGGTTGCTGAGTTGGGGATCTTTTTCGTTTCCCGAGTTAGGAATTATATTTTCCCGAGTCGGGATCTATGATTCCCGAGTCGGGAAATCATCGAAGTTTTTTGTTCCCAATGCCTTTCCCGAATTGAAAATCTATGATTTCCGAGTCGGGAATTCGGCTAGTAAGTCGTTATTTTGACCTTGCAATTCTTCGAGTCGGGAAACCTATTTCCCGAGTCGGGAATGATTAAGTTAAGATCAAGTTAGTATTTTTCCTTCAGATCGGGAGTGGTCATTTCCCGAGTCGGGATTTTTCATCTCTCGAGTCGGGATAGGGTGATTTCCCGAGTCGGGATAGTTGTTTTCCGAGTCGGGGTAGTTTGCGGAGAGGTTTTCCCCTGTGCTAAGTCTGCCTCGGGGTGTCATAGTTAGAGGAGTAAATAAGCGCGATCATTAATGCCTTAGAATTCATACAGGGACGTTAGGCAAGATCAGCGCCGATTCAGTGAGAATTGCTCAGGTGAGTTCCCTTTCCTGAATTGAATGTGATTTACTGTTTTAAACTGTATTTTTTTAAGATGCCTATTTTGTCTTTGTTAAATGTTTTGACTGAAGGAATGTTTATGCTTTTATAATAACATGATATGAATGATAAATATGTTAGTAATTATGTGCATAAGTTGACAAACTAAGTAATTACACATCCAATGTTACAAGACACTTAAGGGTCACACCTGTGAGGACCTATAAATCGAATAAGTTAAATAAAACCCAGAAATGGAGAGATTGGATTTATAATAGTCAATTATAAATCAGTTGGGTAATTTCAGTCAGAAATCCAAAAGTTAGAGGATTATTAATTAATTAAGAGAATTATATATTTATTAGATAAATAAATATATAATACAATAATTTAATTAATTATAAGTAATTATCTAGAGCATTCTTTTCTTGGAAGAAAAGAAAAAGATAATTAAAAGGGGAAACTGAATCAGATGGAAACTCTGTTTCCTTCATATATAAATAAACCTTATGAGTTTAAAGATAATCAATTCAATTAATCTAATTCTCAGTTTCCAGTTTTCTCTCTCTCTCTCTCTCTCTCTCTCTCTCTCTCTCTCTCTCTCTCTCTCTCTCTCTCTCTCTCTCTCTCTCTCTCTCCTACCGGCGCCGTCCCCTCCCCTCGCGACAACCAGCTCGGTTTTCCAGTTTTTCGGGTTTTAGTTCTGCTAGAGGAACATTCGTTGGTCGTTCATTGGTGGATTTATTCTCAAGCAATCCAGGTATATTCTTGTGTCCATAACTGTTAGGATCAATTAATACAACGATAAGATCCTTAGATTTTTAGGGTTTTTGTATCTTAATCGCTTCCGCATAAGATCGATCCAGTGTGTTTTCGATCATGTAGATCTTTTACCAGTTTGGTTATCATATCTATGGGATTTATCGAACCAGTAAGGTTTCGAGACCCACAATGATCCTCGTGTCAGTTCGACTCGAGGGATCCCACAAAACCCAACAGTGGTATCAGAGCCACAAGTTTCTTGTTATAATTTATTTAAACTATTATAAGATCCGATAAAAATTATTTCTTGAAAAGGGTTTTTGGGTGATAATCGTTTTTCATAAAAATCTTATCAAGTTAGAACCTTTTTCAATTTCACAACAAGATTTCGTTTTGTTTATCCTTTGTTTATCGTTAATCGCGTTAAAATTGTGTCATACGAAAAACCCGGAAAAACCACCACCAGATTGGTGGTGGCTGCGGTTGTCACACCACCGCCGCACCACCAACGCGGTGGTCGCGGCTGGCCGCCGTGGTCGATCGTCGGACCGCACCACAGCATGTGGTAGCGGCTCAGGCTGCCCTTCGAGAGCCACCGAGCCTCGCCACCAGGTGGGTGGTGGTGGCCGGACCAATTACCGAAACGAAGCCATCGCCGCACCACCAGATCGGTGGTGGCAATGGCGCTTTCGATGGCTGTGATCGAACCACCAACCGCACCCCGAGCGATGGTGATGGTGGTTGTGGCCACTGTTGCCGCCAAGATCGGCGACCACGGTGGCGATGCTTTGGCGTTGTCGCCGAACATCACCGGTATCGAGCGGTCATCAACCGCGGTCGTCGGTGGCCGTTAATTGACGCGATGGCGGCGAATGGTGGTAGCCGTAAGGCACCACTAGGCTTTGGCCGTGTTACACCACGAACCAAGAACGAATCAAAATCCCGCAACCACCAGAAGCCGCAGTAGCGGTGGTGGATGGCGGCGCCGACATCGGTCACAACGACGGGGATTCGTCGACCGCACCGTGCCTAGCGGTGGCGGTGTTCGTCTGTTGTTCCTCGTCACCGGCCCCACCACAGATCGGTGGTTGCGGCAGCGGTAATTGATCGGCGACGGTGGTTGTTTCACCGCACCGCGCCTAGCGACGGCGGTGTTTGGCCACTGTACCTTGATCGCACCGCAGCAAGTGGTGGCGACAGGTTGCAATCGCCGCAATCGGCGATGATGGTATTTTCCTTCACCGGCAGCCGCGAAGAAAAATCGACACCGGCCGCACTGCAAGGGTGGTTGCGATGGCGGTAATTAAATGGCGATGCGGGATCAATGATGGCGGTGAGTAACAATCACCACAACCACACCACAGTGAGTGGTGGTGGTGGCCGACGTTTCCGAACACCGATCGCACCATACGTAGTGGTTGCAGCGTCGGTTGTGTTCAAAGGCCACGGCAGCGGCGGTGGCAGCCTTGTGCTGCTGTCGTTGTTTGGTCCAGGTGATAGCAGTAATCAATCGCCACCTGTGGGCGGTGATTAACGGCGCGGCGGCAATGGTGTTTAACCGTTGTCGAGAATCGCCGATCGCAATGGCAGATGAGAGGTCGACATGACCATTCGCGGCGCGAGCTGCTGAACCATCCAGGGTTTCTTCGATATTTGGGCCAGGTTTTAAGTCAGGCCCAAGAACCCAGTATTTTGGACCAAGTTGTGGCTCAAAAGGGTTATTTTGTTTTTAAGCGATTTTATCCAAATTATTTTATCAAAAGGAAATAACGTTTTATCAAACCAGTTGTTTAAACCCATTTAGTCAAACAAGTTTCTTGCCGTATTTTTCAACCAGTTGGTAAAATCACGACATAGTTCAAAGGTTCAATATTTTAGTTTACGGATCAGTTTGATCGATTGAACTGGCGTGATACGTTTTTGGATAAAGTTAAAACAGTTTTATAAAATTAATTTAAAAGTTGTAAAACTCAATATTTTATAAAAGATTTTCATAACAAAATATTAAATTTAGAATTATAAAACAGTTTGGTTTTATAAAATCAGTTAAAACTGAGTTTTTGAGACGAAATAATTTAACGGATCTAGGCTTGTTTATAGCTTTAACATGATTGCCTGGTTTATGCTTTAGTCTAATGCATACTTGTATATATATATATATATATATATATATATATATATATATCTGTTTGTATCTATTATAGGGATTGCCAACTTAGGTCCTTTTTTGTTATTTTCTGGAGAGGCCTGCGTGCCACTTACAACCCCTTGTGTAATAATGACCTTAGGATAGATTTTATTTTTCTTTTCCGAAGTTCCATCGAGGATGCTAAGGCCAGTGGGAGCTACGCAAGAAAAATGTCTAGAGTCCTGACGAACATGCTAAGGCCAGTGGGAGCTACGCAAGAAAAATGTCTGGAGTCCTGACGAACATGCTAAAGCCAGTGGGAGCTATGCCTTTTTTTTAGTAAATAGGTCATTAATGGTCCTTAGGAATATAAGTTGGCAAACCTATAATTAGTTACTTATAAACTGTGTAGCTATAGACTTTAACTGCATGGTTGAACGTTTATTTGTGATATCCTACATGGTTTTAGAATAGGAGTTTTAGACTAACTATTATCGCAATAAAGGGTAGGTTTTTATGATTAAAATCACCAGTTCTTCGAACTTTTTCTCAAACAGTAGATTTTATTTTTAAACCTATAAATGATTGGTTCAAAAGGCAAGTTGACGAAACAGTTAGTTTCAATCAACTAGAATGCTATTAAACAGTTAGCTTTAATTAGCAAGTGACTTTAAAATAGTTAGTTTTAAATAGAATGTATGTTTGAAACAGTTAGTTTAAAACATCAGTTGCCTTTATAACAATCAGTTTTTCCAAAAATGTTTTTCCAAAATCCTGGAGATAAAAGGTTTTTAAATATAAAACCCCGAAAATCATAGATCAGTAGTGCAATCCATCTAGGGGCACCTCCGGCGTAAGGTACGCGGGCATTGTGAGTGAACACACCTTGAACGTCCACGTTCAAACCGAAGCTGGGGAGGGTTACATAACTCTGCGAATTATCTACCGGGTGGTACCGGCCAGAGTAAAGTAATCAGGTTCCCAAAATGGTGAGATCCATTTTGGTACTGTTGAGTTCACCGGGAGGTACCGGGCCAAAATGCACTAAGAGGGACTTAAACATGCACGGATAGTTACCGTGGTCTCGAAAAGATCTAGGAGTCATGTCAATTAGATGTGATTGGTAAAAGTCCTTACCTATCGAAATAGTACGGTCCTGATGGAGTAAGAATACACCACACATCAGGACGTATAAAATAAGGATCCTAGTCCAATAAATTGATCATTTAAGGGTTTATTGATATTTATTGGAAATTAATCTATTTACAGTTGCTAAAAACCAAAGGTTTTAATGTGTGTAGATGGCAAGCACTGTTACCAGCACAAACAATCTTTCCCTCCGCTCTATCCTTGAGAAGGACAAGTTAACCGGCCCCAATTTCCTTGACTGGGAGCGCAATCTGATGATTGTGCTTAGACACGAAAGGAAATGGTATGTCCTTGAAGAGCCTCTTGGGGAGGCTCTTCCAGCAAATGCTCCGGCTGCTGCTAGAAATGCTCACAAGAAGCATTCAGATGATCTGCTAGATGTCGCCTGTCTCATGCTTGCAACTATGAGCCCAGATCTACAAGCAGGGCTCATAAACACAAATGCTTATGACATGATCCGCCAGCACCAGCAAAGGGAAGGGACCAGTTCAGGCCGTCCAGAGTGCACCCAAGGTTCATAACAAAGGCAAAGGCAAGGGCAAGGGCAAGAAGGTCAAGCCAAATAAAGCTAGGACCGAGAATCGTTGCTTCACATGCAATGAGGTCGGTCACTGGAGGCAAAACTGCCCAAAGCGTCATGAAGCAGGTATGTAAACCTCAGATATTTATGATTGCTTTAGTTTGTCACTTTTTACTTGTTAATTTACAAGTATACTGATACCTAGAGCAAATGACTATTGCAGGTAGTCAGAAGTGAAATGCCCAGGAGTTGCAAGGATCAAGATAAAAGTTCATTTTAGATATTTTCTTTCAAGACATTCTTTATTATTTTAAACAGTTATTTTTTGGTATATGGCTACAATTTAAATACTTATAATTTATTGAATGATTTTAAATTTTTATAAGTTATTGTCTTGAATAAATATCTGTTATGCATGAAGTTTTAAATCTGACAAAGTCAAGTTTTGACTTAATTAGATCCTAGATATTGCCTATTATAGTTACTTCAATAGTTTTTAATTAAATTGAAGTAATTTATATGAAAACTGTCAAAAACACACGTAATACTATAGGAATGTGTTTTTGGGAATAATACGTTTATGAGTAATAATTTTGTGATCAAGTTTAATTATTCAGATGTTTTAGAAGAGAATCTAGGATATTAACTCAGACATCGTTAATAACAGTATTTATAAAACTAGGAAAATTCCATGTTTTGGAATTAGGATTTAACATAATCCAGTTAAGTTTTATAAATAGAATTCTCAAGTTTATTACTTAAAATAGAATTGACTAATCAAAGCTTTGACTAAGTCAATAGTAAATTTTGAGTAATAGTTGGTTTTCATATAGGCTAGTGGGAGCCCAGTTTATTCTCTATCTAGTTTAAGATAAAGAATGAAAGATATCTTTATTGATTCATTATATCTCGGAATTCATGATCCAGGTAGGATAAGAGTTCATGAAATACGTTACAGTCAAAAGGATAAAAGTTTCAAAGTATTTGAGACAAATGTCTTAAATGACTGTAAGTCAATAATTAAAATGTTGGAATAATTAATAAAGATAGAATTCCAGTAAATTTGCCAGCATAGTAAATGGAATCTGATTTCAGGTAGAAATCATTCATCTACACAGCAACTAAGGAAAGTTGCAGTTTAATTTTGCATATTCAGAGAGAAACTAGGAGTTATTCCAGGTCTCCAAGTTCAGAGAATATGATAAAATAAAAGACTAATTTTGTTTAAGTGCTTGTAAAACAACATTAGCATAATCAAGTGGATTGTATCGATAAATACAAACTTGTATTATTTGGTTATCACTTTGATTAAAATGGTAAACTTTAATCAAAGGATTTAAACTGAAGATAGGTGATACTTCATTTTAGATCAGTATTTAACAAACGTTAAATAGATATCATAAAAGTTATAAAGAAATGTCATTAATTTTGTTATTATTACAGAGTGTAATATGGACTATACAAAGTTAAATTCTTTATCACATTTATAAATTTTGCATGCTTTATAATCCAGGAGTGAAACTAGTTTTTAGTTTTTCATTCAAAATTTGTCCGTGACAACTTATTTTGGTAGGAACCAGATAAGGTATTAAAGTCATTGTGAACTTTTGGGTAGTTATGAACAGATGATGAATAACAGCTACAAGTATTGTAGACCAAAAGTAGCACAGATATTTGATAGAGTAGCAAATATCGGACGTGATCCGCGGTTGAGATTACTTCTTGGAAATAGTCATAAGTAAATCTCACAGTGGTTGTCCCTATCACCTGAGGTATCTGGTTTGACGTCATGAGGACTGCTGAATACTTAGTACACTCAACCGCTACGCCGTAACAGGGTGGCTATAAAGGGCGTAACTAGATTCAGCGGAAGCCGTGGTATTAAATGCAGATATGCAAGATGGGATTTGCACCTCTTCTCTGAAAAGAGATATTTCTGGGCCCTTCTTGACTGACTGAATATACTGATGAAGTGCATGGCCATGCCCAAACGAACTGATTAGTTCTTTGTCGTTTACCTATCAGTAAAAGTTGGATAGTCAAGAAAAATAGAATCTTGAGTAATTAGAGTTGACACTTTCCAAGCTCATACTCATAGATGAAATATCGAGATGCAAAGGGAAAAACCAAGTTATACCCAATTTATGAACAGTAGTTTCATAGATGTTATTTCCTTACGGAAAGTTTATATCACCTGTCTGGGTATAAGAGTTCTTGTAACCTGGTTAGTCTAAGTGCCTGTCTAGGGGCCTCCTTAGGTCCGTGTAATCAAGACGGTATTGCCAACTTGCACAAGTGGGGGTCTGTTAGTAATTATGTGCGTAAGTTGACAAACCAAGTAATTACACATCCAATGTTACAAGACACTTGAGGGTCACACCTGTGAGGACCTATAAATCGAATAAGTTAAATAAAACCCAGAAATGGAGAGATTGGATTATAATAGTCAATTATAAACCAGTTGGGTAATTTCAGTCAGAAATCCAAAAGTTAGAGGATTATTAATTAATTAAGAGAATTATATATTTATAAGATAAATAAATATATAATACAATAATCTAATTAATTATAAGTAATTATCTAGAGCATTCTTTTCTTGGAAGAAAAGAAAAAGATAATTAAAAGGGGAAACTGAATCAGATGGAAACTCTGTTTCCTTCATATATAAATAAACCTTATGAGTTTAAAGATAATCAATTCAATTAATCTAATTCTCAGTTTCCAGTTTTCTCTCTCTCTCTCTCTCCTACCGGCGCCGTCCCCTCCCCTCGCGACAACCAGCTCGGTTTTCCAGTTTTTCGGGTTTTAGTTCTGCTAGAGGAACATTCGTTGGTCGTTCATTGGTGGATTTATTCTCAAGCAATCCAGGTATATTCTTGTGTCCATAACTGTTAGGATCAATTAATACAACGATAAGATCCTTAGATTTTTAGGGTTTTTGTATCTTAATCGCTTCCGCATAAGATCGATCCAGTGTGTTTTCGATCATGTAGATCTTTTACCAGTTTGGTTATCAGATCTATGGGATTTATCGAACCAGTAAGGTTTCGAGATCCACAATGATCCTCGTGTCAGTTCGACTCGAGGGATCCCACAAAACCCAACAAAATACGTTTAAGCATGCTTAAAATGCTAATGTATGTATTGAACTATTGGTAGATGTGTTGCATTATGGACACTGTGTACCTTGGAACTTCATGTTCCTATGTTCTTTGGGAGTGTTTACCATGTGGTCCGATCAACCACTTGGGGGTACCTTGGGACTACGTCCCCTGGGAGTTATAATTAGGCACCAGATGGGCCTGGGCTGATTGTCAATATGTGACGAGGATTTCTTTGTCCGCAACACATCTGACCTGTTGATAGTTTTGTAAATGGGCCAGCGGGCCGGATTTTTGTTATTAAACTGTTTTGAGGGAATTCACTAGACCCTGTGGTCTAACCCTCGCTTTCCAAATATTCGTTTTATCTGTTACAGGTGTAGCCATAGAGAGAGGAAAGGGCAAGGCGAAGGTCTGACGTCTAGGTAGAGTCGGCCTTAGTTTTTATTACGCGCACTAGATGCTTAAATTATTATCTCAGCCGTGGAGAGTTGTTTCACGGGCAATTAGTCACGTTCCTTTTCCTTGATATTTAGTAATATTTCCGTTGCGTTAGATCACTGGGATTGTTTTATTGCATTATTTATCTGTTTGGGAAATTGGGGTGTTACAAAAATAGGACACCTCAACGTCTCCCCCACCAATTCGGATCCTTCTGAAGATGTTAGCTTCCCAAGCCCACTTCACCGCCATATGAAGACCTTCCATTGCAAAAATGAAAAGAAACGGTGATAAAAGATCTACATGTCTAAGACTCCGTTGAACGATGAACTCATCGGTAGGAGATCCGTTCACTAACACATAAGCTCTGGCAAGCCAACAAAGCCCCGACGCTTAATCGCTTCATTTAGGCACCTATTGACACTAAATTTGTTCCACTCGTGCTTCTCTAACGTGCACTACTCGGGATTGCTGATAATCCCATGAATGAGAATCATAAGTCTTCTCGAAATCCACCTTAATGATCATGATTGCTGATAATTTGGTGAGAACGTACTTTGTTGGTAATTTTAGTATCATCAACTATTTTGTGTAATTACGATTTATTTGAGATCAATTAAGGCGATAATACAAATATGTGTGGATTAGGAAGTACAAAATTAGGTATGTTTACATTTAAAGATATTACCCTATCACCTTAGATAGTCGTAAAGGATGGGTCAATTTTAAGAGTTAAAACTTTTTTCTATGTCAAGTATTTTCAATTATAAATAGGGTTGTCGCTGAAAGCTGAAGTTGTGGAAAGCTTAGAGCTTCAATATAACTACCTTCATATTTGAAAGTTGAAAACCCGATTTCTCCAACAGACTTCATATTTGATCAACTTCCAAGAGATTTTCTTTTTATCTTGTGATATGTACCCCGTTGGTATTTCTTTTATTTTCTTTGTTTGCTTAAAAAGACCTCAAACAATGTTTAAAATTTTGTATGTTGTAGAATATATTGAAAATTTTAAATTATAAATTAACAATGCTAGTATTATAAAGGAAATGCTTTAAAAAATCCATAAACTATCTTATTTTAAATGATTAAGTTCTTAAAAAAACTATAACAAATGAATTTTTGAATTTATATGAAACTTGTTAAACACATCCCTATAACAAATAAATTTTGTGAATTTTATAAAACTTGTTAAACACATCCCTATGACTTGTAAAACAGATTAATAAGATCAAATATTTTGGAAAATTTGTAAACACTAATGTAATTTCATATTTTAAGTTATCCCAAAGATAGACCAAAAGATTGTGTATTTTCCTTCACAAAAAGGACCAAAAGAAATCTCCATCCCTCCGTAAAATATACCAAAACTACGTTTATCCACAAGTAGTATCATTTGCAATAATAAAGTAATGCTTAATCTAAATTAAGAGTCTTATCGATTTTTTGTTAAGATATAACCATTTGACTTTGATATCCACACCCATAAATCAAGAAATTAAATGAACTCAGAAGTTTCATATAATTGCTAAATATAGTCTACATTTTAGGAGTTCAATTTAAAAAAACATTAACGTGAATTAATGCTTGCAACTGTAATAGAGTTAGAGGTGTACACGATACAAAGTCATTAAAATTGTTAGGCTCAATTTATTGGTTTAAAGTTGTTGTAATGGATATGTTAGGGTTTCTTAATAGTGGATGATATTGAATTTAAGAGCACAAGTACAAACATTGTTGGTAGTTTGGTAGAGAAAGTTTATTTGACGAACTTCCAAAATTTTAGGACAAGATTTTAATAATGAATTTCGTAAAATAAACTCTAGTTTTGGACCTTAGAGAGCATCCATATTTCCATAGTAATGAAAATTTTTAAAATTTGATTTTTCATATTTCTTTTTCCTGTTATATCATTGAGTATTTTGATCAATAAAACTTCAAAGTGGAGGTTATTTCGATAACATTTTTTTTAAAGGCATAGTGACATTGAACCAATAAACGACTACCATGAACACACGCATACACGCACACACGCAAACACTCGTTCCCAGCGGTACCGGGCATCCACGGGCAACCCACTAATCTGCTATTGTCCCAGCCCAGCGTAAGCTGGACCTAGAGCCCAACCATATTCTTTGATTGGGCTGAGTAGCAGCCCAATCTATGACTAGACTAGCCCAAGGAGTAGGTACTCCTCATGCCCTAAAATTAACTTCCCTTTAATTCGAACCCGGATAGACTGGGATCCCATCCCCAGCCCAGCGGTCAAGATGTTACCGCCCTTAGAAAGACATTTTTTTTTTTGAAAAAATTTATTAAGAACAAAAAGAACTTATGAAATATAAATGGGCATTCCCATTTTTACAAA
This sequence comes from Centaurea solstitialis, assembly GCA_030169165.1. NCBI lineage: Eukaryota > Viridiplantae > Streptophyta > Magnoliopsida > Asterales > Asteraceae > Centaurea > Centaurea solstitialis. The sequence goes on along the minus strand of CM058042.1, from coordinate 51,638,960 downwards.
GATGAAACACCTACCAAGGAAAGCCCTTGGAAAAACAATCAAAAGAGGGGCCTAGAGCCAAAAATAATACTACAACCCCAAACTAAGCTTCTAGAAACAAAATTAAAATAGCAAACCTTCTTAAAGCCCAATCTGTCAAAAATAACACCCAGGTCCATCAGCAACAAGTTAAAAATACCAACCACTCATATCCTTTGAACAGCCTAAAAATCCCTTGGCTCAAAACACTTTCTCCAACTAAAATATAAGTCAGCCCAAAACCACACCAATCCAAAGTCCATATGAAGTCCAAATCGATATCCAAACCCAATCAAAAAATAGACCAACAGAACGAAGCAATTGATTCTAAGTATGATCGCTCAGACGCTCACCACCAAAAATCAATTAAATCCAAAAGTGATACCACCACCAATTCGAAATTGAAATCCATCCGTCCCAAGATTAAAATCGATCCCAATCCAACAGTAAAAGAAATTGAAAATCAAACCCGGATGAAACAGAATCAGGCAGTTTCCTGGATCCAGAAACATCATTATTAGAAAAATCATGTTCACTCACATTGAATGGTTTGCTTGCACAAAGAGTAGAATAGTACTCCAATTGTTCTTCTGACCAATTTGCTCTAACATTTTCCGGAGGATGGCGCTTAATAGCAAACCAAAGATCAACCGAGCTTTTAAGATGCTCCCAAGAACAGCTACTTTCAGCCCTCTTCTCATTCAAAGCCTCAAACATGTTTCCAATCTTGACTTCATGATCCTTCTCTATAATGTTTCTTCCACCATCATTCTTGGGTTTTGGCCGATATTCCACTCTAACAAATGGAACATTAGTCCCTCCCCGACGTACTAGCACCACCCTTATTCTTGACATTCATACTATCTTTCCCTTGAGAAGCTTTTTGCTTGTTTTGATTTCTATTTCTTCTGTTCACTTTTTGAAATCCATCATTTACATCTAAATCCTTCTTTTTTAAGGACTCGCTCAACCGTATCTCCTTAGCAACAATTTCGGCCAATTCCTCTTGTGTTTTGGGCCTTGTAATACAATTCAATAAAGCATGCCCAAACACTTTACAATGCCTACAACAATGGGGATTCCATTGGTAATAAACCCGGAACGAAGTAACTGGAAATCCACCTCACTTAGCTCTAATTTCATCCGGCAAATCCTTATCCGCATTCACCTCAACGAGAATTCTAGGATACGCAACACGTCCGAATTTATTCATACATCTATCCATAGTGACTTTATCCAACTTGATCGGCTTACCAACACCCCTTGCCAAGTAGCTTAATCCTTCCACATTCCAAAGTTCCAAAGGGACATTCCGAATGCCAATCCACAAAGGAACTTTTTCCGGAATATCAACAATAATATTACCATCGCATCAATCGTAAGAGGGAAATATTTAACCATAACCGCCTCATCATTTTGCTTTTTAAGCTTTTCGGCCATGGTATTCGCACCCAAAGTCCAAGCATTGCCTTTCTTATCATTTTCCAACACTTCAACATCCTTCTTTTTAGCTTGATCGACACTAATGCTTTCCTCCAAAAAAGTTTTTTTAATCTTTTCAAACCATATGGGGATTTGGCAAACTTGGGGAATCATTAACAATATCCACAGATTTGTTATTATCAAACTTCACCAAATCATCCATTTTTTCACTTGAAGCATCAACATTCTTTCTTTTACCACATACACTACTATCAACCTCAATATTGTCATTAGGCACCTTTAATTTACCCCTGACTCCGGGACTAGAAAGACCAACTTTGTGTTATTCCAATAACCTTACTTTTCATATTTTTGATTTAGAATATATATGTAATTATATATTATACAAAAATTATAAAATTCACGCATAATTAATTAATTTTCCCGTTGATTTTCTTCCTGACTTATACATATGTGTAACATATTCTAAAAATATTTAGAACATAATACAGAATTTGTATAAAAACTTTTAAGAAAAAAAGGGTAAAATATGATTTAATCCCTAACTTTATACTCAAAAATGGTTTAACCCCTAAACTTTTTTAGTGAATGTTTTAATCCCTAAACTTATTATAATGAATGTTTTAATCCTTAAACTTGTTATAATTATTGTTTTAGCCACTTGACCTACTACAGCAAGTTACTACACTTTTAAAAATGGATAAATTATGATTTAACCCCTAAAATTTTTATTTAAAAATGATTTAACCCCTAAACTTTTTTAATGATTATTATAATCCTTAAACTTTTTGTAGTATTTGATTAAATACCTAAACCTGTTGAACCTAGTTATTTTTATCCCTACCATAATTCACTACAACATTCTACCGACTAAACCCATTACGATCCATTCACGATTGGAAAAATCCTGCACTCGTTCATCTCTAGTCCAATACAGTTTGCAACTCGATCAAATCGATCTTCTTCGCCAATAATCTTTTGCTAAACTCGCTGGTACATTTGATTTTATTTCATTTCTGTCATTTATGTGCTTGATTTGTTGCGCAGTTGATGTTCATCGGTAATGTACGCATTAAATTTTAGGTAAATTTGCATCACGATGAACACAAAGTCACCAAGCGTCGTAGGATTCATTTTTTTGTTAAATTTTTGGTAAATTAGATTCATTAGTCTATTGTTGCTTCATACCCTAAATTTTATTGATTACATCCGATCAAGGGATATGAATATCAAGAAATGCAAGTTACAGATATTCAAGATAATGTGTTTTGGAAGTACTTCAAACTACGGTTAAACATTCATTAGAGATAAAAATAATTCGGTTAAACAAGTTTATATATGTAATCAAATACTATAAAAAGTTTAAGGATTATAACAATCATTAAAAAAGTTTAGGGTTAAACCATTTTTAAATAAAAATTTTAGGGGTTAAATCATATTTTATTCATAAGTTTAGGTTAAATTGATTTTTAAAAGTTTAGTAACTTGATGTAGCAAGTCTAGTGGCTAAAACAATTAATTATAACAAGTTTAGGGATTAAAATATTCATTATAATAAGTTTAGGGATTAAAACATTCATTAAAAAAGTTTACGGGTTAAACCATTTTTAAGCATAAAGTTTAGGGCTTAAATCATATTTTACCCAGAAAAAATTAGCTATAGTTTACATATATAAGGGGAGGTTCAATATAAAACTTAAAAAAAAATCGAGAAACACCCTCATAGCCTTCCATCTGAACCGTATGCATTTGTGCACAAGTGCATTATCCATCTGTGCATCAAGTGCATATTAAAAGTTATGTCTATGCACAAGTGCATACTATCCATATGGAGGGTTATGAGGGTGTATATATATAGAGGAAAGTTCAAATGTGAGCTCAATTTTGGTTGTGAACATGAGAACGAATCTCAGCCACTCATCCGGTCAATAAAGGCGGCTTTGACCGGGTCCTCTCCTTTAATAATCTCCACCCTCCCATGAATTGCGTCAATCCTCCGTGATCGCGTCCACCGTAACCGAAGATGTGTGGCTGAGATTCGTCCTCATGTTCACAACAAAAATTGAGTTCACATTTGAACCTAACTATATATATAGTGAGAGAGAGAGAGGAAAGTTCAAATGAAATCTCATTTTTCATTGTGAACGTGAGGACCATTAAAATTGTGTCACGTGGCAATATTCACTTTGAATATCATGCATTATTAAGAGTGAATAAAGGCTCCTAAGTTTTATTCACTCTAAATACTGCATGATATTCAAAGTGAATATTGTCACATGGCGCAATTTTAGTGGTCCTTTTTGTTCACAACCAAAATTGAGTTCACATTTGAACCTAGCCCTATATATATATATAGGACGATAATCAAATGAAAACCCTTTATTTTTTGTAAACTTGAGGACCAATTTTATACCATCAATCAATTTTGATCAATGGTTGATAATACAAGAAGACTATGATAACAATTTGTTTAGTTTTTATGATCCCACACTTGAATATATACCCAAAAGGGTATTTTGGGTATTTTAAAACTCAATAACCACCTAACCCTCTTCTTGACTGTTGGTCCCAATGGGTGACCTTCAAGTAAGGATAGTGTATGAGATTATAGAAGGGGGGGGGGGGTTGAATATAATCACACCAAGTTTTCACTATTAAATTCTATGTTGTATTAACACTTTGAATTTACAGATTATTGCGGAAAATAGAAAAGACACAAGTCTAAACTAAACAATCTAAGTTTCTTTCACCATGCACTAAAGTGAGAAGACTAGAAAAGAGAAGAAGATAGAGGGAAATAAGAAAGAAAGGATTAGGGTATTTTTAGGATGAAGAAGAAGTATGGAGAACATCTCTTCAACTCCTATTTATACCCCATGCATTAAATGCATGCAGACTCACTTTTGTGTACGTGTCACACTTCAAGTGGTCTATTGTACTATTTACTATAAACAATGTCTTTTGCATGGTGTACAAAAGAGAGCTTATATAAACAGTTGTCTTGAGGTCTGATAAGTACGGAGGGAACAGAAAAGAGACTGTCCTTGTGTACTTTTTGTGTTAGTAAAGGCGGATAATCCTTTTGTGCATTAGATTAAGACATTACACTAATCCTTCAGGATCAGGATACTGATCAGTGAGGAATGCTCTGATACTGAGGTTGATCAGAGGTCACTGTATCCTGATGAGTCTTCAAGATGTCATACGAAATTGAGCAGCCTGCTATCACTGAGTTCCGTCTTCAGATCACGAGCATGCTAGTCCTATCATCAGCTAATTCTTTGACTTCACTGTTGGTTCTTGAGTATGATCTTGATGTCTTTAGGAGGTCTTCACTTTGATGGTCAGGATCAGTAGACGTCAGAACAGACTCGTTCATCTCCTGATCCTGATCCTGATGATTATAAAAATAAGTTACAGCATAAGTAACATGGAATAACACTGAACAATCTCAGTGATAATTCCTCAAGCTATAACAGAAGTAAAGACCTATTCACTTAGTAGAGTAACAGAATCATTATCATTTCATTAGGTCTTAGGAGAGCTGGATCAACTGTAACGCCCCAAAAATTGGAGCTAACAAAAACTTTCATTTCACAAAAAGTGGTATACAAATTCCAACGCCATGGCGTGAGCTCTTCCCAAAATGGGGTATAAGTAAATGTATAATTACAACGTTTGTAATTGAATGAGTAAATATAATAACCAAACTAGTCTAGTTCCGTCTAGGAAGAAGACTACAAAAGGGTTATCGTCAATCCTAAGTCTCGCGGCCTAAAGGACCGGTCTCTCATCTTTCCCCCATGCTCACTCAAGCCCGAAGCCTACTTGGGAGCGGCGTCCCTAGTACCTGAGAGACACATCGACACCAAACAAGTGTTAGGCTAAAGGAGCCTAGTGAGTTGTACAAATAATACCATACATGAAGAATGTACTAAGACATGCGAGATATACAAGATTATACTAGCAACATATATAGCATACTAAACCGGTTTATTATTTTATCTTCGGAAACAGTGGGCGCGACCCACCTCCACCAACCAATGCCCCGACATTCACTAATTCCAAACACCTCGATGTCCCGAATTTAGCATGGCAACATCATCCGAGGCCCGCGCACCAAGGAGCAACCCGAGGGCCGGCGACATAGGGGCATTCCTATTTCAGAACCTCCCAAGACTGTTTGGTGTGGACACATTGCGTTGGTTCGTCCATGTTATTATCATAAGGGACCGTGATACGGAATTTAGCATCGCGTCACGTCCACGTTGTTTCATACAAGACCTCGATACTGAATTTAGCATAGCATCTCGTCTACATCATTTACATACAAAACCCCGACACTGAATTTAGCATAGCGTCATTTATAGAGGTATACATCGTGGGTCTCAAGCCCTTTTTCGTCATTTCACATATATATCACATATTCGGGTGTCAAACCCCTTTTCATAATTCCTTGGGTTAACATATACGATAATCATGTACGATATTCTACCACATGTATTCAATCACATAACCCAAATCATTCATATAGGCATAGTCATCATACGTTTCATGAAAGCTTTAAACTCGACATGATAAGTGATTTACACTAAAGCCGTATTCACCCACAAAATCAAATAAGGAATGTAAAATCATCAAGATGATGTGCTCTCAGTTTTAACAAAACTGTTTTAACAACTCACCTTAGGGTTTACACCCAAAACCCCCAAATCCTCCGATTTAGGTCAAATACGAGAACGAACCTAAAATCAAGTAAATCGAACCTTAGGTTAGTTTCATAACTCCTATCACAAAGATTATCCAACCTCAAATGGTTTAGATGAAGCTTACCTAGCCAAATCTTGAACAAACCCTAGATGAAGAACACCTTGCAAAAATGGTGATTTGAGGTTGCGAGAGGTGGAGAAGATGAAACCATGGAAGCCTCCACCCTCCAAACTAGTAGATCTAGCCTCCAACACTTCTCAAAACGTGAATTCCACCTAAAACAATACTAGATCTAAGCCGAGTATGGAAGAAAAGGTTTGGAGATGAAAAAACCCCAAATCGAAGCTTAACTCGAAGGAGATGAAGAGATTACTTACACCAGCGTTTTAGAACTCCCAAATGCTTGAAATCCATTGATGTATTCTTTAAGAGCTCGAAAAACCGAGAAGATAGCAAAAAGAATCGTGAGAAACGGAGTTCGGATGAGAAAGATATGCCCAAATGAAGAAAGAAGGGTATTTAACCCGACAGTCGCTAGCGGCCGCTAGGCTTTTACTCTAGCGGCCGCTAGCTCCCCTAGCGGTCGCTAACTAATTTTTATGAGACATCAGAACCAAGAAAAACTCCCCCAGCGGCCGCTAGACCAAAACCTTAGCGGCCGCTAGCATGCTGCACTTTTCAGGACGAAAACTGTTTTGGTCATAACTTCTTCGTTATAGCTCGGATTTCGATTCCGAAAGAACCGTTGGATTCGTATTTAAATTTCCCATCCAACAAGACTATAAAATCTAGGTTTTGATCAAAAGTCCTATTTTTCATAACTTTCTTAAAAGTTCTAAAGCCCGAAAATTACGGGTGTTACAATCCTCCCCACCTAGATAAAATTTCGTCCTCGAAATTGCAAATGTTTTCCGAACCATAAAGGGCAACCTCACCCATACGTTTTGCGAAGCTAAGACATTACGCTTTCTCTATACCGTCGGTTAAATCACCATTGGACTTGGTTACGTTCACAATACGATCACTGATATGGTGGTCTCGTTTAAAAGCGGTTCATCAAAACGCCACAAGCTACTACTTTACGTCTATCCTTCGAAACATAACACGTTTATAAGGATAATATCACTAGAATACGCAACCTTAGATCTTTGTATAATTTAACCAAACCAAATCGACTAATTTCTATGGTTCAAGGTACCATACATCATTCGCCTCCTATTAAAGTCGATCACTCGACTAAGAGCTACTTTACTACCAAGGAATGTCTCCACACACTTACTAACGGTGTCTAGCCGTCGTCATTAATTCTCAAGGAAACTCGAAAATTCCGTCTACTCGCCTATGAATACCATAAGGAAGGTAAGTTTCTTCACTTAGCAAATCGCTAATTTCCAATAACTCCATAAACTTCCACATTCGCACTATCATAGCCCTTCTAATTATCCAATCACCTGCGCAATTCTAACCTTGCCTTAGGTGACTAAATCTCGAATTCTAAGTACGAATTCTCCCTGAAATCCATTCTGATTAAATAATACGAGTCCACTACTTGTCCCCATCAATACTTGTCATCATATCCTAAGTTTCATGCTTAGTCTGTCGTATCACGCCATTATGTCCACTACAAGTTCTACCTCACATGACTCAATTATAAGTCACGTCTTCAAAATCACCTGTATATTCACAAAAGGTTCCTCTTACAATGCAATATTAATACACTGACAACATACACCACTCGGTCTACGTATAAAGTCATTAGTATACATCACCCGATCACCAATTGTGGTAGCACTGATAATATTTTCTCGATCTCTAGATACGCATGGAGAATATTTCCTCATCTATACCACCAGTGTACTACTAAATTCTTTATTGAACCTTAGAGTCACGATATATAAATATATACGCACTTAACTTTTGTTATCCCTTCTAAAACCTTTAGATAGAAGTAAATGTCCTCTTACAGTTTGTCTCTCTCGAATCCCAAAGACACCTCAAAACATGGTCACCTAACCAGCTCGAACAAATCTCATTCTAGACGGTTCGCTACAATCTCTTAGAAACATGCTCCAATAATCTATGAGACTTCTCTTTGTAATAGCCGGTATGCACATCGTGCATCCATTTAGGCGGTGCTAACCAATTCTTCATACTTAGACCTGTCCACTTGCAATGTCTTTACCTAGATAATAACAGATTTCCCTCTAAATGAGGGTCTCCCATCGGAGCACCCTTCTTCCCGTGATCATGGGCAACACGGTACTCCTCAACATGGTTGTAAAAATCGTTTTACTCGGCCGAGTACTCGGCGAGTACTCAGCCCTCGGCCCTCGACCGAGGCGATTTTACCAGCCTCGGCCATTTTCCTCGGCCAGCCGGCTAATCGGCCCAAATCGGCGATTACTCGGACCCCTCGGCGATTAATCGGCCAGAAGGCTCCAACCCGGTCAACTCGGTCAAGATCGGTCTCTCTTTTATTGCAGCAGCAGCCGACTTCTCTAACCCTAAATTCGATTCTTCTTCTTCTCAATCTCAAATCGAAACACCCTCTATCGATTCTTCTTCAAATAGACAGAAGATGAATAGATAGGTGTAGAAGAAGAAGATGGAGAGATAAATAAATGTAGAAGAAGAAGATGATGTATGCGGCGCTTTCTAAAAACCTAAAATTAGGGCTGCACTGTATTATTTATATATATATATATAAACTTTCTTATAGTTACAAAAATGGTCCCTAGAGTTTAAATTAATTATGCAAAAACTTGATATTCCATATTTAAACTTGCTATCCTAGATTTAATATATATATATATATATGTATATATTTATATAATTATGAAATTTATATATAAAAAATCCAATCCGAGTACTCCCCGAGTACTCCGAGTACTCGCTCCAAGGGGGTCGGCCGATATGGGAACGAGTAACGAGTTTTGCAACCATGCTCCTCAACAACACACTCGTAAGAGAGAAACAAACTAAATCCCTATGTAATCTAGTTTCGATCCACAACGTGCACAACCCTACTCCGTCCAATTTTCCAAGTGTCACTCCACTATATAATAGCATGCTCGTAAAAGGTAGAACTAAATTAATTCATGTAGCACATTGAAGGATAGCATGCAATCAGTTCGCACATGGGCATCGATTTTCCACCAAAATGTTAGTTCATCAAAGAATTCGATAACTCCAAAATTATGCATGGTAAACATTTATCGCAAGCACACAATCGGGTACAAGCACACATGTATTTTACATAAAGACTTGACAACAACGGCATGACGCATATTCTCGGATAGTGTGAAGGCACATAGAATAGATAACTTATACCATATTAATTATACAACACTTCAACCCCAAAGCTCTAAGTGTTTGCTATGACCCCCAACTAGTCTTACCAAAAGACAACTGGTTTCGTGCCAAACAATCATGAGTCGCACTCCTAGAGCTCAAAATACTCGGAGCTACTTAACGAAAATCCAACTCGAATTTGCACACTTAAGGCTACTCGTCGAAAATCAACCCTCATAATAAGGGGTCCATAATATGACTGTCAACCATGATAGACCTCTCAGGTTTAGCCTCCTTAGTGACCACTAACAAACTAACCGTCATGCGACATGGGTTCCCAACCAAATCTTGCGACACCTAGTAGTCCCAACAACCACGACATACTTAAGCGTAAAAGCATCAAATGCAACAAAGTCCTAAAGCTCATCGCCGTGCAATTAATGATCCAAGCTTACCACTTCGTCATTTTGGAACCCAAAGCTCATAACTGAGCTATTTAAAATCGAAGCTTATAGTCAAACTATTAAAATCAAAGCTCGTAACTGAGCTGTTTAGAAATCCAAGCTCACAACCGAGCTATTCTAGAAACCAAGTTCATAACCGAGTCCTTTAAAATCAAAGCTCATAATCGAGCTATTTTAGAATTCGAGACTCGTTCCCCGAGTTCTTATAATCAAAACCGAGCACTAGCTCTAAACTCAATAGACCCAAAATTGACGGTCTTAAAATAATTTTATATTGTTTACTCCATTAATGTGGATGTAACCCACGAGGTCATTTGACCCAAAAATCCCAACACAGTTTAGCAAAACAGTTTCCCAAATGGGTCTACACTTTTATAAGTCTCGTTTAAGCTATAACTTATGTGAAAACGTATTTATAATTCTTGTAAATCAAGTCATCTCGAAAATCTCATATTTGGTTATTATATCAAAATCCATTCAACATACGCACCCGGTAACACTCGACTATCGTTTGTTTAGAAAATAACTTTACGGAACACACAACATTTTGGAAGAACATTGTTTTGGCACATACGCCATTTTGCAAATCAATTTGGAAATATTCACGTGATAAAACGACCACTTTGTATAAAAACACTACAAAATTTGTAAGCTACCTATTCCGCCAAAGTCATCCACCTACATTCCTCATACATTACCATCAGTGTTTCACAATCATCTAAGCGATCTCATCTAAAGGGCGAGTCCTTTATGTCGTGCTAGATAACACATTCCAAGTCTTACATTGATAAATTCATCTCTTAGACTGGATCTTATACTTCTACCCTCGATATTGCCTAGGGTGTCTCCACATGTTCTTACCCCACACTATTTCAAGGTATGGGCCTTCCTCAACTAACCGCTCGACCTCCGGTCGATCACGAGTCAACCTATTTCATCTCGACATCCGATCTTAGGCTAAAGTTATCTAGTTCCTCTTACGATCTTCCTCTTTAAATCTAGAGGATTAACATGACGGCTCTAAAAGCGAGGGATTTCTAGAAGTAGGACTCGTGTATAAATCGATTATTCGACTCGATAATCAAACATGTCCTATCACATGAAGGAACATTCCCATTCCTAATAATAACCTTCTTCACATTTAAATCGATCTTTGGTCTAGATCTTCATAATCTACTTGTATGTCGCACTATACAATTTCTCATTATTGCTTTGACAAGTAAGTTGTATCTATTTCTCCACACTTCCAATATCCACACGATATCCTGAGGTATACACTTTCCGAAACATGCCTTCCGAGCCTAAATAATAATTCTTACAACTAATTCACGCTCGAGTCGAGGTACTCAAATCATTTTCAACCCAATCATCAAAACATAACCTTTAAATAGAGACTTACCATAATTAGGGGTCCTTTATGACCGAGCAATTATCGTATCACAAGGAAATCAAGAAAAGTAATAATGGACTACCATACGTACTAACATTTATCAATCATTACATCGATAGTAACCAAGAATACTCAAATGACGATACATTCATAACTCAGTAGCTAAGTGATTTATGAATAGACCGTACACAAGATTCCCTGCCTCTATTGACGCAATTTCTCGATCCATGTATTCTGTATCCCTAGCGCTCTCCCCACCTAAGACTTTACCCATGGTAGGTGACATGTCTAATAGTGCACTAAGTTTAAGTCTAGGTACACTACGGTCAATACCTAGTTCGCTTAAACTAAAGCTCTGATACCAACTTGTAACGCCCCAAAAATTGGAGCTAACAAAAACTTTCATTTCACAAAAAGTGGTATACAAATTCCAACGCCATGGCGTGAGCTCTTCCCAAAATGGGGTATAAGTAAATGTAAAATTACAACGTTTGTAATTGAATGAGTAAATATAATAACCAAACTAGTCTAGTTCCGTCTAGGAAGAAGACTACAAAAGGGTTATCGTCAATCCTAAGTCTCGCGGCCTAAAGGACCGGTCTCTCATCTTTCCCCCATGCTCACTCAAGCCCGAAGCCTACTTGGGAGCGGCGTCCCTAGTACCTGAGAGACACGTCGACACCAAACAAGTGTTAGGCTAAAGGAGCCTAGTGAGTTGTACAAATAATACCATACATGAAGAATGTATTAAGACATGCGAGATATACAAGATTATACTAGCAACATATATAGCATACTAAACCGGTTTATTATTTTATCTTCGGAAATAGTGGGCGCGACCCACCTCCACCAACCAATGCCCCGACATTCACTAATTCCAAACACCTCGATGTCCCGAATTTAGCATGGCAACATCATCCGAGGCCCGCGCACCAAGGAGCAACCCGAGGGCCGGCGACATAGGGGCATTCCTATTTCAGAACCTCCCAAGACTGTTTGGTGTGGACACATTGCATTGGTTCGTCCATGTTATTATCATAAGGGACCGTGATACGGAATTTAGCATCGCGTCACGTCCACGTTGTTTCATACAAGACCTCGATACTGAATTTAGCATAGCATCTCGTCTACATCATTTACATACAAAACCCCGACACTGAATTTTGCATAGCGTCATTTATAGAGGTATACATCGTGGGTCTCAAGCCCTTTTTCGTCATTTCACATATATATCACATAATCGGGTGTCAAACCCCTTTTCATAATTCCTTGGGTTAACATATACGATAATCATGTACGATATTCTACCACATGTATTCAATCACATAACCCAAATCATTCATATAGGCATAGTCATCATACGTTTCATGAAAGCTTTAAACTCGACATGATAAGTGATTTACACTAAAGCCGTATTCACCCACAAAATCAAATAAGGAATGTAAAATCATCAAGATGATGTGCTCTCAGTTTTAACAAAACGGTTTTAATAACTCACCTTAGGGTTTACACCCAAAACCCCCAAATCCTCCGATTTAGGTCAAATACGAGAACGAACCTAAAATCAAGTAAATCGAATCTTAGGTTAGTTTCATAACTCCTATCACAAAGATTATCCAACCTCAAATGGTTTAGATGAAGCTTACCTAGCCAAATCTTGAACAAACCCTAGATGAAGAACACCTTGCAAAAATGGTGATTTGAGGTTGCGAGAGGTGGAGAAGATGAAACCATGGAAGCCTCCACCCTCCAAACTAGTAGATCTAGCCTCCAACACTTCTCAAAACGTGAATTCCACCTAAAACAATACTAGATCTAAGCCAAGTATGGAAGAAAAGGTTTGGAGATGAAAAAACCCCAAATCGAAGCTTAACTCGAAGGAGATGAAGAGATTACTTACACCAACGTTTTAGAACTCCCAAATGCTTGAAATCCATTGATGTATTCTTTAAGAGCTCGAAAAACCGAGAAGATAGCAAAAAGAATCGTGAGAAACGGAGTTCGGATGAGAAAGATATGCCCAAATGAAGAAAGAAGGGTATTTAACCCGACAGTCGCTAGCGGCCGCTAGGCTTTTACTCTAGCGGCCGCTAGCTCCCCTAGCGGTCGCTAACTAATTTTTATGAGACATCAGAACCAAGAAAAACTCCCCCTAGCGGCCGCTAGACCAAAACCTTAGCGGCCGCTAGCATGCTGCACTTTTCAGGACGAAAACTGTTTTGGTCATAACTTCTTCGTTATAGCTCCGATTTCGATTCCGAAAGAACCGTTGGATTCGTATTTCAATTTCCCATCCAACAAGACTATAAAATCTAGGTTTTGATCAAAAGTCCTATTTTTCATAATTTTCTTAAAAGTTCTAAAGCCCGAAAATTACGGGTGTTACATCAACAATCTCCCCCTAAATGATAATGATAAGACAACAGACAAATTGTCTTAGTCTAGAAAGTTTAGAAATAAAATTCTAAGTTTAGGTATAACAGTAGAAAATAGAACTCATAAAGGTACGTGTCCCATTACTGTTTTGAGGGATCTTTTTCAGTACTATGATGGAATAAAGTACGATGCACTAAAATGCTTTTCCATTAATCTCATGAGGTATTACAAGAGTATAGAAAATACACAAGTACATAAATACAGTACTGAAAGAAAATTACAAAAAAATTCTAACTATCAGGATCTTCTTCCTTGATCTGGATGGTGAGATAGGTTTCACCATCTGCTATGCGTCATTTGAGGATAGTCCTGACAGCACGAGCAAACTCTTTGTTGTCTTTGTTTTTCTTTATTTTGTTTGCTGTGAAGAGGACTGACACCAGATGTTCAGTGGGTGCTTTGTGTAGTTCGCTGAAGTGTTGAAAGCGAGGAATGTTGAGATTATCACCTACAGAAATACCATGAACAGGTTCTCTGATGACTTGACCCTTAGAGAGAGTTAATCCTGTAGGGAAGGAGAGATCAATCATCGAGAGATCAAGGGGTTTGTAGGAAGTCCTGGGAACATAGGGAGTGAATCTCCTTGTGGAAGTGCCTGCTGATCGTCTGACAGGAGGCTTTGGCAGAGTAGAGGGAGGTTGGAGCAGGACATCAGGAATTTCGGTGTTCTTCTGATTCGAGCAATAAGTCCATCAATGACTTCTTCTACTTCAGCCTTTTGTTCTTGTTGGCTTTGGGAAGTAGGCTTCTGATTTCATTCCACTCTAACAAGTTATATCTGTCTAACTTGTCAAGAGTGTGCTCTGCATCCTTTACTCTAGAGCGTTTGACGGTTAGCCATGTTTTTCCAGGAACACCTTTCTTTCCGCGGGTTCGGCGAAGATGGATTCCTGCGATTTTGGCACCGTGCTTCCTGAGATGAAGTCGGTATCTGCACCAGACAAGCTCTTTGTTTACCTCCTCTCCCTGTTCATCAGTCCTCCTGTTGAAGACTTTCAGCACGGCCTTCTGTGCTAGAAGAGGATCAACACTTATTTCTTCGTCTTCATCAACAAAATCAGACGCAAGCCTTTTAGCAGCTTGAGCAGAAAGGAAGGCTTCCTTTTGCTTTTTATTGTGCTCCTCCTGAGCTCTTATTGTGCTCCTCCTGAGCAGAAAGGAAGGCTTCCTTTTGGAAAAACGTTTATCAAAATAAGTTGTTTTAAAGGAAGAAGATCAACTTAGTTTGTAGAAAGAACAAAGAAAATAAACACTTACGATGATTTTGAAGTAGAATGTAATGTGTGTTCTTGATGTTCTTGGTGAAACAGATTGAGAGAGATTGCTTTTCTTGCTTTAGTTCGTTTAGAGAATTTGTGAGCGTAAAGAGTGAAAAGAATACGAGTGAGGTTTTTATACCTCTTGGGTAGAGAGAAAAAATGGATGAGAGAGAAAAGAGCGGCTAAATTCAAACGTAATGATGAAAAAAGAAGCTTGACGCGCGTTAACGCGCCTAACACGTAGTGGGGAACAGGAAACGTCCCATTACGTGTCTGGCAAGATGAAAAGTTTGTTTTATTCTAAAAACCACCTTTTCAGGGGATAATTCCAATTTGGTGAAAGATGAAATTTCTTGGAATCAGAGTACTTATCAGATAAGTACTGTTTTGGGAAAATCCTCTTATCACATTTAATGCGATAAGGTTTCAGGGACAGAAATACTTACTTGAGGAGAATCATCAGTATTCGGATTTTGAACAAAGATTTTGTAAGTGAATAGAGTTATCTCCTGATAAATGTATTCTTCAGGAGTTGTTAGGTATGTGTCCTGAGAAAACTTATTCTATAGGACTTAACAACTTTATATCCTAATAAACTTCATTCGTCAGGGTTTAACATCCCCAGTTCACAGATGAGCATATTAAAGCGTGTTACATCCAGTGGTTTGGTAAAAAGATCAGCAAGCTGATATTCAGTAGGAACAAAATGGAGTTCAATATCACCATTCATCACATGATCCCTGATGAAGTGATATCTCACTTCAATGTGCTTTGTCTTGGAGTGTAAGACAGGATTGTTCGCAATTGCGATTGCTGAAGTGTTGTCACATTATATAGGAATTTTGGAAAGTTGTATGTCATAGTCCTGAAGTTGATTTCTCAGCCACAGGACCTGAGCACAACAAATTCCAGCTGCAACATATTCAGCTTCAGCAGTTGATGTGGACACATAATTCTGTTTCTTGCTAGTCCAATTCACCAACTTTCCACCTAGTAGGTGACACCCACCAGTGGTGCTTTTCCTGTCGATCTTACATCCTGCAAAGTCACTATCAGAATAAGCCGTTAGATCGAACCTTGAGTCTTTGGAGTACCAAAGACCCAGATTAGGAGTTCCCTTCAGATATCTGAAAATCCGCTTTACGGCAGTCAGATGGGATTCTTTGGGTTCAGCCTGATAACGAGCACATAGACATGTAGAATACATGATATCAGGACGACTCGCTGTAAGATACAGCAGTGAGCCGATCATTCCTCAATAAAGAGTCTCATCAACAGGTTTCCCTTTGGAATCATTGTCAAGTGATAGAGGAGGTGTCATTGGAGTCTTCATTGGTGTACATGATGTGAGATCAAATTTCTTCAGCATATCAAGTACATATTTACCTTGGTTGATAAAGATTCCTTTTTCAGGTTGTTTGATCTGAAGTCCTAGAAAGTATGTTAGTTCACCCATCATAGACATTTTATATTCTGTTTTCATGAGCAACTCAAACTTTTCGCAGAGTTTGGGATTGGTTGATCCAAAGATAATGTCATCGACATATATCTGGACAAGAAGGATATGCTTAGGATATTTCTTAAGAAATAAAGTGCTATCGATCTTACCACGTTCAAAACCTTTAGAGAGAAGAAAGGTTGACAGGGTATCATACCAGGCACGAGGAGCCTGTTTTAACCCATTGAGAGCCTTGTTTAACTTATAAACGTGATCAAGGAACTTAGGGTCAACAAAACCAGGAGGCTGAGCCACATAGACTTCTTCATTTAGTTTTCCATTTAGAAAGGTGTTTATGTAAAAAATTACACAAGTCAAATGTCGTATGAAAATGTGTGAGGCTTAACCGTCGAGAGAAAGAAATCGCAATCAATAAGAAGTGCGGAAAAGTAAAATAAGACAAAGGATTTGATGACGCAGGAAAAACCTCACGACGGAGGAAAAAACCTGCGGTCGACCTAAAAGGTAAGTCGACAGTGCACTATGATCACCAAGCAGGGGTGATGTCCTTCAAGTTTACAGCTCCGGTCGTACGATTACAAAAGAAATAACAAGAGAATCGAACGTAAAATACAAATGATCACAGAGAATAGATAATAGAGAACTTGTAGACTTCGAGCAGACTTCGTGTGTTGAAATGATGGCTTGAATCTTCATATATAGTAGCTTGAAAATAACCATCCAACGGTATTGTTGACCATTAATGCTCGGAAAGTAACTGTCCAACGGTACTTGTTGAGAGTTAATGTCCAGATTGTAACTGCTGCGAGAATCTTGCTTGTAACGGTCGATTTCTTGATGTCGTCGGTTTCCATCGAACGATTTATAACTTAAGACATGTCCATTGTAATGATGAACTCCAACGAGCATAGCATAGTACTCGATCTCAGACTTTCTCAAAGGTGGACAATTGTTAGAAATGATAATCAACTTTCCTGCATCAAAGATATAAACTTCGTATGTTTATTCGTTAGTACCATCGTACGTTATAACAGGCATCGTTCGACTTATCCGTTGTATCCGTTCGATATTTAATAATCTTTGTTCGAGAGTCTTATTAGTTTTATCTCAGGACCTTATCTTAATACAGGATCATTGTCTCATCATTTGTCTTACAATTATAGTCGGTCGTCGTGCGATTGTAGATTTTTACCCTAACAATTTGCCCCCAAGATTTAGAAAATAATTCTAATTTTATCTAAATCTTTAATTCACTGGGCAAAGAGTAAAAATTCGTTGGCTAACGGTCGTTTTAACATTAATGCGAATGACGTCATATATCCGTTAGGCGATATGTGTCCTCCAACGGTTATCTGGCGACGCGTGGCATGATTATTTTCGATGACTCATTCATGATTCGGTTACTATAAATACAAAGAATTAGATTAAAGAAAGATTTTACCAAATCTTTTTAACTTTCGTTTGATTCACGAGATCACTCTTCAATCGCAATCCGATTTTATTTTTAGCAAAGATTTCGTGCGACTAGGCATATAAGGTACTTCCTTCTCCCTTTTTCATGCGTCTGAAATCAATAGCATATAAAAGTAATAGAGGGTTAGAAGTTCTTAGATTTCTGCGCTTAAGAAATAGCCTAGGTCGTTTAGAGGTAATCATGTCGAGTGAGGTTAGAAGTTCGATCACAGAAAGTTTGGAGGTCAAAGAGTTGAGAGACCTTGCAGCACTTCCTGAGGGTGCTGTGATGAGGGTGGCCGGAGAGATTCGGCCGGTGGATGCTCCGACGGGGTTTTTTGCCCTGTACGAGTATCCATTCAAGGTCGGATTTCAATGGCCTTATTCCCCTTTAGCTAGAGCCTTCATGACTCGGTTCAACCTGTCTCCAGGGCAGCTTATGCCCCAATTTTGGCGTGTCGTCTATGTGATCGAACGGGTGACCAAGAATTGGGATCGTCCTGCGTTCTCGGTCGACGACCTCCTTTCTGCATACAACGTGACTCGTTCTCCCTACAACCGTTATGGGTTGTTTCCAAGGGGGAGGAGCGATGCTATGCTTGTCCATGGTACCCAGGTGAACGATCGGGGATGGAAGGCAAGATATGTCTTCGTTCAAACATCCTCGGTTGTGGGCGAAGAGTCGTGGGTTGTTCCAGAATGGAACACGGACGGTAAATAAATATCACATGTTTTCTTTGATTAATTATTTTATTCCGTTTCACCAATCGTGCGTCTTTTGTTTTGCAGCTGTTGACTTTACGTTTGAGGAAACCACCGAGGCAGTCGACCGCTTCCTTAGCTATAGTGTGACGGATCGCACGTTTAGAACGTCGAAAGGAGGAGGCGACAGTGACGTCGAACCTGAAGTGCAGGTCTTTGAAGAAATGGAAATGGAAGGTAACTATTCACAATAGTTATCAATTTTAATTTTTAGTCGTACGTTTCTAACTTTAGATTTTCCTTTTATATAGGTTCAGCTTCCAAGAAGACGTCGGTCATGGAGGCAGCTGCTCGTGCTGCCAAAAGGAAAGCTGCAGCCAGTGAAGGCTCGTTGGCCAAACGTACGAGATCGTCGTACGTTTCTCTGGATACTCCACCTAAGGATGCCAAGCAAAAGGCTGAAGGTGGAATAAAGGCGGTTCCTATCAACTTTGCTCCGCCTGCAAAGGAAACGGGTGCCTCGAGCCAACCTTCGTCGAAGGTTGGTAAAGGTAAGGAGGCGGAGGGGTCTGGTCTTACGACCATGACCATTAACATGCCCTCCGACTTCATGGTGGACGACGTCATTAGGACGAAGTCCATTTTCCCTGTTCTGGAGCAGTTCCACTCCCCCACTCAAAAGGCACGCATGGAGGAGGCGGATATTGAGGACTTGGACGCCTCTGTCGCGGGCATTTCTTTCTTGGTAAGTATTTCACATCGTACGACTTTTGAGTTTCCCTGGTCATCTTTCTGATTTTTTTTCTTTTTTCTCTTTGCAGGCTCTCCAAACGAGTCTTAGCCTCCATTTGCGGATGGCTAAGATTAAGGAGGAGATGGCGTCGAACCAAACTGACGTCAAGCTGGCCAAGAAGGAGGCCGAGAAGGCCAAGAAGAAGCTGGCTCAACTGACCGACGAGGTTAACGCCAAATCGGTCCAAATTGGGGACCTTGAATCGAAGCTGGAGATCAATGATCAGTTCCAGGTCGAACAACGAGAGCGGCTGAAGGTGGCCTTGGAGCGTACGAAGGACCTAGAAAAGGAACTACTCGACGTTCGACGGGAGAAGGTCGAGAGGGAGGAGGCCTTGTCGTCCAGGATCCAGGAGCACGAGGAGGACGCTGCTTTGGCTCGCGTGGTCGCACGTACTGCGCTTATGCGACGTGTGGCTGCTGGGACCATTACTTCACAAATGGCAAGTGAAGAGGTGGCTTCCTTTGTGCGGGTGATGGGTTCTGAGGATCTTCTTGATGAAGAAGACCTCAAAGGCCTGGACGAGGAGGTGGCGGTCGAAGAGGATAAATCTGTTGAAGCCAAGGGCGCTGAAGTCGAGGAGGAGGTTCCTGAAACCTCTGGATCCGTTTCTGTGCCACCGCCTGTGATCGAGGAGACTCCTGTCGCAGATCCACCTACCTCTGATGTTCCCTTAGAATAGTTTTTTGTAGTTCTATGATTTTTGTAATTTTGCTATTTTTAGCAAAGTATTAATGAAAAACTTTTATATTAATGATTGCCCATCGTGCGTTTTAGCCTTTAACTTTTTGTCTTGCGTTTTTAGCTTTGTATCATGCGTTATAGCTTGTATCATCGAGCGTTATAGCCTTTGTTTTTGCATGAATTTGTTCAAAGTCCTAAGACTTAGATTTAGAAACGTTTCTTTTTATACTCATAAGAGTATACGTGCGACTGGCGAATGGTCTTGCGCTCTTGCGGGTTAATCATGCGTTTAGAGCAATTTGTTTAATCGTGCGATTCTTGTGATGATCGTGCGATACTTGCGATGATCGTGCGATACTTGCGATACCTGCGAACAAACATAGTTGCTAGGGGGTGGCCGTTGGTTTGACCAACGACGCTCCGACGCTCAAGTCAGTAATCGATTCAAGAAATAAATCGTATGTAAATAGGTTAGAAATAGTACCTTTTGAGGTGGTGAGCATTCCAACTACGTGGGATCTCTATACCTTCCATTGTCGTGAGTTGATAAGCTCCATTTCCAATTACTTTGGAAATTACGTAAGGTCCTTCCCATTTGATGGAAAGTTTTCCAGCGTTTTGCTCTTGGGTGTTCTGAAACACATGTCGTAGGACATAATCTCCAACTTGGAAGATTTTGGCCTTTACCTTTTTGTTGAAATGTCGTTCGACTAGCCCTTTTTGTGCTGCCATCGGGCGCAAGGCGTTTTCTCGAAGTTCTTCTAGAGCATCCAGATCGTATGATAAATTTATGGCATTCTGGTCAAACGTACGATTTCTAGCAACAGGTATTTGGGCTTCGATTGGTAAGACTGCTTCGCATCCATATACTAAGGAATATGGAGTTTGTCCTGTTGATGCTCTCGGTGTCGTTCGATTTGCCCATAAGACTGATGGTAGTTCTTCTACCCATTTACCTTTTGCTCCTTTCAACCTTTTTCGGATTGAATTGATGATGACTTTGTTGCTCGATTCAGCCAATCCGTTGGACTGAGGATATCTTGGAGTAGAAGTGACTAGCTTAATCCCACGTTTTTCGCAGAACGTACGGGTTTTGTCACTTATAAATTGTGAACCATTGTCGCACATTATCTCGGATGGTACTCCAAATCTATGAATAATGTTGTTTTGAATAAAGGATATGACCTCTTTATCTCTGACCTGCGAGAAAGCTCCAGCTTCTATCCACTTTGAGAAGTAATCGGTAAGCACAAGTAAATAAACTTTTTGTCCAGGAGCAGGGGGTAATTTCCCAACGATGTCCATTCCCCATCGCATGAATGGCCAAGGAATCATGACAGAATCTAAAGGCTCAGATGGTCGATGAGTCATACCCGAATGTTTCTGACAAGCGTCGCAATGTCGAACGTACCTTATTGCATCTTCTCGTAGGGTAGGCCAATAATAACCTTGTCATGAGATTCGGTTGGCAAGGCTTCTACCCCCTGCGTGATTCCCACATTCTCCATCGTGCATTTCTTGGAGAATTCGATCGATTTGTGTCTTATTTGTGACACATCGTAGAAGGAGTCTAGTCGTGGATCTTCGATAGAGTTGGTCTTCAAAAATTGTATATCTTGAAGCTTTGGACCTTGTTTTTCGGGCTTCCAATCTGTCTTCAGGGAGTCGGTCATGCTTGAGATAATTCCATATGTCAATTGACCAATTATAGGCTTCTTCGTTCATCTGTACTTCATCTTTTGTTTCAATTGTTGGCGTCGTAAGATGAAGTATTGGGATATTCTCCATAGATGGGTCGTGGAATGCAGATCCCAAGTTAGCTAATGCGTCAGCTTGCATGTTTTGATCTCTTGGTATTTGTTCGATCAAAAAGTATTCGAATCGTGCGATTCGATCTTTAACAGCTTTGAGATAACTCATCATTTTCGAATCTTTTGCTTGAAAGTCCCCATTTATTTGGTTGACTACCAATAAAGAATCGCTTCGAACGTGCAACTGTTTCGCCCCCAGTTTAAGAGCGATATCCAATCCTGCGATCAGAGCTTCATATTCTGCTTCGTTGTTCGTGGCTTTGAATTCGCATCGTATGGAGTATACTATGTTTCCCCCCTGTGATGATTTTAAGACAACACCTAGTCCAGACCCTCGTACGTTCGAAGAACCGTCAACGTAGAGTAACCAAGGTTTGTTGTCTGAAATCATCACATTATTGACCTCGTCGCACGTCGTTGGCTCTAGTCCTGGAGAAAATTCTGCTACAAAGTCCGCCAGTGCTTGTGATTTAATTGCCGTCTTGGGTTTGAATTCAATGTCGAACCCACTGAGATAGATGCTCCACTTAGCTAGTCGCCCTGTTAGTTCTGGCTTCCGTAGTACCGTCTTGAGTGGATAATTAGTCACAACAATAATATGATGCGACTCGAAGTAATGCCTTAGCTTTTTTGCTGCAGTCATGAGACCCAACAACAATTTCTCCATGGACGTGTACCTGGTTTATGCGTCGAGGAAAGATTTGCTTACGTAATAAATTGGTCGTTGCTGTTGATCTTCCTCTCGCACGAGTACTGCACTCGTCGCATTTTTGCTTACTGCCAAGTATAGCTGCAAACTTTCTCCTTCGACTGGTTTTGTCAACAGGGGTGGCGATGTCATGTATTGCTTCAATTCTTGTAGAGCTTTCTCATGTTCGTCTGTCCATAAGAAACCTTGATTCTTTCGTAGGACATTGTAGAACAAGTGGCATTTATCCGATGATCGTGAGATAAATCGGGTTAAAGCTGCCACGCGTCCTGTTAATTTCTGGACCTCTTTGATATTCCTTGGAGATTGTATCTCGGTGATAGCTTTCACTTGCTCTGGACTTGCTTCGATTCCTCGTTGTGTCACCAAGTACCCTAAGAATTTCCCTGCACGTACTCCGAAGGAACATTTTGTTGGACTGAGCTTCATCTTGTATTGTCGTAGGATGTCGAACGATTGCTTTAAATGTGCCACATGATCAATCGAACGTTCCGAGCATGTCGTCGATTTAAACCTCCATTGTTCGACCAAGATGTTCCTTGAACATCATATTAACCAGCCTTTGATACGTCGAACCTGCATTCTTAAGACCAAATGGCATAACTTTGTAACAGTTTATGCCTTTGTCTGTCATGAATGCGGTTTTTTTCCTGGTCGTCCGTGTGCATCAGGATTTGGTTATATCCCGAATATGCGTCCATGAATGTCAACAATTCATGTCCTGTTGTTGCGTCGACCATAGCATCGATATGAGGTAATGGGAAGGGATCTTTTGGACAAGCTTTGTTTAGATCTGTGAAGTCGATGCAGACCCGCCACTTTCCATTCTTCTTTTGTACGACGACCACGTTGGCCAACCATTCTGGATATTTGACTTCTCAGATCTTTCCAGTTTTAAGCAGATTATCGACTTCATCGTTGATTACTTTGTTACGTTCAGGTGCAAACTTGCGACGTTTCTGCTTTATTGGCTTGAAAGTAGGATCCACATTTAGCTTGTGCGATATAACGTTGGGATCTATCCCAACCATATCTTCGTGCGACCATGCAAAACAGTCCGAATGTTCCTGTAAAAAAGATATAATCGTATTTTTTATGTCAGGGGGAGCGAGGCTACTATGAAGACCTTTCGATCAGGATTTCGACTTCTTCTAGTCGAAGATCATCGTTCGATTTCTTTCCATCCTGGCTCTGTAATTGCTAGATGTCCTGCGGCTTCGTCTTCATCGTGATTTTGTAGCATTCTCGTGCGATTTTCTTTTCACTAGCAATTTCTTGAATTCCCCATGGAGAAGGAAACTTGATCTTTTGATGATATGTTGAAGGAACTGCTTTCATCTCGTGGATCCAAGGTCTTCCAAGAATAACATTATAGGCCGATTGGCAATCTACAATGTTAAACTTTGTTTGTTTGTTGATGCCTTTGGCGAAGACAGGTAAGATGATTTCTCCGAGAGTGTTCATCGGGTCTCCATTGAATCCAATCAAAGTAGTACTTCGTCGTACGATTTCTGATCGTTCGATTCCCATTACTTTAAGAGTATCTGCAAAAATAATGTTAGCTGAACTACCTCCATCGATCAATACTCTCTTAGTCGAACAGTTTCCGATGGTCAACTGTATGACTAGAGCGTCATGATGCTTATGATGGATTCCTTGAGTATCATCTTTGTCGAACGTAATCGTCATCGCGTCGAGCTCTTTTTGGGCCTTTGTCTTGACTTTATCGGGGATAGGGCGTTCGTCTGGACCATCTCATGCATGTCTTATGGCAGCAGAATACGTAAGACCACATACTTCTGATTCTCCGGTGATGCAGTTTACAACCTTAGTATGAACTGGAGATGCTGGTCGTCCTTGTTCTTCTGAAATGACACCTTTTAGATGTCCCTTAGACTTCAAATATGAAATCTCCTTCTTGAGGCTGATGCATTCATCCGTCGTATGGCCATGATCTTCATGGAAATCGCACCATCTATTTTGGTCTTTATCTTTGCTTGGTTTGTCAGACTTCTTTGGCCAACGTACGTTTGCATCAATCTTTCGTAGTGAATCCACCAAGTCTTTCGATGTACCTGCAAAATTGTAAGTAGATAACTCTGGATATCGTATTTTAACGGTACCTTTGCTTGGTCGAGCTTTTGACTCGTGTCGAGGGTTTCCAATCTTGTTCACTCTTTTGTGCTTAAAATCGTGTTTTTGAGCACCAAGAGGTTTCTTTTCAGCGGAATGCTTTCGTCGAAAGAGAGCATCGTTCTCTATTCTCATGAAAGCTACTGTTCTAGCTCGTACGTCGTCGAAGTTTTCTGGTGGGTATTTCGTCAGTTCTAGATATAATCCAGAGGAATCTTCTAGCCCACGTTTATATGCCTCGATTGCAGTCTTCACATCACAATTCTTTACTTCGATCATTGCCGCATTGAATCTGTTGAAGTAGTCGTGAATTGTTTCTCCTGGCTTCTGTACGACGTAGTATAGGTCGCTGGTCTGTTTCTCCATCTTACGACTGCTAGCAAACTGTCGAGTGAATTGATTAACCAATTCAGCAAATGATCCAATACTTTTTGGCTTTAAGTTGATAAGCCATTGTAACGCTGCTCCTGTCAAAGTAGATCCGAAGCTTTTGCACATGCAGACTTCTTGGAATTGCGTCGGTATAGGAACTGTCCACATGAGTTGCTTGTATTGTGCGACATGTTCGACGGGGTCGGTGACTCCAGAATATTTTGTTGCGAAGGCTGGAATCGTATATTTTTTGGGTACGTCGATGAGAGATATTTCGTCAACGAACGGCGAAGCTTGGAATCCGGTTTTGGGTTCGACCTCGACGGGCACTGCTGCTCCGGGTAACCTTGTAAGTAATGCGAATAACTTTTGATTTTGCTCCTCCAAAGATTTCAATCGTACGTTTAGAGGATCTTCAATGGTTATTGGAATTGTTGGGATAAAACCAGAAGAAATTCCGGTGCTGGGTGGTATCGTCGTATGAACTGTGGAACTAGCAGCTGTGGGTATATGACCGGGAATAGGAATTTGTTGAGATATGTTGTTAAAGGGTCCGAACGTGAATGGGAGGGGCCTTGAGGCATGGGCGGTGGACCTTGAGGCATAGGTGGCGGGGCTTGAGGTATAGGCGGTGGACCCTGAGGCATAGGTGGTCGTACGTTATTATACTGCTGGTTTACAGTTGATAGTGGTACTGAGGCATTGAACTGTGGACGAAGTGGCGGCCTCAGGTGTTGAGGTGGATAAGGAGGAGGAATAGGCATAGATGAAACTTGCGAAGCTCGAAGACGTTGGATTTCTTCGTTAGCTTGTTGCAATTGTTGTTGTAGAGATGCTATGAATCCGTTATCCATTATCCTGCAAAAATAGCTCAAAGAGAACTCGAAGAAAAGATTAGTACGAAGGCGCACTTTTCACCGAATGAAATTTTTCTCAAAACGGAGCCCCACGGTGGGCGCCAAACTCTTTATATAAAAATTTACACAAGTCAAATGTCGTATGAAAAATGTGTGAGGCTTAACCGTCGAGAGAAAGAAATCGCAATCGATAAGAAGTGTGGAAAAGTAAAATAAGACAAAGGATTTGATGACGCAGGAAAAACCTCACGACGGAGGAAAAAACCTTCGGTCGACCTAAAAGGTAAGTCGACAGTGCACTATGATCACCAAGCAGGGGTGATGTCCTTCAAGTTTACAGCTCCGGTCGTATGATTACAAAAGAAATAACAAGAGAATCGAACGTAAAATACAAATGATCACAGAGAATAGCTAATAGAGAACTTGTAGACTTCGAGCAGACTTCGTGTGTTGAAATGATGGCTTGAATCTTCTTATATAGTAGCTTGAAAATAACCGTCCAACGGTATTGTTGACCGTTAATGCTCGGAAAGTAACTGTCCAACGGTACTTGTTGAGAGTTAATGTCCAGATTGTAACTGCTGCGAGAATCTTGCTTGTAACGGTCGATTTCTTGATGTCGTCGGTTTCCATCGAACGATTTATAATTTAAGACATGTCCATTGTAATGATGAACTCCAACGAGCATAGCATAGTACTGGATCTCAGACTTTCTCAAAGGTGGACAATTGTTAGAAATGATAATCAGCTTTCCTGCATCAAAGATATAAACTTCGTATGTTTATTCGTTAGTATCATCGTACGTTATAACAGGCATCGTTCGACTTATCCGTTGTATCCGTTCGATATTTAATAATCTTTTTTCGAGAGTCTTATTAGTTTTATCTGAGGACCTTATCTTAATACAGGATCATTGTCTCATCATTTGTCTTACGATTATAGTCGGTCGTCGTGCGATTGTAGATTTTTACCCTAACAAAAGGCATTTTTAATGTCCATTTGAAAAACCTTGAAGTTCATATGTGCTGCAAAGGCCAGGAATAGTCGAATTGCTTCGAGCCTAGCCACAGGAGCAAAAGTTTCATCGTAATCAATGTCTTCCTCCTGCCTGTATCCCTGAGCAACAAGACGAGCCTTGTTTCGAATAATAGTACCAATCTCATCAAGTTTATTCCTGAAGATCCATTTGGATCCAATGATGGTATGTTTGTGAGGCCTAGGGACGAGAAGCCAGACATTGTTTCTGATGAACTCTGCTAGCTCTTCCTGCATGGCTGAGACCCAGGCAGGATCACGCAAGGCATCATCTATTTCTTTAGGTTCATTTTCAGAGATGAAATTAGCATAAAGACAGATGTTACCAGATTGACGTCGAGTTTTAACACCAGAGGAAGGATTTCCGAGGACCTGATCAATTGGATGATCCTTGGTCCATCGAAGAGCAGGTGGTTGATACACCTGTCCTGAAGTGGAAGCTTCATTTAACGATGGATCAGGAAGAAGATTTGTAGTAGTAGGAGCAGGTTCACTAACAGTGGTTTGAGAGAAGTCTTCACTGCTAGTGGGTTGATCAGGTTCAGGTGTGACTTGAGTAATGGGGGTGGCATTTATTACTAGAGGTATAGTTATTTGAGAGGGTGGAAGAGGAGTTTCTTCAAAACCATCAGGAAGGTCTTGAGGAGTTGGATCAACAATGGGAATATCAGGGAATTGAAAGAAGGAGTCAGCCCACTGATTTATTTCAGAATTGTCTTGAGGGTGAGGGAAGGTAGGACCCGATTCATCGAAACGAACATGAATCGTTTCCTCTATTGTTTGTCTTCGTTTGTTGAACACACCGTAAGTTTTAGAGATAGAGGAGTATCCAAGGAAGATTCCATCATCAGACTTGGAATCGAACTTTCCAAGGTTATCTTTGTTGTTCAAGATGTAGCAGACACAACCAAAGATATGGAGATGTTCGATTGATGGTTTTCTGTTATGAAAGAGTTCGTAAGGGGTTCTCCTGAAGCGCTTGACTATCAGAGATCTGTTCTGGGTGTAGCAGGCAGTATTAACGGCTTCAGCCCATAATTGGGTGGCAAGATTGGCTTCACTCAACATCGATCGTGCAACTTCAACTGTTTCGTCTTTCAGCAACACCGTTTTGCTGAGGAGTTCTTACAGAGGAGAAGTTCTGGGAGATACCTTTCCTGTCAAAGAAAGTTTCAATGGTACTGTTTTTGAACTCAGTACCATGGTCACTTCTGATGGATCGAACAGAAAGGTTATTGAGCTTTTCCATCTTCCTGACGAACAGGATGATTTCTTCAGGAGCATCACTCTTGGATCGAAGAAAAAATACCCATGTATATCTTGAATATTCATCAACAATCACCAGAGTGTATATCTTTCCAGCAATGGATTGGACATTAACAGGTCCAAAGAGATCCATGTGGATAAGTTGAAGAGGAGAACTGCTGGAGGAAATCTGCTTGGACTTGAAGCTAGCCCTGGTCTGCTTTCCTTTTTCACATGCTGAATAAGGAGATACCTTTGTATAGCGAAAGTCAGGAAGACCAACAACAAGATTGTTGATGCAGAGTTGATTCAGCGTCTTGAAGTTGAGATGAGATAGACGCTTGTGCCAGAGCCAATTAGTATCAGTAGAAGCAAGTGATACAAAACAGAAGTTGTCAGTGGAAGTATTCATGTTGATGATGTAGATATCAGCTTGTCTAACACCAGTGAGAATAACTTCCTTGCGCCTGTTCTTGACTTTGCACTTTCTTTGAGAAAGAAACTTTGTGATTTTTATCACACAGTTGACTGATGCTACGAAGATTGTGCATCAGGCCTTCAACATAAGCAACTCTTTTAAACGTAGTTACTCCGTTGGTCAGGGTGCCATACCCTCGGGTTTGGCCTCTACCGTTTCCACCAAAGGTCACTAAAGGACCTCTTTCGTCACGATAGTCAGAGAGGACAGATTTTGAACCAGTCATATGTCGTGAGCATCCACTGTCCAGGTACCAGATGCCCTTATCCTGTAATATTTAGAGTTTAAGTTTTTCTTGGTACCCATAGGACTATGGATCCAGAGTTATCAGTAGGTATGGTGGAGTCAGTGACAGCCTTAACTGAGTTAGTTTTTGAGGCTGGAGTCTTGACTGAAGGAGCAGTCTTGACAACCTTCTTTCCTCTGACTGTTTTACTAGTCTTAGGATTTTTGTTTACCTTGGCTGATTTTTCAGCTTTGGTAGCATCAGGACACTTGCTCGCAATATGGTCATTTAATCCACAGTGATAACATTTGTAATAAAGTAAGCGTTTTGTGGGGTCTAAGAAGTCTTTGAACTTCATATGAGTAGGACCAGTACCAAGTATACCTTTAGCATTAGACAAGGGAGGAATAGTTTTCTTCTCCATAGTCTTTTGCTTTAGGTCAATCTTCAGTCTAGGAGTTGGATTTTGAGAAAAAAGATTTTGATCCTGAGACTGAAGGGCCACCACCTAGAACTTTATTATTCTTAGGCTTAGGATTCTTGGTCTTTGAAGGTGGTACAGTTTTGTAACACCTCCTTCCCAGAAGATATAAATTTAACGACAATTAACTGAAAATAGTAACCAAAGATTAGCGGAAGCATTTATAATTTAAAAACATGACAAATTCAAAAAATAACGGGTCCAAAATGTACTAACTTTTAAAATAGCCCAATCCATAATTAGTTTACAACTCAAATCCCTTTCGATAAAAACCAATTTATAATAACAAAACAAGTTGTTCATGTATCGTGTCCCAAACATAGCTGAACTGATTACGGATCCAAGCCATCAACGTGAGCCTTTCCTTATCTTTCGACTTGGTACCTGACACTGAACCACATGAACCACAACGGGTTAAGCATAAAGCTTAGTGAGCACAAACCTAGGCCCTATGAATGCATAAACATAACCATAAGCATAATTATAAAACTGGACATGCATCGTGACCCATTACTCAAGGTGTAAACACCAAGAGCATCATGACTGACACTGGTACCAAGCCTCTGAACCCAACTTCCCTAGGGGTAGTGAATACCACCATCGGTACTATCGTGAATATTACATGCCAATTTACATATCAACAACATATACATCATGATCACTTGCATATCAAACTTGAACGCAGGTTAATGTACTCACCTGACAATGGAGTCTGAAAGCTACACCCTTGATATATATCACACTTAAGAGTTCACGCACCTAGAACATACATATAACGTACATATAAACAACCTTTCGACATGACTCTAAAATCGTACCCAACCTTCGAGCCGTAGACATAGCATATCTATCTCAATGGCTCTCATATTCTACCAATTATCATCTATTAATATCCCTAAGAGATTTCCATAAAAGAAAACCTCAAAAGATCGCCGCACAAAACAACTCAAAAACATAACAGCAGGTTTGGCGCTGATCTTGGTGCTAATCAGATCAGCGCGGAGATTAGCGCCAACGCAAAATTGCTTCGCGCTAAACATGGCGCTAATCACATCAGCGCGCGACGTACCGCCGACACTAGGTCTGAAACCCATCAGCAGGTTTGGCGCTGATCTTGGCGCTAATCAGATCAGCGCGGAGATTAGCGCCAACCTGACTGCACTATCTTCTTCAACGCGATTTTGAACGAAATTCGAACCCAAAACCCCATATTAAACAATTTGGGTCCAAAATACTCAAATTAAACCATGCCAAACCAAATCGAAACATATGCTAACAATCTAAACTCAACTAATCAACAAATGACATCCAATTGATGATCCAAAGATCATCAATTCATCATAATCCAACTAAACCCTAACTTTGAATAACACGCACAAATTGACATACACATAAACCATAAACAAGTGATTACCTTGATCACAAACTCCGACAACAACGATTTCTACTTTGCTTACCCGATTGAACAATCTCTTCATTCCATCTTCACTTAAGAACTCACCAATTTCACCAATTGCTCTCCCTTTCTCTCACAAATCGACAAATGATCAAGTGAGAAGGGTTTAGGCTTGAAAACCCACTTATATACACATACATACGACACCCTCCACTTCCTACAATAACATCCAAGTCCCTCTACTTGAAATTACATAAATGACACCAAAAACTCAATAACTTAACGAATACAGTCAAAACTTAACTGAATGGGAATGGGGTGTTACAACTCTCCCCCACTTACCAAGATTTCGTCCTCGAAATCGCTTGAACATGGAATATCTCCGTATAGTTTGACCTCCTCTCAGCTTCTGGTTCCCATGTCCACGCTGATCCGTTGCGATGCTCCCATTGAACTTTCATTAAACCAATGTCCTTAATTCTTAAGGATTGGTTTACCTTTCTAGGATTACGATCGACCTCTCTAAAATTAGGTCATCCATCAACCTGAATGTTGTCCAAAAGATCATGAGACGACTCACCGGTCGAACGCTTTTCCAACCAAGAAACATTAAGAGTGTTACGCATCCGACTGAATTTTGATGACATCTTAAGGAGATGAGTTACCCATCCGATCCGTGTAACTATCTTGAATTGATCCATAACTTTGGACTCAACTTCTCCTCGCTCAAAGCTGTATAACTACTTTCCATAGTGTCACTTTAATTAATACATCAACCCCATATCAGACTGTAAGTCTGATCTCCCCTTATTGTCATAACATTTCTAATAACTCTGAGTAGTTTCTAGTCTATCTCTGATTATCCAAATACTCTCAGTCATCTCTTGCACTAAAACTATACTGTTTCACTTAAAGACTGTCTTAACAAATCAACAAGTGATGTCGTCACTATCAACCTCCATGAGGCATACTAAGAGGAACACCACAAGTTCTCAAACCCAACTGAGAGAAGATTCCACTACATAATCTTTTACAAATTCAGTTTCCATTGACTAATGAAATAACAAGGGCTCATATGACTAGTGTAATAGGGTTCACTTATCCTCATATAGGAAGTGTCGCCATATCTAAAACACCATAACTACCACTGAGAGCTCTAAATCATGAGTCGATCATTTTACTTCATACGTCTTTATCTGACGGAACACATAACCATTCATTTTCTCACGTTCCATCAAAACACAACCTAACCGTGATAGGTTACGTCACATTAGAATGTCATTTCTTAACTCTCTCTCAAGAAGAGTTAATACCTCGACCCATACCACCTCCTCTGTAAAGTTTCAAATACTACTTTATGTTTTTCCTCATGCAAGGTTTTCACTCTTTTTGATCACTCTAGTTAACAAAATTGTAGTCTGACATACAACATTATCCTTTAGAGAACGTTTCATACAATTGTTCTCCTCACATCTCTGCGCTTCTTTTAACATTTCACCGCACTATTAATCCGGAAATCACTATCCATATGGAGTTACTAATCACCATTCACTATTCACTATTCATCATCTTCCCCACAGGATGTGAATAGTGAAACTCAAGATTTTCACTCCATTGAATCAGTTCTCCCCCACTTAGAGTTCGAACCACTATTCTCTAAATTTCACACTCGAAATGAACGTGTCAACAACTACGTCATTCAATACAGTTATTACGCAAACTTCTTCCATCGCAATATGGTATGAGGTTGGTATAAATCCCATTTCTTTTATCTCTGTCACATTTAAATTGACAAACTCTTCTCAACAACTATCTGATTACACACTGCATATCACTTCATTTGGCCCCAAACAACCAAATCCGATAGTTCCTACTTGACCCTTGAAGCCTACGGGTGTAACCACCAGTGTAGGAAACACAAGAATCAAGCAAGATCAATCTAGATAACAGGCTCAACCTTCATAATTCTCCATACCCAAACTTCCTTTAACTATCTTCAATCACCTTGTTCCTACATGGGTCACCGGGTTTGATACAAACTCCTCCCCATGCAATCTCTTACCATTTTGTGCAGAATTGACCAATTAATCAATCCAAAAGAAAAATTCCTCTAAATCCTCGTCTCCCAGTAAGGATCCATAAAATCAGACGTTAACTCCGATATCCGCCGTTAACCATGATGATGCCTTAATGACATATTTCATGAACTAGGTTTCCCAAATGAACCTCATTCTTCCTGAATCTGGTAGACCCCCCGATAAAAGCATAAATTACTTTGTTACAACATTGCTAACGTCTCAATCTTGAGACTTCAATTACAAGCCTTTCTCTACTATAACAACGGGGTCTAAAATCGACTGTCACGGCTATACTATGACATCGAACTTTCAGAACTTTCTTCTACGCTTCATTGGATCCTCACCATGACCTAGTGAGTCCATAGCCTTCATGTTTAATGACATAGTGATTTAAATTATTTTCGTACATTTGGAAAATTTCGATATGCACTAAATCACAAAACAACTTTAATATGCATAGCATAATATTGTCATAAATACATAGCCACTCATATGATGATTTCGAGAATCATCCATGCACACCATGTGACATGACACCATCGTGCACTGCCAGTTGATGCCAATATAAAAGATGTGTGTTTAAATAAAACTTTTATCACTTGCAAAATACTCAATAAAATCCCTTATACTAAGTGAGTTAAATAACTTTCCTACTCATGGGTAGGGTAGCAACATGCCCAACTAGTTTTAGTCATGAACTTGGGTAAATAAATGTTGCCATATTTTTCCACAATTAATATAAATATCATTCAACCTTAAAAGAGGTGAAACATCTTTATCATTCACCAAATAAAAAAAAATCTCTTCAAGCGACAATATATGTTTTCCAAAAACATGTTTTCTAAATACCATTTTTTTTTTCAAAAAATTTAGTAAGTTCAATGAGAAAAGACTATACATTTCATTTTAGACAACAGTACAATACATACATTTCACTTTCAACATGAAGGCTATAAACTCAGTCATGGTCAGCCACTTACATTCCAACAATTCACCAATTAAAGGCTTGCTTTCTTTCTTCCATTTGCTTCTCTAATGCAGGCTCTCTAGCCCAAAATTCTCGTGCATCTGATAGAATTCAATTCACTGTACTAACACCACATATTCTCTCATCTCTGATTCTAGTATCCCGACATATCAAATCGTCTTTATTCCTTCATTCGTAACATATCTCGGACAATAATTTCGAACGAGTGAGCGGTTGCTCTAAAAGCTTGTCATTAGTCTCATTCATTAATTTAGTAATTCATTTAATTGCCACAACGTCATTACTCAACTCATCTACCTCTATCTGAGGTACTTAACATATTCTAACTAACAGAGAATGAGTCCCATACTATACTCTCTACTTGTTCTAAAAGACTGGGAAGTAATTTATGAAAAACTTCCCTTATCTCTGCTGCAACCACTTCCTTTAAATCGGAAGCTTCTGAATTCTCTCTACTGCGTAGTCTGTTACCTTGACTTCTCACGGTCACCACTCTAACCCAAGAAGCAGTACCTCCAAAGAGGGATTCTTTTCTTCAGTTTCAACTCACCACTAAGAAAAGCCATAAAGGTTTTCTTTCCACTATCCAAATTAATCATACTGATTCAATAACATGACTTCTTGGACACTAGATAATACATCGTACACATTTGGGGATAATTCCCTCCTAAAATCCCTACCAGTATCTCAAGGTTTTTCATGGTTCTGTCAAAACCAAACTTGCATCGGCAATGTGAGAATCGTGCTTCAACCCCTAGACAACAGTCAAACAAGAACATGCCAAAGAGTTCTCCACGAGATTCCCATCAAACGATACAGAATTGATCCTCACTTCACCACTAAGCATCATGATTTACTGATTAGCCAACTAAGTCTACTGATTGAACATATATAATCTACTTATACAGTCATACCAATTCTCAACATAACGAGGACACCTTTGGTCCATAACCATGCTAACTCCTCTTACTTAGCTATAAAATCAACATGCTCATGATCCCTTCAAACCCAACCTCGTTTGGTTAATAAACTGTTCTCACGACTCGGTCAAGCCCGAATGGTACAATGTAATTGTAATGATATGGTCCCTTACACCATTATAATTACACCCTACACATTTAGCCTTTTCGTCATCATGATAGAGTCATTTCCCAAACATGGCTCAATCACATAACACATAACACATAACATGTACTACTACTAGCACACTTAGCAGTGGTACTTCTAACTATAGTGTCGTACACATTTCTAGCCACTTTACTAGCCTACATACACATGTAATCAACATACTTGTAGTATAAGACTTCATGTATTATCATATCGTTCATAAGCATACCTTATGTGTATAACTAACATTTCACATGAACATCATAACAACTCATAACATCATAGTATTACTCATCAGGGTATTATAAACTGAAATACATAACAATTGCATTCATATCAATCACACTTAACACCTAGCGGTGTTTATACATAATCAATATGTCATACTTAACATTTGCTCAATAGAGTTTAGGGTGCTCACCCCCGTCTTGATGCTCCCGATCTCAGTTCAGCTCTAACCTCTTTTCTTTAAAACAAAAACTTTCTTTCTCTTTGGTTACATTTTTTTTTAAAACACGAACTCTTGGGTTTGAGTTCAAGTATTCACTATCCGTGAACACCTAAATCCCTCAAACCAAGGCTCTGATACCAATTGTAACACCTCCTTCCCAGAAGATATAAATTTAACGACAATTAACTGAAAATAGTAACCAAAGATTAGCGGAAGCATTTATAATTTAAAAACATGACAAATTCAAAAAATAACGGGTCCAAAATGTACTAACTTTTAAAATAGCCTAATCCATAATTAGTTTACAACTCAAATCCCTTTCGATAAAAACCAATTTATAATAACAAAACAAGTTGTTCATGTATCGTGTCCCAAACATAGCTGAACTGATTACGGATCCGAGCCATCAACGTGAGCCTTTCCTTATCTTTCGACTTGGTACCTGACACTGAACCACATGAACCACAACGGGTTAAGCATAAAGCTTAGTGAGCACAAACCTAGGCCCTATGAATGCATAAACATAACCATAAGCGTAATTATAAAACTGGACATGCATCGTGACCCATTACTCAAGGTGTAAACACCAAGAGCATCATGACTGACACTGGTACCAGGCCTCTGAACCCAACTTCCCTAGGGGTAGTGAATACCACCATCGGTACTATCGTGAATATTACATGCCAGTTTACATATCAACAACATATACATCATGATCACTTGCATATCAAACTTGAACGCAGGTTAATGTACTCACCTGACAATGGAGTCTGAAAGCTACACCCTTGATATATATCACACTTAAGAGTTCACGCACCTAGAACATACATATAACGTACATATAAACAACCTTTCGACATGACTCTAAAATCGTACCCAACCTTCGAGCCGTAGACATAGCATATCTATCTCAATGGCTCTCATATTCTACCAATTATCATCTATTAATATCCCTAAGAGATTTCCATAAAAGAAAACCTCAAAAGATCGCCGCACAAAACAACTCAAAAACATAACAGCAGGTTTGGCGCTGATCTTGGTGCTAATCAGATCAGCGCGGAGATTAGCGCCAACGCAAAATTGCTTCGCGCTAAACATGGCGCTAATCACATCAGCGCGCGACGTACCGCCGACACTAGGTCTGAAACCCATCAGCAGGTTTGGCGCTGATCTTGGCGCTAATCAGATCAGCGCGGAGATTAGCGCCAACCTGACTGCACTATCTTCTTCAACGCGATTTTGAACGAAATTCGAACCCAAAACCCCATATTAAACAATTTGGGTCCAAAATACTCAAATTAAACCATGCCAAACCAAATCGAAACATATGCTAACAATCTAAACTCAACTAATCAACAAATGACATCCAATTGATGATCCAAAGATCATCAATTCATCATAATCCAACTAAACCCTAACTTTGAATAACACACACAAATTGACATACACATAAACCATAAACAAGTGATTACCTTGATCACAAACTCCGACAACAACGATTTCTACTTTGCTTACCCGATTGAACAATCTCTTCATTCCATCTTCACTTAAGAACTCACCAATTTCACCAATTGCTCTCCCTTTCTCTCACAAATCGGCAAATGATCAAATGAGAAGGGTTTAGGCTTGAAAACCCACTTATATACACATACATACGACACCCTCCACTTCCTACAATAACATCCAAGTCCCTCTACCTGAAATTACATAAATGACACCAAAAACTCAATAACTTAACGAACACAGTCAAAACTTAACTAAATGGGAATGGGGTGTTACAAGTTTTGGAGTTTTCCTTAACTGTATTCTTTTTGCTCTTAGGAGCACCTTCAGTGTGTGTGTTAGAAGAAGAAGGGATGTTTTAGGAGCATTAGGATCAGGGATAGAGGAGACGAACATTCCAAATTTAAGCATGGAACGATCAGGCCTAGGACATCCACGAGTGAATCCAAGACCTTTTTTGTTTTTAACATTTCTCCCTGAGGCTAATATTTCATCAACCTTTTCAGAGGCGTCACTCCATCCTTTGATGGTGACTTTTTCAGCATTAAGTTCAGACAGGGCTCTTTCTTTGGCAGCAAGAGCCCCTTCTCTTTCAATACAGAGAGTTTGATTTACAGAGACCTGATCCTTATAGTTTTCTTCCAGAATGGTAAGTTGTTTTATCTTTTCATGACACTCTTTGAGTTGATCACGAAGATCAATGTTCATTTTCTCAGCAGAGGTCTTACCGTTCAAGGCTTTATAGAGATTAAGGGTCAGTAGATCCAATTGAGTTAGACTTTCAAGAGGAACAACAGGAGTAGGTACCTGACTGGAAGATTCAGTCGCAGAGGTGGAAGCTTCAGGAGCTTGAGTAGGAACCTCTTCAGGGACCTCTTCTATCTTAGCCATGAGAGCTAAGTTAGGTTCCTCAATAATGGCCATCAGTGCCACTGGAGTAGTATCTTCCTCATCTGATGACTCGTCAGAGGAGACATCATCCTAATCGCAGTCTCCTGCGATAAGACCTTTACCTTTGTGCTGAGATTTCATTTTCTTATACTTTTCTTTCAGCCTTTGGTATTTGGGATTTTTGGAGGAAGATTTGGTGGAAGAAGGAGCAAACTGATTTTTCTTGTACCAGCAATCATTAGCAAAGTGTCCTTTTCCCTGACAATTGTAGCAGGTAGCAGTAGCCTTGTCAACAGATTCTGTTTTAGGCTTGTCAGTAGAGTAAGAGGTTTCCTTCTTTGGAAGTTTCCCTTTTTGGCAAACTTTTTAAAAGAGCGAGTAAGTAGAGCAAGATATTCATTAAAATCAGGATCTGAGTCTGACATGTCAGAATCAGAAGATTCTAATTCAGTGATGGTGACAGAAGAAGGAGTAGCACCAGCAGGAACTGAATCAGAGACCAATGCAACAGAAGTGCACTTGGAATCTTTAGTATCTCTTATGAGATTCTTTTTCAGTTTCTTCTGTTGCTCACGGTTCAAAAGAATACCGTACAGCTCACTTAGTGTGAGTGTCTTTATGTCTTTGGACATAGTTAAGCAGGAGGTGTGAACTTCCCAATGTTCTGGAAGAGCTTCCATGAACTTGGTAATCACCTCAAAGTTAGGATAGACGGTACCAATAGTCTTCAGGTCGATCAGGAGACAGTTGAATCTCTGATGTATCTGAGAGAGAGTTTCATCCTTCTGATGAATGAAGCTTTCATACTGACGAACCAAGAAGATCTTTCTTGATTCCATGAGGACTGCAGTACCTTCGTGTTGGACACAAAGAGTGTTCCAAATTTCTTTAGCAGATTGAAGATGACAGACAGAGTGAAAGATGTCATCAGGGAGTGACATGGCAATGAGAGACCTAGCCTTGGTGTCAATATTGACAAGGCGTCTGTCTTCATCATTCCAGTCAGTCACAGGCTTTACCAGTTCCCTTGCGGGTATAGCAGGTTGGCCGTTGGCAGCAGGAACAGCATGGACAGTTTGTGTGGGCACATGTGGTCCGTTTTCCAGGAAGTAGGGAATTTGGGGATCAGAACCGGATAGAAAAAGTTCCATCCTGGTTTTCCAAAGAGCAAATGTAACACCCCGTTCCCATTCAGTTAAGTTTTAACTTCTCTTTCGTTAAGATAGTAAGGTTTGGTGTCATTTGTGTAATTTCAAGTAGGGGGACTTGCTTGTAAATAAAGAGAGTGGAGGGTGTTATGTGTAAGTGTATATATAGGGGATTGGAAGATCAAACCCTTCACTTTTGATCATTTGTCAATCTTGAGAGAAGAGAAAAGGGGATTGGAAGACTTCAAAGGGTTTTGGTGTTTGGGGTGAATTTGTGTCTACGTGGTGCCATCGATTGTTGTTTTACCGTTGGAACTAAGTTTCTAACTTCAGGTAATCATCAATTTTCCTTTGTTGTTGTCGAATATCAAGTTTGAGTCATAGTTAGGGTTTTGGTCGAATGTTAAGGAAATTGGTGATCTTTGGATCACCAATTGAGTATTTGTGTTAGGTTGGTTCTATTTTCATTGTAGTAGTATTGTAGAGCCTGGAAATGCGAAACCATGGCTTTTTGAATCGGTCGAATTGGGTTTGGGATGCAAAAGTTATGCCAAAAAGATGAAAAATCGATTTTGGGATTCGTGCTGAATTTCAGCACCTAGCGATCGCTAGGTGATGAAGCTAGCGATCGCTAGCCATGGAAAATGAAGGCTAGCGACCACTTGATGATCGCGAACTCAAACAGAAAGTGGGGAAAAATAGCTAGCGATCGCTAGCTATCAGCCTAGCGATCGCTAGCCTCTGTTTTATGTGGAAAAACTGTTTTGGCCGTAACTTTCGCGTCTTAGCTCCGATTTTGATACCGTAAAGACCGTTGGGTTTGTAATTGAATTACCTACCTTTCTAGAGAGTCTAGTTCAGGTCTAGACTAAGTGTGTTAGTTATGAACCTTGAGTGTTTCGGTCACGAGCCTTAAGGTGTCGTTATGAATGATATTTATTTGTGTTTTGCCATAATGTGATATATAGGTGATTGTATACAACCGTGTGGTGAGTTGATCATAATTATTGTGAAGCGAATCAAGGTGAGTACATATCCCTTATACGTGGCTCTATGTACAACTTGTATGTGATGCATATATGGTATGAGACTAGCATGTTGTGTGATGACGTACTCATTGTAGTGGTGGTGGCCACCGTGGGTATAGTCCTGGTGTTAACTGATATCAGTATGTGTGTGGTTCTTACCGGCGTGTACCGTAAGGCCATTGGTGATAGCATGCTTAGTTCTCATATGCGCAACAGTTGGTATAATATTGTTATGTGTTTGTGATGTGTGCTCACTAAGCGAAAGCTTACCCCGTTGTGTTCTTTTTCCCTTAGATGCAGGTCCGTCTGGGAAGGACAAAGGGAAGGGAAAAGCTTGAAGTTCTGATCATGCTCCAGGCTCAGTTCATACGGATCTTTACTATCGTTAAACTTTTGGTTATGTTTTGATTGTTTCAAACAGATATTTGTGATGAACCTTGTTTGAGGATTTGGCTAGTACCCTTTTGGTTGAAAACTTAAACCTTTGATTCTAAAAGAAAAATAATAATGATAAGTGAATTTTACGTTTTTGGACAATTTCCGCTGTCATGGTTACTTTTATTTCATTTCCGTTTATTTCCCGTTAAAAATGGCAAAAATAGATTTGAGTTGTTAGAATTGGTATCAGAGCCTTGGTTTGAGGGATTCAGGCATTCACACGAGGTGAGTGCTTGAACTTAAACCCAAGTGTTCGTGTTTTCAAAACAAGTAACCATCAAATTTGATATTTTTAGTGGGGTGTGAACTGAGCCAAGGATCGGAACGTCAAGTCGGGTGAGCACTTTGTTTAATAGTCTACATTGATGATTTTGTTATTGGAATGCTAATAGCGTGTTATTGTGGTGATGTGTAAGCATGATTGATTGTGATTACTTAATTTGTGGTGTGGAAGTTGTGTAAGATAAAATTTAAATGCTATTTGTGCATGACCACTACAGCGGTAGGAAAGTGTAGGGTAACTCTTATGCTTAATAGATAGGATGTTGCCTTGTGTATGCGGGTCGTTGAGGGGTAAACCGAAACTAGGGATTAGGACCCTTGGTGACAACGTTGAGCCTAGATATGTAGGGTATAATTATAATGGTATAAGGGCCCATATCATTACAATTATATTGTGCATGTCGGGACTTGGCGAGGTTATGGGGGACACCTATGAACTAACAAGGTTGGATGGGATAGTAACATGCTAGGATAGGTTGTATGAACCTATTTGGGATAAGGTAATAATTTGTGGGATGAGCGTGTTAGAGACTAAGTGCTAGGTGTGGTACTTAATGGTGTTTGTTACTTGAATCAGTATGGTGACTACACGGAGAGGCAGTGGATCCACTGGTGGAGAGGATCAGGAAATCCCTGACTTGAGAGATGTGATAGCATCTCAAGTGGGGGAGGTGTTGCACAGTTTATTGCCAGGGCTTTTCGATCAGATGAAGAGGGAGATGACAGAGTTGGTAACGCAGCAAGTGCAGACTGCGACTGGGGGGCGAGTGAGTGGGGCGGGAAGCTCACAATCGGGGCACACTCGAAATGTGACCTTCAAAGACTTCATGGCGTGTCAACCGCCGAACTTTCTGGGAGAGAAAGATCCCGTCATCTCTTCTAGATGGGTCTCGGAAGTGGAAGGGGCGTTCCTCACCAGTTTCAGTCCCGCGGAGGTGAAAGTTCGTTTCGCGGCGAACTTGTTGAGGAAGGCAGCGAAGGATTGGTGGAATGTGGTGTGTAGTTCTAGAACTCCGGAGCAAGTGGAAGCCATGACCTGGGAGGAGTTCAAGGGGTTGTTCAAAGCGGAGTTTGAACCGCAGGTGGAGATAGAGAGGCTTACTAACGAGTTTCTCTACATGAAGCAGACTACCGAGTCGGTGAGCGAGATTACTGAGAAATTTCTGGAGAAGTCTCGCTTTTGCCCAAACTATGTGGCGGATGAGACCATGAAGATGTATCGTTATGGGCAGATGCTCAAAGCTGAAATTCGGGAGTTTGTACTGATGACTAATTGTACGAACTTTCAGCAGATGTTCGAGAAGGCCCGATTAAGGGAAATTGAGTTAGAGCGCCAAGGGAAACGCAAGAAGGAGGAGCACAGTCAGGTCCACTCAAACAAGAAGTTCAAGGGGATAGTGCAAAGATCGGAGGGGAAAAGGGAGTATCCTAAGTGCTCCAAGTGTGGCCGGAATCATCCGGGCGAGTGTAGGCCGAGTCTTATCACGTGCTACAAGTGCGGGAAAACAGGTCACTCGAGCCGGGACTGTAGGGTTGCGGCCAGATTGTGTTTCAGGTGTTTTCAGCCTGGTCATTTTGCTCATGAGTGTCCGAACGCAGCTGCATCTACCCAGTTATCTGGAGTGGCGCCTTTGAAGGCGATTGAGGCCGGTCCGGCGAAAAAGGTGGAGATCCCGAAAGGCCGTGCGAGGGTCTTTCAGCTGACTGCGGAGGAAGCAAAGGTGGAGCCTGAAGTGGTGACAGGTATATTTCCCGTAAACTCAAAACCAGCTTTAGTTCTGTTTGATACGGGAGCTAGTAAAAGTTTTGTTTCTACTTCTTTTTGTAAGGGTTTTTCTAATGTAATGGGTAGATTAGATGAGCCTTTAGAGGTAGAAATAGCTGATGAGAAGAGTGTAATAGTTAGAAATATATATAGAGGAAATGTAATAGAATTGGGAGGGGTAAGGTTTCGTGTCGATCTTATACCCATTCCTATGAAAGAAATAAATGTGGTGTTGGGGATGAGTTGGTTGGGTCGTCATGGGGCGTGGTTCGATTGCGAGGGACAAAGAGTGAAGATCAGAAATCCTAGTGGGGGAGACTTGATCATCACCGGCAACGGCATGAAGCGTCCGCCAAGGACGTGCTCTTTGGCTAAGGCAAGGCGGTACGTGAAAGGAGGAGGCATGAGTTACCTTGTGTACGTGGCAGAGATTGCGGGGGAGAAAAAGAGGAAAACGGTGGCCGATGTTCCGGTTGTAAGGGACTTCCCGGATGTCTTCCCGGAAGATTTACCTGGAGTTCCT
The DNA here is from genome assembly GCA_030169165.1 of Centaurea solstitialis. Classification (NCBI taxonomy): domain Eukaryota; kingdom Viridiplantae; phylum Streptophyta; class Magnoliopsida; order Asterales; family Asteraceae; genus Centaurea; species Centaurea solstitialis. Next base: position 51,595,914 of record CM058042.1, on the reverse strand, counting down.
CCGGAGCGTCAAGTGGAGTTCGGGATCGACTTGATTCCGGGAGCGGCGCCAGTGGCTAAAGCTCCCTATCGTTTAGCACCTCCAGAAATGCAGGAGTTGTCGAACCAGCTTGAAGAGTTGTTGGGCAAGGGGTTTATACGCCCAAGTAGTTCACCTTGGGGAGCCCCTATCCTCTTTGTGAAGAAGAAGGATGGCTCGATGCGGATGTGCATCGATTATCGTGAGCTCAATAAGCTTACAGTGAAAAATCGATACCCGCTACCGAGGATCGATGATCTCTTTGATCAACTTCAGGGAGCTGCATGGTTCTCAAAGATAGATCTTCGATCTGGGTACCATCAAGTGAAGGTGAGGGAAGAGGACGTGCAGAAGACAGCATTTAGAACGAGGTACGGACACTTCGAGTTCGTGGTGATGCCGTTCGGGTTGACAAACGCGCCGGCAGTGTTTATGGACCTGATGAATCGGGTCTGTAGGCCTATGTTGGACAAGTCGGTAATCGTATTCATAGACGATATACTGATTTACTCCAAGACGAAGGAAGATCATGTGATACATTTAATCGAAGTACTAGAGACATTGCGACGGGAGCGGTTGTACGCTAAGTTCTCTAAATGCGATTTCTGGTTACAAGAGGTTCAATTTTTGGGGCATCTTGTTAATCGGGAAGGCATCAAGGTGGATCCGGCAAAGATTGAAGCGGTGATGAAATGGGAGGTTCCAAAGACTCCCACAGAGATTCGGAGTTTCCTGGGATTAGCCGGTTATTACCGACGGTTTATTCAGGATTTCTCTAAGATAGCGGTGCCTTTGACGAGGCTAACTCGGAAGAATGTGAAGTTTGTGTGGGGCGAGGAGCAACAAAAAGCTTTTGAATTGTTGCGTGGGAAATTGTGTGAAGCGCCGGTTTTGACGCTACCGGAAGGGGTTGATGACATGACAGTCTACTGTGATGCTTCTTATCACGGGTTAGGCTGCGTGTTAATGCAACGTGGGAAGGTAATAGCTTATGCGTCTCGTCAACTAAAAACGCATGAGGTAAATTATCCGACTCACGATTTGGAATTAGCTGCGGTGGTTTTTGCATTGAAGTTGTGGAGACATTACCTCTATGGTGTAAAGTGTACCATTTACACTGACCATAAGAGTCTGCGATATTTTCTCGATCAGCAGAATTTGAACATGAGACAACGCCGGTGGTTAGATGTGGTAAAGGATTATGACTGCGAGATCCTATACCATCCAGGCAAGGCCAATGTGGTGGCTGATGCGTTGAGTCGAAAGGTTCATGGTGATGTGTTGCGGGTGCCATTGATGAGATTGACGGTGACCACTTCGTTGTTAGAGTTGATAAAGAGCTCGCAGTCTGAAGCAGTGAAGGAGGAGAATCAAAAGAAAGAGAGGATTAAGGGTCAACTGGACCAGTTGGTGACTGATAGTAGGGGGTTATTGACTCGTTCGGATCGAGTGTGGGTGCCGGTGTCATGTGAGGCGAGGCAGACACTCCTGGACGAAGCTCATAAATCCAAGTTTTCTATTCATCCGGGAGCTACCAAGATGTATCGGGATTTGAAGACCGATTATTGGTGGCCAGGAATGAAGCGGGATGTGGCCCGTTATGTGGAGAAATGTTTAACCTGTTTGAGGGTTAAGGCAGAGCACCAAAGACCTCATGGGAAGTTGCAACCTTTGGATATACCTGTTTGGAAGTGGGAGCACATTACGATGGACTTAATCACTAAGTTACCTCGTACTTCCAGAAATGTGGATGCTATCTGGGTTATTGTGGATCGTTTAACTAAGAGCGCTCATTTTATTGCTATTAATGAGAGCTCTTCGTCGGAAAAGTTGGCTGATATTTATGTTAAGGAAATCGTGGCTAGACATGGCGTTCCGGTCACTATCATTTCTGACCGGGATGTTCGGTTTACGTCACGGTTTTGGAGTAAGTTCCATGAAGATTTGGGGACGAAACTGCAACTTAGTACAGCTTTTCATCCTCAAACCGACGGTCAAAGTGAGAGAACGATTCAGACCTTGGAGGACATGTTGAGAGCCTGTGTGTTAGATTTTGGTGGTAGTTGGGACACTTATCTACCGTTGGCCGAGTTTTCATACAACAACAGCTTCCATGCTAGCATTGGCATGCCTCCATATGAGATGCTTTATGGGAGGAGGTGCAGGACTCCGGTATGTTGGGGAGAGGTGGGCCAACGGGAGTTGGGTAGTACCGAAATAGTTCAGAAGACAACTGAGAGCATTGAATTGATTCGAGAACGTTTGAAGACAGCTCAGAGTCGTCAGAAAAGCTACGCTGATAAGCGGAGATCAGACTTGGAGTTCAGTGTGGGTGATAAAGTGTTGTTAAAAGTGTCGCCTTGGAAGGGAGTGATTCGATTCCGGAAGAGGGGCAAGCTCGGTCCTAGATTTATTGGACCATTCAAAGTGGTGGCACGTGTGGGTAAAGTGGCGTATCGACTTGAGCTACCACCAGAGCTCAGTTTGATACATGACACTTTCCATGTGTCCCAGTTACGAAAATGTTTGGCGGATGAATCGGCTCACATTCCAATAGATGACATTCAAGTTGATGAACGACTTAACTACGTGGAAAGGCCGATTGCTATCTTGGAACGGAAGACGAAATCCTTGCGCAACAAGGAGATTGGGTTGGTGAAAGTTCAGTGGGAGCATCGGAAGGGGTCAGAGTGGACGTGGGAGCCAGAGGCTGAGATGAGGGCGAATCATCCGGAACTTTTTCAAGCGTGACCGATTTCGGGGACGAAATCTTGGTAAGTGGGGGAGAGTTGTAACACCCCGTTCCCATTCAGTTAAGTTTTAACTTCTCTTTCGTTAAGATAGTAAGGTTTGGTGTCATTTGTGTAATTTCAAGTAGGGGGACTTGCTTGTAAATAAAGAGAGTGGAGGGTGTTATGTGTAAGTGTATATATAGGGGATTGGAAGATCAAACCCTTCACTTTTGATCATTTGTCAATCTTGAGAGAAGAGAAAAGGGGATTGGAAGACTTCAAAGGGTTTTGGTGTTTGGGGTGAATTTGTGTCTACGTGGTGCCATCGATTGTTGTTTTACCGTTGGAACTAAGTTTCTAACTTCAGGTAATCATCAATTTTCCTTTGTTGTTGTCGAATATCAAGTTTGAGTCATAGTTAGGGTTTTGGTCGAATGTTAAGGAAATTGGTGATCTTTGGATCACCAATTGAGTATTTGTGTTAGGTTGGTTCTATTTTCATTGTAGTAGTATTGTAGAGCCTGGAAATGCGAAACCATGGCTTTTTGAATCGGTCGAATTGGGTTTGGATGCAAAAGTTATGCCAAAAAGATGAAAAATCGATTTTGGGATTCGTGCTGAATTTCAGCACCTAGCGATCGCTAGGTGATGAAGCTAGCGATCGCTAGCCATGGAAAATGAAGGCTAGCGACCACTTGATGATCGCGAACTCAAACAGAAAGTGGGGAAAAATAGCTAGCGATCGCTAGCTATCAGCCTAGCGATCGCTAGCCTCTGTTTTATGTGGAAAAACTGTTTTGGCCGTAACTTTCGCGTCTTAGCTCCGATTTTGATACCGTAAAGACCGTTGGGTTTGTAATTGAATTACCTACCTTTCTAGAGAGTCTAGTTCAGGTCTAGACTAAGTGTGTTAGTTATGAACCTTGAGTGTTTCGGTCACGAGCCTTAAGGTGTCGTTATGAATGATATTTATTTGTGTTTTGCCATAATGTGATATATAGGTGATTGTATACAACCGTGTGGTGAGTTGATCATAATTATTGTGAAGCGAATCAAGGTGAGTACATATCCCTTATACGTGGCTCTATGTACAACTTGTATGTGATGCATATATGGTATGAGACTAGCATGTTGTGTGATGACGTACTCATTGTAGTGGTGGTGGCCACCGTGGGTATAGTCCTGGTGTTAACTGATATCAGTATGTGTGTGGTTCTTACCGGCGTGTACCGTAAGGCCATTGGTGATAGCATGCTTAGTTCTCATATGCGCAACAGTTGGTATAATATTGTTATGTGTTTGTGATGTGTGCTCACTAAGCGAAAGCTTACCCCGTTGTGTTCTTTTTCCCTTAGATGCAGGTCTGTCTGGGAAGGACAAAGGGAAGGGAAAAGCTTGAAGTTCTGATCATGCTCCAGGCTCAGTTCATACGGATCTTTACTATCGTTAAACTTTTGGTTATGTTTTGATTGTTTCAAACAGATATTTGTGATGAACCTTGTTTGAGGATTTGGCTAGTACCCTTTTGGTTGAAAACTTAAACCTTTGATTCTAAAAGAAAAATAATAATGATAAGTGAATTTTACGTTTTTGGACAATTTCCGCTGTCATGGTTACTTTTATTTCATTTCCGTTTATTTCCCGTTAAAAATGGCAAAAATAGATTTGAGTTGTTACAGCAAAGTTGTCTTTGTTAAACTTTGGAGGTTTTCCAGCAGAGCCGGTATCAAAGTAGTTATCCTTAACTTGAAGAGCCATGGATTAAAAGAGAGGATCACAAGATTTTTCTAAGAGAAGAAGAGAGCTTGAATCTGCTCTAATACCACTTGTTGGTCCCAAGGGGTGACCTTCAAGTAAGGATAGTGTATGAGATTATAGAAGGGGGGGGTTGAATATAATCACACCAAGTTTTCACTTTTAAATTCTATGTTGTATTAACACTTTGAATTTACATATTGTTGCGGAAATAGAAAAGACACAAGTCTAAACTAAACAATCTAAGTTTCTTTCACTATGCACTAAAGTGAGAAGACTAGAAAAGAGAAGAAGATAGAGGGAAATAAGAAAGAAAGGATTAGGGTATTTTTAGGATGAAGAAGAAGTATGAAGAACATCTCTTCAAGTCCTATTTATACCCCATGCATTAAATGCATGCAGACTCACTTTTGTGTTCGTGTCACACTTCAAGTGGTCTATTGTACTATTTACTATAAACAATGTCTTTTGCATGGTGTACAAAAGAGAGCTTATATAAACAGTTGCCTTGAGGTCTGATAAGTACTGAGCTTATATAAACGGTGGCTCTAGTGGTGGAGGAAAGTGGGGAATGAGAAGGAGAAGAGAGGCGGTGGTAAAGAAGAGGGATGAGGTCATTGTTGATCCAACTCTCCTAAGACCTGATGAAATGATAATGATCCTGTTACTCTACTTAGTGAATAGGTCTTTACTCCGTACTTATCAGACCTCAAGGCAACTGTTTACATGAACCTTCTTTTACACACCATGCAAAAGATAATTGTTTATAGTAAATAGTACATAGGACCATTTAGAGTGTGACACGTACACAAAAGTGAGTCTGCATGCATTTAATACATGAGGTATAAATAGGACTTGAAGAGATGTTCTCCATACTTCTTCTTCATCCCAAAAAATACCCTAATCCTTTCTTTCTTATTTCCCTCTATCTTCTTCTCTTTTCTAGTCTTCTCACTCTGGTGCATAGTGAAAAAAACTTAGATTGTTTAGTTTAGACTTTAGTCTTTTCTATTTCCGCAACAATCTGTAAATTCATATTGTTAATACAACAAAGAATTTAAAAGTGAAAATTTGGTGTGATTATATTCAACCCCCCCCCCTTCTATAATCCCATACACTATCCTTACTTGAAGGTCACCCCTTGGGACCAACAAGTGGTATCAGAGCAGATTCAAGCTCTCTACTTCTCTTAGAAAAATCTTGTGATCCTCTCTCTTAATCCATGGCTCTTCAAGCTAAGGATAACTACTTTGATACCGGCTTTGCTGGAAAACCTCCAAGGTTTAACAAAGACAACTTTGCTTTTTGGAAAACCAGGATGGAACTTTTTCTATCCGGTTCTGATCCCCAAATTCCCTACTTCCTGGAAAATGGACCACATGTGCCCACACAAACTGTCCATGTTGTTCCTGCTGCTAACGGCCAACCTGCTATACCCGCAAGGGAACTGGTAAAGCATGTGACTGACTGGAATGATGAAGACAGACGCCTTGTCAATATTGACACCAAGGCTAGGTCTCTCATTGCCATGTCACTCCCTGATGACATCTTTCACTCTGTCTGTCATCTTCGTTCTACTAAAGAAATTTGGAACACTCTTTGTGTCCAATACGAAGGTACTGCAGTCCTCATGGAATCAAGAAAGATTTTCTTGGTTCGCTAGTATGAAAGCTTCTTTCATCAAAAGGATGAAACTCTCTCCCAGATACATCAGAGATTCAACTGTCTCCTGATCGACCTGAAGACTATCGGTACTGTCTATCCCAACTCTGAGGTGATTACCAAGTTCATGGAACCTCTTCTTGAACATTGGGAAGTTTACACCTCCTGCTTAACTATGCCCAAAGACATAAAGACACCCACACTAAATGAGCTGTACGGTATTCTTCTGAACCGTGAGCAACAGAAGAAACTGAAAAAGAATCTCATAAGAGATGCTAAAGATTCCAAGAGCACTTCTATTGCATTGGTCTCTGATTCAGTTCCTGTTGTTGCTACTCCTTCTACTGTCACCATTACTGAATTAGAATCTTCTGATTCTGACATGTCAGACTCAGATCCTGATTTTAATGAATCTCTTGCTCTATTTACTCGCTCTTTTAAAAAGTTTGCTAAAAAGGGAAACTTTCAAAGAAGGAAACCTCTTACTCTAACTGACAAGTCTAAAACATAATCTGTTGACAAGGCTACTGCTACCTGCTACAGTTGTCAGGGCAAAGGACACTTTGCTAATGATTGCAGGTACAAGAAAAATCAGTTTGCTCCTTCTTCCACCAAATCTTCCTCCAAAAATCCCAAATACCAAAGGCTGAAAGAAAAGTATAAGAAAATGAAATCTCAGCGCAAAGGTAAAGGTCTTACCACAGAAGACTGCGATTGGGATGATGTCTCCTCTAATGAGTCATCGGATGAGGAAGATACTACTCCAGTGGCACTGATGGCCATTATTGAGGAACCTAACTTAGCTCTCATGGCTAAGATAGAAGAGGTCCCTGAAGAAGTTCCTACTCAAGCTCCTGAAGCTTCCACCTCTACGACTGAATCTTCCAGTCAGGTACCTACTCCTGTTGTTCCTCTTGAAAGTCTAACTCAATTGGATCTACTGACCCTTGATCTCTATAAAGCCCTGAATGGTAAGACCTCTGCTGAGAAAATGAACATTGATCTTCGTGATCAACTCAAAGATTGTCATGAAAAGATAAAACAACTTACCATTCTGGAAGAAAACTATAAGGATCAGGTCTCTGTAAATCAAACCCTCTGCATTGAAAGAGAAAGGGCTCTTGCTGCCAAAGAAAGAGCCCTGGCTGAACTTAATGTTGAAAAAGTCACCATCAAAGGATGGAGTGACGCCTCTGAAAAGGTTGATGAAATATTAGCCTCAGGGAGAAATGTTAAAAAAAAAGGGTCTTGGATTCACTCGTGGATGTCCTAGGCCTGATCGTTCCATGCTTAAATTTGGAATGTTCGTCTCCTCTATCCCTGATCCTAATGCTCCTAAAAACATCCCTTCTTCTTCTAACACACACACTGAAGGTGCTCCTAAGAGCAAAAAGAATACAGTTAAGGAAAACTCCAAAACTATACCACCTTCAAAGACCAAGAATCTTAAGCCTAAGAATAATAAAGTTCTAGGTGGTGGCCCTTCAGTCTCTGGATCAAAATCTTTTTCTCAAAATCCAACTCCTAGACTGAAGATTGACCTAAAGCAAAAAACTATGGAGAAGAAAACTATTCCTCCTTTATCTAATGCTAAAGGTATACTTGGTGCTGGTCCTGCTCATCTGAAGTTCAAAGACTTCTTAGACCCCACAAAACGCTTTCTTTATCGCAAATGTTATCATTGTGGATTAAATGACCATATTGCGAGCAAGTGTCCTGATGCTACCAAAGTTGAAAAATCAGCTAAGGTAAAGAAAAAATCCTAAGACTAGTAAAACAGTCAAAGGAAAGAAGGTTGTCAAGACTCCAGCCTCAAAAACTGACAACTCAGCTAAGGCTATCACTGACTCCACCATACCTACTGATAACTCTGGATCCATAGTCCTATGGGTACCAAGAAAAACTTAAACTCTAAATATTACAAGATAAGGGCATCTGGTACCTGGACAGTGGATGCTCACGACATATGACTGGTTCAAAATCTGTCCTCTCTGACTATCGTGATGAAAGAGGTCCTTCAGTGACCTTTGGTGGAAACGGTAGAGGCCAAACCCGAGGGTATGGCACCTTGACCAATGGAGTAACTATGTTTAAAAGAGTTGCTTACGTTGAAGGCTTGATGCACAATCTTCTTAGCATCAGTCAACTATGTGATAAGAATCACAAAGTCTCTTTCTCAAAGAAAAAGTGCAAAGTCAAGAACTGGCGCAAGGAAGTTATTCTCACTGGTGTTAGACAAGCTGATATCTACATCATCAACATGAATACTTCCACTGACAACTTCTATTTCGTATCACGTGCTTCTACTGATACTAATTGGCTCTGGCACAAGCGTCTATCTCATCTCAACTTCAAGACGCTGAATCAACTCTGCATCAACAATCTTGTTGTTGGTCTTCCTGATTTTCGCTATACAAAGGTATCTCTTTGTTCAGCATGTGAAAAAGGAAAACAGACCAGGGCTAGTTTCATGTCCAAGCAGATTTCCTCCATCAGCTCTCCTCTTCAACTTCTCCACATGGATCTCTTTGGACCTGTTAATGTCCAATCCATTGCTGGAAAAAAATACACTCTGGTGATTGTTGATGAATATTCCAGATATACATGGGTATTCTTTCTTCGATCCAAGAGTGATGCTCCTGAAGAAATCATCCTGTTCGTCAGGAAGATGGAAAAGCTCAACAACCTTTCTGTTCGATCTATCAGAAGTGACCACGGTACTGAGTTCAAAAACAGTACCTTGGAAACCTTCTTTGATAGGAAAGGTATTTCTCAGAACTTTTCCTCTGTAAGAACTCCTCAGCAAAACGGAGTTGCTGAAAGACGAAACAGAACCCTGATTGAAGCTGCACGATCGATGTTAAGTGAAGCCAACCTTGCCACTCAATTCTGGGCTGAAGCCGTTAATACTGCCTGCTACACCCAGAACAGATCTCTGATAGTCAAGCGCTTCAGGAGAACCCCTTACGAACTCTTTCGTAACAGAAAACCTTCAATCGAACATCTCCATATCTTTGGTTATGTCTGCTGCATCCTGAACAACAAAGATAACCTTTGAAAGTTCGATTCCAATTCTAATGATGGAATCTTCCTTGAATACTCCTCTATCTCTAAAACTTACCGTGTGTTCAACAAACGAAGACAAACAATAGAGGAAACGATTCATGTTCGTTTTGATGAATCGGGTCCTACCTTCCCTCACCCTCAAGACAATTCTGAAATAAATCAGAGGGCTGACTCTTTCTTTCATGTCCCTAATATTCCCATTGTTGATCCAACTCCTCAAGACCTTCCTGACGGTTTTGAAGAAAATCCTTCTCCTCCCTCTCAAATAACTATACCCCCAGTAATAAATGCCACCCCCATTACTCAAGTCACACATGAACCTGATCAACCCACTAGCAATGAAGACTTCTCTCAAAACACTGTTAGTGAACCTGCTCCTACTACTATAAATCTTCTTCCTGATCCATCGTTAAATGAAGCTTCCACTTCAGGACAGGTGTATCAACCACCTGCTCTTCGATGGACCAAGGATCATCCAATTGATCGGGTCCTCGGAAATCCTTCCTCTGGTGTTAAAACTTGACGTCAATCTGGTAACATCTGTCGTTATGTTAATTTCATCTCTGAAAATGAATCTAAAGAAATAGATGATGTCTTGCGTGATCCTACATGGGTCTCAGCCATGCAGGAAGAGCTAGCAGAGTTCATCAAAAACAATGTCTGGCTTCTCGTCCCTAGGCCTCGAAAACGTACCATCATTGGATCCAAATGGATCTTCAGGAATAAACTTGATGAGGTTGGTACGATTATTCGAAACAAGGCTCGTCTTGTTGCTCAGGGATACAGGCAGGAAGAGGGCATTGATTACGATGAAACGTTTGCTCCTGTGGCTAGGCTCGAAGCAATTCGACTATTCCTAGCCTTTGCAGCACATATGAATTTCAAAGTTTTTCAGATGGACATTAAAAATGCTTTTCTGAATGGAAAACTTAATGAAGAAGTCTATGTGGCTCAGCCTCCTGGCTTTGTAGATCCTAAGTTCCCTGAACATGTTTATAAGTTAAACAAGGCTCTCTATGGGTTAAAACAGGCTCCTCGTGCCTGGTATGATACCCTGTCAACCTTTCTTCTCTCTAAAGGCTTTGAACGTGGTAAGATCGATAGCACTTTATTTCCTAAGAAATATCCTAAGCATATCCTTCTTGTCCAGATATATGTCGATGACATTATCTTTGGATCAACCAATCCAAAACTCTGCGAAAAGTTTGAGTTGCTCATGAAAACAGAATATAAAATGTCTATGATGGGTGAGCTAACTTACTTTTTAGGACTTCAGATCAAGCAATCTGAAAAGGGAATCTTTATCAATCAAAGTAAATATGTACTTGATATGCTGAAGAAATTTGATCTCACATCATGTACACCGATGAAGACTCCAATGGCACCTCCTCTATCACTTGACAAGGATTCCAAAGGGAAACCTGTTGATGTGACTCTTTATAGAGGAATGATCGGCTCACTACTGTATCTTACAGCGAGTCGTCCTGATATCATGTATTCTACATGTCTATGTGCTCGTTATCAGGCTGAACCCAAAGAATCCCATCTGACTGCTGTAAAGCAGATTTTCAGTTATCTGAAGGGAACTCCTAATCTGGGTCTTTGGTACTCCAAAGACTCAGGGTTCGATCTAACGGCTTATTCTGATAGTGACTTTGCAGGATGTAAGATCGACAGGAAAAGCACCACTGGTGGGTGTCACCTACTAGGTGGAAAGTTGGTGAGTTGGACTAGCAAGAAACAGAATTCTGTGTCCACATCAACTGCTGAAGCTGAATATGTTGCAGCTGGAATTTGTTGTGCTCAGGTCCTGTGGCTGAGAAATCAACTTCAAGACTATGACATACAACTCTCCAAAATTCCCATATACTGTGACAACACTTCAGCGATCGCCATCACGAACAATCCTGTCTTACACTCCAAGACAAAGCACATTGAAGTGAGATATCACTTCATCAGGGATCACGTGATGAATGGTGATATTGAACTCCATTTTGTCCCTACTGAATATCAGCTTGCTGACCTCTATACCAAACCACTGGATGTAACACGTTTTAACATGCTCATCAGTGAACTTGGGATGTTAAATCCTGACGAATGAAGTTTATCAGGATACAAAGTTGTTATGTCCTATAGAATAAGTTTTCTCAGGACACATACCTAACAACTCCTGAAGAATACATTTATCAGGAGATAACTCTATTCAGTACTTACAAAATCTTTGTTCAAAATCCGAATACTGATGATTCTCCTCAGGTAAGTATTTCTGTCCCTGAAACCTTATGGCATTAAATGTGATAAGAGGATTTTCCCAAAACAGTACTTATCTGATAAGTACTCTGATTCCAAAAAATTTCATCTTTCACCAAATTGGAATTATCTCCTGAAAAGGTGGTTTTTAGAATAAAACAAACTTTTCATCTTGCCAGACACGTAATGGACGTTTCCTGTTCCCCACTACGTGTGTCAGGCGCGTGAACGTGCGTCAAACTTCTTTTTTCATCATTTCGTTTGAATTTAGCCACTCTTTTCTCTCTCATCCATTTTCTCTCTATACCCAAGAGGTATAAAAACCTCACTCGTATTCTTTTCACTCTTTACGCTCACAAATTCTCTAAACGAACTAAAGCAAGAAAAGCAATCTCTCTCAGTCTGTTACACCAAGAACACCAAGAACACACACTAAATTCTTCTCTAAATAATCATCGTAAGTGTTTTAATCCTTGTTCTTTTCATATTTAAGTTGACATTCTTCATTTTAAACAACTTAATGTGATAAACGTTTTTCCAAAAACCCTAAGATCACCTTGTTTGATCTTAGTTTTCCCAAAATCTTCAAAGATTTTTGTTAAAACTGTTTATATGTTTTTCTTATTTCTTTTAAGAAAATTCATACAACTCATATTTTGATATAGTTCATCAAAATAGAAGTTCTCTTTAATACCTAAAACACATTCTTTTCCTGATTTTTGGTATCCAATCTACTCCTAAGTATAAAGGATTTCACCACTTTTATGAACATTACTAGTGTTCATTGAAAAATGAAGAAAAGACACATATTTTGGATTTTCTAATCATCCACATATGTTAATCTTTTTGTTTACAGAATGGCTGCTACTACTTCCACTTCTTTGGACGCTCAACTCTCCACAGAAGCCACCACACTACGATCTGCCTCTAGAAGCCTCCATGTGGTCGTGCCTCAACATGACGTACAATTCAAGGCCAACAACCTAGTCGGCCTATTCGATCTTCCAAAGGGCAAGGAATACCTTCAACCTGCCAAGGAATTCCTCTTGAGCAGTCCACTGAAGACTGCATTCACCCTGAACATCAAGCCCAACAAGCCACTACTACTCAACTATGGTCTACGGCCATGGTGGCTCAGGAGAAAAGCCCAAAGGGCATTCTACAGGAGGTGATCAAGTTCCAGATCAACGATGAGATCGTCACCTTCAGGATTGGGACTCTCAGGAACGTCCTCGAGATCCCAGGAAAGAAGAGATATCCTCCTCCCCCATCCTCGGACGACATCATAGCTCTCCTTGATGACATTGGCTACCAATGGCCTGAGAAGGAAGGCGTCATCATCAAGTCCTCTGCCACTATTCAGAAGACAGGACTGAATTCCACGTTCTATTACATATGGAACACATTCAGTCTCTGTCTAACAGGCAAGACTGGCAGCACTGAACAATTCCCTATGGTCATTCAGAACATGGTATTTTGTAACATCCCATTATTACTATTATTATTATTATTATTGTTATTATTATTATTATTATTATTATTATTATTTTTATTATTATTATCCTTTAATTATTTTTTTAGTAGATAAAAAAAAGATTGAGTTGGTTGGGGATAATTATTTAATGATAGAGTTAGAGTTGGAATAGGGAAGGAACCCTATATGTGTTTAAAAAAGCCCTACCCTTTCATCTTCTGTTAACAACCAACTCGTTAGGGAGAAAAGTAAGAGAGAGAAAGAGAGTTATCAGGAAGAGTTGGGGAGAGAGAGAAGTCGCCGGATTCAGGGTGGTCATCGGAGAGATCGTCGGAATCGTCAAGGTAAGGGTTAAAACCTTTTTTTCGTTAACTTAGCATACAAGGTTTGCTTGTAGAGTTCTCCGGCGACTGCTGCTAGGGTGGTTAGGGCTGTCGCGGCGGCGGCAGTAGGCCGCCGTGCCTGACGCGGCAAGGGGTTGGCGTGACTGTGGCCACGTTCGAGCGGAGGCGGCTGCGGTGGTTGTTAGCACCGGAAGCAGCAATGGTATCGGTGGTGTTAGCGCCGGTGGTTGTCGATCGTAGGGTTGATGGTCGCCGGCGAGGTTGTGTGGCGGCTTAGGGGGGGCTGTGAACATCACGTCGGCGATGGCCGGTGGTGTCGATGGCATGGGTGGTGGTTGTTGTGCGGCGAGAGCGACGGTCGACCCGTAGTCGGTCACGATCTGTGGTCCCGACAATTGTGGTAGTGAATTCCCACCGCTGCCGTCGCAGTGATGGTGGCAGTCGGCGCACCGACCTTGGTCGGTGACGCGATTCAGCTGCTGTCGATGTTGTTGGTTCACGGTAACGGCTGCGGGTCAGCAACGGTCGACGGTGTGAGCCACCGTCGCGGTGGCGGTTGCTGTCGAAATCGTCCAGCGCGACGGCCATGACCGCTGTGATGGGGTTGCGATGTTGTTGGGGTTGTCGTGGGTGGCCGGCGAGGTTATTTGCTGTTGACGATGATGATGTTGTGGTTGTTTTATGAGTTTTATTTTTATATAACTTTTAAATATATATATATATATACATTTAAGTAAAACGTACGATGATGGTGATGGACCTGATGGTTGATCTATATTCTAAATGAGTATATATTTTTAGAATATATTTATTAAATGTTGATGTATGGTGATGGTAGTTACATATATATATATATATATATATATAATTATAATATTTTTTTAAACAAAAACTATATATATATATATATATATATATATAAATACATTTATTAGGTTTAAGTCGGGCTAGCCTAGGGTTGTTAGACTGGCTAAGTGTCGTCGGGGTTAACCGTTGTCCATCGTTGTGGGCGACACGAGTTGGGTCGCGTATAAACCGTTTAGACCCGCTTGACGTCTGTGGTTTTCGTATAGGTTTTCTTCACTTAACCCTTTTATAAAGTGGTTGGGCTAAATTAAGGGTTGGATTAATTAGATAATTATAGGGATTGTATGAGAATATTAGTAATGAGTATAATTGTTAAAATTATTCCAGGTTTGCGGTAATTCGTTCGTGTTTGACGTTTCTCCAGTTAAGGTGAGTTACACTACTTATAGTTATTATGTTGCGTGTATCATGTATACGTTATAGTGTGGATAGGGAACCACATGCCCTTGGTGAGTTGTGGGGGCCGACCCGTGTCCTAACTGACGGGCGAAAGGGAATCCACATGCCCTAGGTGAGTTGTGAGGGTCGACCCGTGTCTAAACTGACGGGAGTTTATGACCTCATGAGAGTCCAACTTTGTTTGATTATGATGTTGTGATATTATGTCATATGTGTTGTTTGTGATTGCTTGGGAACCTATCTCGGTATGTGCGCATGTAATATGGTAATTGTAATTAGTGCTAGCTCACTAAGCGTTTTCGCTTACCCTTTTAGTTGTTTCCCTTTTTCCAGGTGCTAGTACGAGCAGGGATAAGGGCAAGGCTCAGGTTTGACTTCGTGGCGATGTTTCCGATGGCGTTGACTCTATTTATTTAATTATTTAATTATTTGTTAAAATTGGGTTTCTTGGTGACTTTTCGATAAATGTTGGAATTGATTTTATTAGTTTATTTTGGTTTTATTTTTAATTAAAACTATTTAAACAGAAATATATTTATAAAATTTGGTTTTCGAAAAAGAGGTATTACAACTTGGTATCAGAGCGTGGTTTAAGAGAATCAACGCACACGTTTGCGAGCGTGCGTGTGGTTGGACTTAAACCCGAGATTTTGAAACAAATAACGAGTCAAAAGTCGGAATCATCGGCGGAGCTTCAGGTTGGGGGTGAGTTATATATATAGTTATTGAATGTTATTGCACGCTAATTTTTTATCAATAAGTACGACACTTATATGGTTATATGTGGTTAAATGTTGTTTAATCATCTGCTTAGTCGAGTCAATGGGGCTGTTGAGGATGGTATCATGACTAAGCTTTTACGGTGGTATGTCGGGAAAGGGTCATGAGGCATGTTCTTGTTTGATTGTTGCCAAGTGATCCCGACCCGGCTATCATATGGAACGGTTATAGTGGCGCGGGCCCAAATAATAGCACCATTATAAATGTTTGTATGGGTTTGGAATTGATTAAGTCTTGGGAGCTTCATTAGCTTGATGATAGTAGGAAATCTTTGGGATGTGCTTGAATGAAATTCCATGATTTTTGTATGCACCCTTAGGATAAAAATGCAAGCTAGTCTGTAGGTGGTATGCACACTAAGGACTAGAAGTAGGTACTTGCATGAGCCTGGGTAACAAGCAGGGGAAATAGTTAGACGTTAAGCGTGGGAACTGAATTGTTTTTTTTTCATAGAACTGCTTCTAAACTAGATAAAATATTTAGTATGGTGAGCACTAGAAGGAATCCGAGTAGCGAGGAGCCTGAGACTCCGGATTTGAGGGACATCATAGGCTCGCAGGTCACTGAGGCTCTGCATCAGATCTTGCCGGGATTATTTACCCAAATGAAAGACGAGATTCTTGAGGCTGTGGACCAGAGGATAGACACGGCTTTTACTACGCGTGGATCGACATCGGGAAGCAGCAGTCAGGCACCAGGACGCACTGTCACTTTTAAGGACTTCATGGCGTGTCAGCCTCCGCTTTTCGAGGGTCGGAAGGACCCTATAGCCTATTTCCGATGGGTCGCCGCCGTCGAGGGTGCTTTCCGCACCAGTGGTTGCCCGGGGGAGATGAAGGTGTTTTATGCTGTGAACCTGCTGCGCAATGCGGGTAAGGACTGGTGGGGGCTGATTCTGAAGAGCCGTACGGAAGAGCAGATCAATGCTATGACGTGGGACGAGTTCAAGGTGTTGCTGGATGAGCAGTTCGCTCCTCGCATCGAGAAGAAACGGATCACCTCGGAGTTTCTGAACTTAGCTCAGACGACGGAGACGGTGAACGAGATCACCGACCAGTTCCTGGAGAAATCACTTTTCTGTCCGGACTATGTGAGCACTGAGGAAATGAAGATGTTTCGGTACCGGGGGGTGCTGAAGACGGAGATTCAAGAGTTCGTTGCCACCTCGATGTGCAAGACTTTCGATGCGATGGTTGAGGTAGCTCGAGCTCGGGAGCTGTACCTGGAGGAACACCGCCAAGGGAAGAGGAAGGCGGAGCAGGAGCCAGTGCCCGTGAAGAAGTCCAAGGGACAGAGGAGTGATGGCCGTAAAGAGTTTTCTGGATGCCCTAAGTGTAGGAAGAACCACTCAGGGGAGTGTCGACTGCCAGAGCCCGTGTGCTTCAAATGCGGGAAGCCTGGTCATCGAAGCCGGGAGTGCAAGGTCGAACCGAGGACCTGTTTTCACTGCTTTCAGCCGGGACACATCAAACCCAACTGCCCTCAGTTGGTTGGAGCAACAGCAGCAGCGGCACCAGCTTTCACTCCATTGATGATCACCGATGGATCGACGGGCAAGAGGAGCGGGTCTAATACAGGCAGCCGTGGTCGAGTGTTTCAGCTGACGGCCGAGGAGACGGAGACGGATCCCGATGTGGTTGCAGGTACGCCTTAGTCATGTTGTTAGCCTTATTATTTTATAAGTTCTGAGCCTAGTAGCGTAGTTGCGTGTATGTGCTTATCTGGTGGTTGAAACTTGAACTGTTTAACTTAAGCGTTTTTCCCCGTAAACGAGAAACCCGCGTAGGTTTATTCGATACGGGAGCCACTTGGTCTTTTGTACCGAATTCGTTCTGTAAGGACTTTCGGTTAGAGCTGGATAGGTTAGCTAGTCCTTTAGCGATAGACATAGCGGTCGAGGAAGTGCGGGTTTGCAAGGATGTTTACCGGGGCTGCAGCTTGGTGATTCAGGGAGTACCTTTTCCATTGACTTAAACCCCACCCTCGTGAGCAAGATAGACGTGAGAGTAGGTGTAGACAGGATGTACTTTAGACAGTGCGGAACAACTGGTCCGCATCCAGAATCTGAGTGGGGGAGAGCTCATCGTATACGGCGAAGGGCGGCGGAGACAGCTAGGTGAGATAGTGTCGTGCCTTAGACTAGCGTCTGATTTACATCGTGAAGCCGGTTGTGGTGCTTGAGCGGAAGGTGAGAAAGCTGGTAATCAAGAAGATAGTGATTGTGAAGGTTTAGTGGCAGCATCGGAAGGGTTCCGAGTGGAGTTGGGAACCGGAAGCGGAAATGCAAGAGAGGTATCCGAAACCCTTCTCGGTTTGATTTCGGGGACGAAATCCTGGTAAGTGGGGGAGAGTTGTAACATCCCATTATTACTATTATTATTATTATTGTTGTTATTATTATTATTATTATTATTATTATTATTATTATTATTGTTATTATTATCCTTTAAATATTTTTTTAGTAGATAAAAAAAAAAGATTGAGTTGGTTGGGGATAATTATTTAATGATAGAGTTAGAGTTGGAATAGGGAAGGAACCCTATCTGTGTTTAAAAAAGCCCTACCCTTTCATCTTTTGTTAACAACCAACTAGTTAGGGAGAAAAGTAAGAGAGAGAAAGAGAGTTATCAGGAAGAGTTGGGGAGAGAGAGAAGTCGCCGGATTCAGGGTGGTCATCGGAGAGATCGTCGGAATCGTCAAGGTAAGGGTTAAAACCTGGATCACAGTCAAACGCTCAGGAGTAAAAGATGTGCAACACACTCTTGACAAGTTAGAAAGATACAACTTGTCAGAGTGGAATGAAATCAGAAGCCTACTTCCCAAAGCCAACAAGAACTACAGGGATGAAGTAGAAGAAGTCATTGAAGGACTTATTGCACGAATCAGAAGGACAACTGAAATTCCAGATTCTTTACTCCAACCTTCTTCAGCACTGCCAAAGCCTCCTGTTCGACGATCAGCAGGCACTTCAACAAGGAGATTCACTCCTTGTATTCCCAGGACTTTATACAAGCCAATGGATCTCTCGATGCTTGATCTCTCCTTTCCTTCAAGAGTAACTCTCTCTGAAGGTCAAGTCATCAGAGAACCTGTTCATGGTATTTGTGTAGGTGACAACTTCAACATCCTTCGCTTTCAACGCTTCAGCAAACTACACAAAGCACCCACTGAACACTTGGTGACAGTCCTCTTCATTTCCAATAAAGAAAAGAAAATCAAAGACAACAAAGAATTTGCTCGTGTTGTCAGGGCTATCCTTGATCGACGAATAACAACTGGTGAAACTCCACTCACCATCCAAGTCAAGAAAGAAGATCTTAGTGAAGACTCTAATAGCTAGGATTTTTGTAATTTTTCTTTCAGTACTAAATTTATGTACTTGTGTATTTTCTTTACTCTTGTAATTTCTCATGAGATTAATGGAAATGCATCTTAGTGCATCGTACTTTACTCCATAATAGTACTGAAAAAGATCCCTCAAAACAGTAAATGGGACATGTACCTTCATGAGTTCTATTTCCTACTGTTATATCTAGACTTAGAATTATTTCTAAACTTTCTAGACTTAGACAATTTCTCAATTGTCTTATCATTATCATTTAGGGGGAGATTGTTGATCCAACTCTCCTAAGACCTGATGAAATGATAATGATCCTGTTACTTTACTTAGTGAATAGGTCTTTACTTCTGGTATAGCTTGAGGAATTATCACTGAGATTGTTCAGTGTTATTCTATGTTACTTATGCTGTAACTTACTTTTATAATCATCAGGATCAGGATCAGGAGATGAACGAGTCTGTTCTGACGTCTACTGATCCTGACCATCAAAGTGAAGACCTCCTGAAGACATCAAGATCATACTCAAGAACCATCAGCGAAGTCGAAGAATTAGCTGATGACAGGACCAGCATGCTCGTGATCTGAAGACGGAACTCAGTGATAGCAGGCTACTCAATTTCATATGACATCCTGAAGAGTCATCAGGATACAGTGACCTCTAATCAACCTCAGTATCAGAGCATTCCTCACTGATCAGTATCCTGATCCTGAAGGATTAGTGTAATGTCTTAATCTAATGCACAAAAGGATTATCCGCCTTTACTGACACAAAAAGTATATAAGGACAGTCTCTTTTCTGTTCCCTCCGTACTTATCAGACCTCAAGGAAACTGTTTACAGGAACCTTCTTTTGCACACCATGCAACAGATATTTGTTTATAGTACATAGTACTAGGATCACTTAGAGTGTGACACGTACACAAAAGTGAGTCTGCATGCATTTATTGCATAAGGTATAAATAGGACTTAAAGAGATGTTCTCCATACTTCTTCTTCATCCTAAAAAATACCCTAATCCTTTCTTTCTTATTTCCCTCTATCTTCTTCTCTTTTCTAGTCTTCTCACTCTATTGCATAGTGAAAGAAACATAGATTGTTTAGTTTAGACTTTAGTCTTTTCTATTTCCGCAACAATCTGTAAATTCATATTGTTAATACAACAAAGAATTTAAAAGTGAAAATTTGGTGTGATTATATTCAACCCCCCCCCCTTCTATAATCCCATACACTATCCTTACTTGAAGGTCACCCCTTGGGACCAATAGGAGAAAATTATATAGGAGTCATTTACGGACCGGTCACATTAACCAAACTTTGTTAAAAGGTCTCTTGGTTAAAAGCTTGCACGCATACCCATCTTTTTTTTATTGCAAATTAAATCAGTTCTTTACCTGTCATTTATATATCTGTCATTTCATATCTGTCATCCTACATCTGTTATTTATTTATGGGATTACTTCTTCAAACTGTATCCAACTATCCCTAATATACTATTGTATGTATCCACCTAAAAAAATTCCTTTTGTATATATCAAATTTTATTTTTTAGTCTATTGTGTGTATTTTTTATACACACAATAGTATATTGGGGGATAGTTGGATACACATAATAGACTAAAAAATACACATAATAGACTCAAAAATAAAGTTTGATATATACAAAAGGAATTTTTTTAGGTTGATACACACAATAGTATATTGGGGATCCTTTGATACATTTTGAAGAAGTAATCCCTTTATTTATCTATCATTTACTTTTCTGTCATTTAAATATCTTGTCATTTATAATTCACGCAACAAACAAAACAAATGAAATCTTTTTAAACTTTGCACCGGGTAATAGTAAATTTCTCTAAATCTTGGTACCGCCAATCCCTGTGGATACGATACGTGGTCTTACCACATTACTTGAGGAAGCGATCGCACATCTAGTTTATACTTGGGCTAGACCTGTGGTGCTTAGGCATTTATTACGCACAGTGAACTTAAGTTTGTTGGAACAAATGTTGTTCCAATAATTTAGAAGTTTTATAAAGAAAGCCTTTTTACTTTGTAATTGTTTTTTACATTCTATTTGGGCTTGGGACACATTGTTGTAATGGGCTTGGGCTTAGCAAAGTTAAAAATATTTCACCCAATTTACTACGCAAGCAAAACTTTAATTGATACACAAATTAATTATACCACCACGGAAAAAGAATTGCTTGCCGTAGTATTCGCGTTTGACCGTTTTAGATCCTATATCATTGGTGCCAAAGTGATTGTGCATACCGACCATTCCGCTATCAAATATCTTATGAGTAAGGCTGATGCAAAGCCTAGACTCATTCGTTGGGTCCTATGGTTACAAGAATTTGACCTTGAGATAGTTGATCGGAAAGGGACGGAAAATCAAGTCGCAGATCATCTTTCTCGCATTGAGGGTAAAGTTTCAAGTGGAGGAAATCATGGGATAAAAGAAATTTTCCCGGATGAACAAATTTTAGCAATCCGGCACTTTCAAGAAGAAACAACTCCTTGGTATGCGGATTTTGCCACCTACCTCGCTGGTGGGCTAAAGCCGTATGATTTCAAAACCCAACAATTCAAAAGGTTTCTTCATGAAAGTAAGCAGTATATCTGGGATGACCCACATCTTTTCAAAATGGGGGCAGATCAAACCTTGAGACGTTGCGTGCCAGATTGGAAACAACACAAGATTTTACAAGATTGTGATGCGTTACCGTACAGTGATCATTTCGGTGACAAACGAACGACCGCTAAAATTTTGCAAAGTGGATTTTTCTGGCCAACGATCTTTAAAGATTCTTTTGAGTATGTGAAAAAGTGCGACCGTTGTCAAAGGACCGGGAATGTGTCTCAAAGGAATGAGATGCCATTTAATAATATCCTAGAAGTTGAACTTTTTGACGTTTGGGGTATTGATTTCATGGGACCATTCCCGATGTCTTTTCACAATCAGTACATTCTGGTCGCTGTTGACTATGTGTCGAAATGGGTAGAAGCCATTGCCTGCCCCCGAAATGATGCAAAAACGATGATAAACTTTTTACACAAAAACATCTTTGTCCGTTTTGGGACCCGACGCGCTTTAATTAGTGACGAAGGGACGCATTTTGTTAATAAGGTGTTAAGTGCGGTTTTGAACAAATACAACATCCAACATCGAATAGCAACCGCTTACCATCTGCAAACGAATGGGCTTGCTGAACTTTCAAACCGAGAAATAAAATCCATTTTAGAAAAAGTTGTCAAGCCTAACCGTAAGGTTTGGTCGTTAAAATTGGATGATGCACTTTGGGCATACCGCACCGCATACAAAACACCTTTGGACATGTCATCGTACCGCCTCTTCTTTGGGAAAGCTTGTCATTATAAAGTTCTAATGGGATATCTCATTTCGACACATAGAACTTGAGTATAAAGCATTTTGGGCCATAAAAGAACTAAATATGGCGGAGGATGCCGCAGGAATAAAAGGAAACTACAACTTATTGAGTTGGATGAAATACGCTTTCATGCCTGCGAAAATGCCAAAATTTACAAAGAAAAAACCAAGGTTTGGCATGATCGTAGGATAAATCATCGGATATTTTTGGAAGGACAAAAAGTGTTACTTTTCAACTCTCGCCTTAAGATATTCCTGGGCAAACTCAAGTTCCATTGGTCCAGACCGTTTACCATCGACAAAGTTGGTTCATATGGAACTATTGATTTGATAAATCCTCAAGATGGTAGTACGTTCCGTGTTAATGAAGCATTACCTTCCCGAAGGTGTGCCCGAACCCGACAGAGCAGCTCAGTAAAATCCAAATCTGGGTTAGAAATAACCCTTGTAAATAGTAGGTTTATTTCAGTAATTGTTTTCTGTTGTTTCTGTTTTAGGTTTGAAGATGGTCAAATTCACCACAGTGGGAGTGCAAGCAACGTGTGCAGTGGTTAACAGCATTGTCTGATGGGTCGAGGCTGTTGTGTGAAATACTGGTCCAAAAGTTTTTAAAAGATACTGCAGCATGTTGGAGTTGGTAGAAAGAAACTGAATTGTTGGTGTCTTTAATTTTTGAGACACAAAAAGGTTTTAAGGAAAGAGTGGGACCCACATCTTACAAAAGCAAGACCACTCTTTGTTTTTAAAATCAGTAAAAGGTTCCCACTTCTTCCAAAAAGACAAAAGGTTTTGTCACAAAGTACACATCCCATCCTTTTTTTAATTAACCTACAACCTTTTTAGCCATTTGTCACCTTTAGGATTAGCCAAACAACCTACTAGGGGTGCACACGGGTTGGGTTGATCGGGTTGAGGGCGTTTCGAGAATTCAACCCGATGTTGGCGGTTTGAAACTTTTTCAACCCAACCCAATCCAAACAAAAGTTCAACCCAACCCAACCCAACCCGTTCGGGTTGATTGAGTTGATCGGGTTGGTCGGGTTATGTTTAAAGTTAGATAATAAACCTAAAAATGATGAATAATTAAAAGGTTAAAGATGATTTATGTATTGCTTCCGGGTATTGCCATACACAAAACTATTTTTCTTAATTTTCATATTTATGTGTGCGTATATATGACTTAACACACACACTTATACATATATAAGAGTCATAAAGAAATAGATAATAGATTTAAGTGTGTCTATATATATATATAGGCTATGCAATGGTGTAATTATCTAATGTACATATTAATATGAGCTTAACAATCAAATAAATTAAAAAATATAAACAAATATTGGGTTCATCGGTTGGTCGGGTTGGGTTGGGTTCACATGACACTAACTCGATATCAACCCAATACCTTCGGTTTGAAAAAAAATCAACCCGATTAGACGTCAGGTTGCTTCGGGTTGGTTTATTTTGCATCGGGTTGGTTTATTTTGCATCGGGTTGGGTTGGGTTCATCGGGTTCATCGGGTTTGTCGGGTTTTTGAGCACCCCTACAACCTACCCACTACCCCACCAATCCAATTTCCCTACCTTTAACCGCTGCCTCCAAAACTGACGGTTACCCCAACCTTTCCCCCGAAAATCCAAAATTTGAATTTTTAACCTTTTTGTTTTAACTCTTCATTGTTTTATTATTATTATTATTAGAAAAAGTTTTTCTTTACCCTATCTTTATCTAACTAGTCCTAGTTATCCCTTAGTTACACTTTAACCTTTTCCTTTTAATTATCTTTTCAGTTACTAAACCCTTTTCTTTATTTTTAATTAAATCAGATTTTCTTTTAACACCTTTTCATTTCCTTTTATTAAAACTAATTTTTTTTAAAACCTCTTTCAAAAAACCCCTTTTCATCTTCTGTACAAACTTATCTCCTTTTTACTTTACTCTTTTTCAAAATTACTCTTTTACTTTTCAATTTCCCTTTCTTCCCTAAAGAGAAAACCCTTTCATTCCCCCACCACCGGAAACCGTCAATGGCCCGACCCAAGGCGGTGGCCACCGCCGGCTAAGTCGCCGGAGCGTCCACCACCGCACACTGAACAACCACCTCCAGCGCTCACATCACCGCCACCGTCGCACACAACCGTCACCCTTCTCCTCGCCGCAACACGCGTCGCCGGTGGGGTACGGATCCGGGTATGATTCGCCTTCCGACGGGTTTACTCGGCGTTCGATCATCGCTAGCCGACGGGGTATGTTACAGCGTCGATCTTCACCCACCACTGCTCTGACGACCCAAACCATAACCCTAATCGCCAGCTCCATCATTTCCCGAGCCATCGCCACCCTAAACAACCCTACAATCGTCGCTGCCCCCACTATTCCGGTCTCTCAGTCAGTGACCGTGGCCGGAACCACCCTCTTCGACTCTTCACCGACCACCGTCGTCCTAAACCCCGACGTCGTGGACCGTCTCGAAGTCCTCATGCCGGACCGTAACCCCCGCATCTCCCCCACACACGCCACCATCATCACCACCAACCATACCGAAACCGCCGCATCCCAATCTCCTCTAGTTACTCGCGATTTCGTGAGTAGCTTTTATACTAACCCCTTCAACGCCTTCACGGCCACACAAGAGGAGATGACGGCGCGCATTAAGGAACTCCTCGCCCGACAAACCGAAAGGCTCAGTCGCCAACAGCGAGCCCAAGCCGAAGCATCCTCTTCAAATCCCAAACCTTCCCAAGAACCGACCTTTTATCGGGTCAAGGAAGAGGATGCTTACCTTATTATTACCCCGAACTTTCAGCCTTCCCCACCCAGCCATAACCGAGCCAATAACGACAGCGGCGATGCATAGCTTTGATATAAACCAAAGTCCCGAGGAAGAAATCGATGTTGTTGCGTATCTCACAGACAACCCGCCTGACAAAGACGCTGTTCCGGATTCAAAAGACACAGGTTTTGTTCCGAGAAAAGAGGTGCGGAAAGTGACGGCTGCTGACAAGGGGAAGCAAAATGTGGACCACCCTCCTGCTCTGTGAAGAAGTCAACGACTTGCTGCCGTAGGTGCTGCCCACGGTGGCCGAGGTATGACTCCCATTACTTCTTCGGATTTTGAGGATCCAATTTTTGAGGCTCATGAGGAGCCTGTTGAGCCCTCACCTGAAGACTCAGAAGAGTCTTTTGTCGATGAGCCTGTGCCGAAACCCAAAATGAAAAAGCGCAAGAAACCTCCGGGTAAAGCCTCGGGTAGGATCCAAAGGTTGTTGATTGAGAGGTCCTTTCACAAATCACTCATCAACTTCTACCCGGGTATTGTGGATCATTTACAGTATCATGGGTGGCAAAATATCATCCCGAAATCGATCATAGTAAATGAGACTTTGGTTCGGGAGATTTACGATACATTGTCATGGCTGGAGGGTGATGTTTTTATGATTTGAGGAGTCCCCGTTACATGCTCCCCTGAGGTTATCAACAATTTGTTGGGTCTCAAACCTCCAGCAGATTGTTGGTATCAGCATTTCAAAACTAACGGGACTACCTTCGAGCAAGTTGTGGAAATGGAGCGTCTTTTGTTAATGGATGGCCGCCGCTGGCATGTAGAGCGTAATAGGGCTATCATGCAGCCCTATGATCTTGACTTTATCTCGAGTTATGGTTTTCGTACGTACGACATAACCTCCTCCCAACCCGACATGATGCAACCATTCCCAGGGAGAGGTGTCTTATGTTGTATTGTATCTTTAAAAACCTTATAGTCAATCTTGGGCCCATTATCTGTGAGATGCTAGATGATTACGCCGCCAAGACTACTTGTAACCTCATCTTTCCAGGTTTATTGACTCGAATGTGCACGTTCTTTGACGTGCCAACTTATGATGATGATGATGTCTACGCTAGCAACTCTCAGATTGATCTTGGCACTATTCGCAGAATGGTCACTCATAATGCTGCCTTTGCCAGTCAAGTGATGCCTACCCCGATAGCCACCAAAAATGCTCGCAAAAGTCGACGCCGTCGCCCCACTGCTGCAAGACCTCCGATGCTGCCGTGTTCTTCCCGCACCACAACCGCTGCCAATGTAGTTTTTCTTCGGGTCCAAGAAAAACTATATATATAACTATAAAAAATAAAAAATTATGCGGGGTCCACACACCCCATGGTGCACAATGTAGATTCGCCTCTGAAAGTATACAAGAACCTGGGTTTTTGTTAAAACATTTGGGTTCTAATAATAACATATCACTGGATAAGAGCATCCATAATGGAGGTTTCTCTTAGGGTTCTTCTTGAGGATTTTACAGGAATCTCCACTGTGGGAGATAGGTTCTTGTCCAGTCACAGGTTCTTATTAGAACCTAGGTGCTTGAACAAGAACCCGGGTTCTTGTATGTACTTTCCTTTTATGTTATTATTTTATTTATTACTTTTGTTATTTCTTAGCTAGAACCCGGGTTTTGTTTTCCTAGCTATAAAGAGATAAAAATTGTCTAACACATGTTCGTTAGTTTCCATGCTTGATAAACTAGCGTGAAAGTCGCTCGAACTTCAAAGTCATGCGAACAACAAAACTTGCGACAAAGTTCCTTGGTAGTTGTTTTGGTAAAACTGTGTATCACTTTCAATGGGTGAAGCTGAATATGTGGCTGCAGCAAGCCGTTGTCCACAGATAATTTGGATGCGTACCTAGTTAAGAGATTACAGATTCAAATTCGACATGATCTCGATTTACTGTGATTAAAAGAGCGCGATCGCTATCTATTGCAATTGAGTCCAACACACGAACACCAAACACATAGACATTAAATATCATTTTATCAAAGATCATGTAGAGAAAGGTATGATAGAACTTTATTTTGTAAATACTGAATTTCAGTTAGAAAACTTGTTTACTAAAGCTTTGGATGAAAAGAGTTTTAATTTTCTTATCACCAAGTTTGGTATGCGTACTCTGAAAACTTGATATAGTACATTCAAAAAAAAATCTTTGTATTTTTTTCTTTCTACATTTGTTTCTCATTTTTTTGTGTTAATAAAGTGTATTTTTTTTGTTTGAGGGGGAGTAAATAAAAACAATAAGAGGTCATTCTAGTTTTAATTGATGCATGATATATTTTTGAGAGGGAGCTAGTAACTAATGAGGATTCATTTAATAAATGAATACCAATATCTTTTATTTGGTTTTTTTAGGTAATTCACATTTTGAGGAGGTTTTATATGAATATCTACAGTATGAAATAAGCACATATTTCATAAGTGTTCAAATCACTTCTCTATTATTATAGTGTTTTTCATGAATCTAGAAGTGAATTTTAAATGTTTTCATATTTTGTGGAATTGACGAATGTTTTCTAAATCGTTTGTTTCTAAAGATTAATACTTGTGTATTATCTTTTCATATATTGTTCAAGTATTCATACACACCGGTTTATGTTCTTATTGTTTTAGTTATTACCATGTCTCTAAAAGACCCATTTATTCGGTGGTAATACACTCGTTAGAAATTCGAATTTGCATTTAAGCGTTCGTTTGATCAATCAATACACCATGTTTCAAAAAGACATATCTATATATCGTTCATATAGATATTTTCCTATCTTTCTAAACCATTACCTTTTTTTAAGGAAACCCGGCAATGATATTTAAAACAAGAAAAGGAGGGCAAAAAACACCCTACAAAGAAACCAAGCCAAGGACATGCCCCAAGGCGGACCAAAAAATCTAAAGAGGAACTAACCATTACCTTCGACAATACCATCGGATGAAACAAGTTTTCTTAAACAATTCTACATATTTCATATTCATTCAACATCTATACTTGTTTGGAGAAATCTTTTGGCTCATGTATTGTTTATCAAAGGCTATATGATTCAACCGATGAATCATTGAATTTCATAATTAGGATACATATTTCACGAGGAGTGAGCTTACATAGAACTTCTATGGACTACCCAAGAAGCTGTCCTTGGGAGAAATGAGGGATGAAGGGTCTCTATCAAAGACTAGGGCAGATAACTCATTCGGTTGAGTTATTCTCATGGTGTTAGAGCGGAAAAATGGAATATGGGAGCTTGGTTAGAAGTAGGGATGATTAAAAGAATTGGAGTGTGTGAGAACAGAGTTAAAAGAAAAATAGAACTCTGCACCAACCATTTATAAGTCGGGCAACCACATAATCTATCGGTTCACGTTCTGTGGGACTGATATTAAAATAAGGCAAAGCCCAACACCAACTCTCGATTCAACCCCACTAGCTACTCATTTTCATCTCAATAAGAAAATGTTTCATTTCAGCACGAGGACCAGCATATAATCGATTAGATTAATCGATATTGAAAAAGAAGGAAGCTGCTCTGCCTTTGAACTTCATTTCTTTCACAATTGAGTCAGTGAATATGTTTTTTATTATGTTGAGCCTTTTTTATAGCATTTTATGCGAATTCTTTCTACACTTTGCACATAAAAAATATGTTCCTTTGTCGAAACATTCATAGAAATACATCGGTATTTCGAGGATTGAATGGTAGTCTTGCGGGGTGAACATCAATAAATCCCTTTATAAAGTATATCCATTGTACTAAGGGGCGTTGTGCTACTTACAGACATTCTAATTGTTTCATATGTTGATTCAGGGTTACCACTCTATATCTGAATTTGAAAATGTAGAACCCAGGTGTTGAGAAGAGTCAGAATCATCTATCTTTAAAACTGCTTTCTAGTTTAGTTTCCTTCCTTTGTAAACAATCTTGTTTTGTTTAGCCCTTGTTTGAGGTTTGGAACCTCGGGGGCCTTTGTTGACAATGTGTGTAACTTCCTTTTCCCTATAAAAGGAAAAGGATGTTTAGGGTTTTGTTGTAGGAATCCATATTTTACTTAATTGGGCAACATTTTCTCCATTGTTGAGTTTTATCAAAGCTTCATTGATTTCATCCTCTTGATTGGATTTCCATCCATTTCTATTTGCATTTCATTGTTTCTAGGGACAACAATTGGTATCAGAGCCAATCTTGTTGATTCCTTGGCTTTTGGTTTGTTTTTCTAAAAGTTCTAAAGGTTTTTCAAGTTTTGAGTTTTTCAAAACTTTTGGATTTTCAATCCAAAAGGTGTTTTAAAAGGGCTTAAATTAAGTGTTAAGTGATTCCCAATAGTTTTCTAAGCATTTTCCTACATTTTGGGGGTCTAAACACTGATTTTTAAGAGGTTTTTAAGTATTTTTAAGAAATTTTTCGAGCTTTCTGTGCAGGTTTTCCGAATCGGAAAACGAGAGCTGAAATATCAGCTCAAATTTTCCGAGTCGGAAATTGCTCATTCTCCGAATCGGAGAACTCTCCTTTTCCGAATCGGAAAACTCTGTTTTCCGAATCGGAAAACGAGTCTCTGACTCGGGGTCTTGCTCTTGAGAAGTTTCTCTTTTCGTGTCCCTTTTTCCGCACCCACCTTTTCCGAATCGGAAAAGCTCATTTTCCGAATCGGAAAAGAGTGTTTTCCGCACCACACTGTTTTGAGCCAAATCCGAATCGGAAAACATCTGTTTCCAAGTCGGATTTCGCCTCTTTGAGCCGAAACTCTTGCAGTTTTGTTTCTCAAATCCGACACTAAGCTTGCTTTTAAAACCTTTTACTTTTCAAGCTTTCTGTGTCCCGAGGCGCTCGAAACACCAGCTTCTTCAAAACCTTTTCAAGCCAAGTGAATCTTTCAAGGCGGTCTCATTCCTTTCTTAGAAATGTCGAAGGAAATCCTGGGGATTGGTTCCGAAACTCGCCCTCCCGTCCTGGTGATGGGCGAGTACCAGCAATGGAAGCGCCGGATGATACACTTTCTAGACATGCTCGACGGAAATCTCATGAAGTCAATCCGTGAAGGCCCAATCCGACCAACTGTCACGGTTGCCGCTGTTCCCAAAACAGATACGTGTCCCGAACTTCCGTCGTATGTAGTCGAAAAGCCAGTTGAGATGTTTAATCCAGAACAAAGAGCCCGGCACCTCGTTGACAAGCGTGCACTGACCCTTCTGATTATGGCTCTTCCTAATGATATGTACGCAAGAGTGGATAGTCTGACAAACGCCCGAGACGTTTGGTTAGAAATAGAGCAGCAGATGCAGGGAGGTGACACCGCTCTCGAGAGTCAAAAGGAAAGTGCCCTAAACGCTTACGAAGGCTTCAAAGCCAGGGAAACCGAATCCCTCACCGAGTCTTATCAAAGACTGAACGCCTTTGTGAATGACCTACGAAGACTCGGGATAGAGAAGTCAAAGTACGAGGTAAATGTTAAGTTCCTGAAGAACCTAACATCGGCATGGCAAAATCTGGCGATCAACTTACAGCTGAGCCGAAATCTGGGGATTATGGGTCTACATGACCTTTTTAGCATGATGGTTCAACATGAGGAATTCATCACTGGTGGCAAGTTCAAAAATGTTGTTGACCCTCTGGCACTCGCGGCAGTGCCATGTGCTGGATCAAACTCAGCTCCCTTCCAGCATCAGCAGTACAACAACTCATCTCCTCAGCAGTACAACCAGTCACCACCTCAGCACTATCAGGAGAACTACAACCAGGAGTTCAACGGGAACTATGGTTCAAACTACCAAGAGTTCAACTCGAACTATAGTCCAAGCTATCAACATCCAGATGATCCTCTAATCATCTCAATCTCTGATGATGAACTCTTCCATGTGAATGAGTCTCTTGCCCTCATCTCTAATAGCGTACAGAAGCTGAATTCCAAACGTGGATACAGCAGACCTAGGGGATCTGGATATCCCAGTGGAGGAAGGATGGGGCAAGGCCGAGGTGGACACTACCAGCAGGAACGAGTTCAGTTTGGGAATCAAGGAAGAGGAGGATACCAGCAAGGGGACAGATATCAGAATCAGCATCCAGGAAGATACCATGGTGATCAAGGTCAGTATAGGGAAGCTCGGGGAAGCTACAGAGATAACACCTACCTGGACTATCAGGGAGGCCCTGGAGATCAGGGAGATTGGAGAGGACATGTCTCTCATATCAACTATCGCCAAAACCAGAGAAACTACACTCCTGAATCAGGATACATTGATCGTCAAGGATACGGCAGCGGGTACGAAGGTGGCCAAGATGGAAGATATGGAAGATTTGAAGGCGGTCAAGGTGGTCAGGGATATGGACAAGAACAGGAAAGGAACTACCGTGGATTTGAAGGACAAACTGATCACGGGAACAGAAACTATTCTGAAGGCAACCATCAGAGTGGTTCTTCCAGGCAAGCCCCGAGAGAAGGACATCATCAAGGTCCTGTTGAGATTGGTGATCAAAGGTTGAATGCTCCTCCAGCTCCGGTGAATAGTGGTGCTCCTACCCCAGCTCCTCAAAAGACCGCTAGTGCCACTACATCCTGCTTCAAATGTGGCAAGCTGGGTCACTATGCGAACAACTGCCCTGTCAGATACAAGGATGCTGCATACTTTGAGAAGAAGGCAGCATTGATGAGGAAGAAAGAGAAGGGAGTCGCTCTGCTAGTCGATGAGGAAAACTGGGTGTGTGAGGAAGAAAGCTCAGACGAGGAAGATCATCTTGTTGGGGGTCCATGTTTGATGGCAGACTTCGAAGGACCTGAAGCTGTTGGCCCCAGCACATATCGAGACCTCGACGCTTCTGAGGTATCCACTATTCCTGACTTAACTGATGATGTGACAATGTTAGAATCTAGAATTTGTGAACTTGAGAGATGTCTCCAATCGGAACGATCTCTCGTCACGAAATTTAGAATAGACAGTGCCATATACAAAAGCTCTCTTGAGGACTTGACCATAGTGTACAATCGTGAGACTCTTGAGTCTAGCGTCAGAGAGTCCAATTTGTCCAACAAACTCAGTTGTCTTCAGAAAACCCATGAGGAACTTAACAGTGACCATGGTGAGCTCCAATTAAAATTTCAGTTGCTTTCAGAAGAAAGAACTAGACTGTTTTCCAAAATTCAAGAGCTTGAAGATAACAACTTTAAAAGAGGACAATCTGAACAGACCTTGAGCATTCTTACGCAGCATGCCAACAAAAATCCTTTCTATAAAGCCAGACCCGGACTTGGACTGTCTGAAAACCATGTTCTAGAAAAGGCACCTTCTAATCTATACAATTTTGAGGACATGGCCGCCTCCAAACCCAAACCTGCCCTAGTGGGAGGACATGTGACCGAGGAATTTGTTAGGCAGACTGTCACATATACCGAAGTTATAAATGGTGAGACCATAACCACGACCATCAGTCCAACGAACAGCACCTCTAGCAGTCCACCCACTAGCCCTACTCCCAATAAGCCTATCTTTGTTCCGGCCAGTGATCCAACAAACACTAAGTCCACATGGGAAGGCATCAAAGCTAGGACCCCTAGGGTAGCTATGCCTCCCATCAACTACTCAGACCTTAACACTAGTTATGACACTAGGAAGATGGATTTTTCAGAAGAGGCCTTAGTTATCCCACCAGAGGATGTTTCCGCAACTAAGAGTCCCGACCTAGTCGAACTAGAGAAGGAGATGTTTGGACTTAGACTAAAAGCCATGGATCTGGACGCATGTCAACATCAGATACTGAATCTGAAAGTGCTTATTTCTGAAAAAGACAACTTGGTTCACACTTTGAAGAAAGAATTGATCGAGGCAAATGCCGAGAGAATTAGAATGTCTTCAGAGTGTGAGACCGCAGCCTCAACTTTTACTGATTTTCAACTTAAGGTTGCGGATCTTACGGCACGATATGTTCTCCTAAATGTTCATTCAGAAATTGCAAGAGAACTTGATCATGATGAAAAGATCAATTATCGTGTGGCCTTAACCAACCAACGTGTGTCAAATTCCATTTTGAAAAGAAAAGTCATGTACTTTGAAAACCTTACAGATTCAGTTAATGATAGGACTACTCCACTCCTAAACCATCCGATAGTTGATTCCCAAACCAAATCTGTTACGGATCCAGAGGATTATTACACCTTACTGTCAGATGATGATGAACCCCTCAACTCAC
Organism: Centaurea solstitialis; assembly: GCA_030169165.1. Classification (NCBI taxonomy): domain Eukaryota; kingdom Viridiplantae; phylum Streptophyta; class Magnoliopsida; order Asterales; family Asteraceae; genus Centaurea; species Centaurea solstitialis. Next base: position 51,562,832 of record CM058042.1, on the reverse strand, counting down.
AACATAGGATAACCGAACCAAAGACTATCCATGATCCTAACGTTGAATACGATCTGAAGGTGTTCTTAGATGAAGGTGATGATCCTTCAGGCTTTATCCCAAAAGGGCCAAAATCTGTTTTTGTAAAACCTGAGAAGTCTGTTGAGTCACGAGCTCCTGTTTCTGAGAACAGTAACCCTAAGGGTGAAAAATGTGTTGGTACTGACAAGGGGAAGTCAGTTAAGCCTCACGCACCCAAAGGACTCCAGAAAAAGCATTCAAAGTCTAATGATGCTCGTAACTCAGCTAAACCCATTAAAAGTCTTGACCTTAATTCAAGCAGCTTTGAAGTGGGTGAGACCTCTCAGTTGAAACCAAAGCAACCTTTCTCTTCCACAAAACCTAAATTTTCAAAAACATCTTCTGGAAAGGGTGGCAACTCTTCTCCTATTAAACCGTCATCTAACTCACACCATGCTCGTAATGCAGATGGGAGGAAGAAGGATGGTGGACAGGAAGTGAAGCCACCGAGGAAGAATCACCGAGGAAGACCCAACTCTTTTCAAGCTTTCCCTAAGCAGCATAGTCCTAACCGTGCGGGTCTTGGCTATGCTCCACCTAGTGTAGGAATTAATTCAAACATGTCTGTAAAACGTAATCGACATTTAACTCATGCTTTTGACTCTTTGCGTAATGACATGTGCTTTATGTTTGACAATTTTCTGCGCTATGGTGTTTATAATTCTTTTGATGCTGATGTGCCTAAAATCAAATCTCGAAAGAGAAGAGGGAGAAAAAGAGGAAAGGGGAAACCTTCCTCGTCGGTGCAGTCCCCTAAGCCTAAGGAGAAATCCGAAAAGGAGACTGCATCGACCAATTCAATTGTTTCTGACCCTAAGGAACCCATTTGGCAATGGGTCCCTAAACAAGCCTGATTGTTTTGCAGATCAGTCATGTGTGGTACTTTGACTGGGGGGCTCACACACACATGACTGGGCAGCGGTCCTTCATCTTCGACTACGTTGAGAAGTTTGAGGGATACATAAAGACTGCCGACAGAACGCCGTTGCCGATATTAGGGTCGGGAAAAATCACCAATGGAAAGTACATCATCAAGGGTGTACGTTATGTGGAGGGATTGGGGTACAACATGTTTAGCTCCAGCCAGTTCTGTGATAACGGATACTGGGTGAAGACCTTTCAGTATGGAAGTGACGTGAACGATGAAGACAACAACGCTATTCTCTCCGCCAGGCGAAATGGCAATCTCTACACAACCGTCTTCCGTTCAATCCCTCAAACACACCCCCTGTTTGAAGCTAACCCGAAGAATGCGATCTGTCTGCTCTCAAAAGCATCAAAAGGGGACAGTTGGTTATGGCACCGCAGACTATGTCATCAGAACTTCAAAGATATGAACAAGCTGGTTTCTAAGGGATTAGTCAGGGACTACCTGAGCTTCGCCTTTCCAAGGACACTCTCTGTCCTGCGTGCGAACAAGGAAAGATGACCAGAAGCTCTCATCCACCGAGAATGGATACGAATTGCCAAAGTCCCCTCGACCTGATACACATGGATCTTTGTGGACCTATGAGAGTAGAAAGTCTCGCCAGAAAGAAGTATATGCTGGTTCTCGTAGATGAATTCTCTAGGTTCACTTGGATTGAATTTCTTCGAGACAAATCTGAAGCTGCTGAACGAATCATCGCCTTCATCAAACGCACACAAGTTCTCTTGGGTCGCCGGATGAGGAAAATACGTAGTGACAACGGTACTGAGTTCCGCAACGCAAAGCTGCAATCCTTTCTCGAAGAAGTGGGGATCACTCACAACTTCTCGGCTGTTCGCACACCTCAACAGAATGGGGTCGTAGAAAGGAAGAACCGGACATTAGTCGAAGCAGCAAGATCCATGATGGCTCACTCTGGAGTTCCTCAACAGTTTTGGGCTGAAGCCGTTTCCACAGCATGTTACACGCAAAACCGGACTCTGATCGTAAAGCGGACTGGTAAAACCACTTACGAGATGGTCGAACAGCGTAAGCCAAACATTGACTTCTTTAGAGTTTTTGGTTGTAAATGCTATGTTCTTAATGACCGGGATAATTTGAGTAAGTTTGACCCTAAGTCTGATGAGTCTATCTTCATCGGATACTCACATAACTCTAAAGCTTACCGGGTTTTCAACAAACAGACCCGAACTATCCTGGAAAGCTCAAATGTTGATTTCTCTGAATCTGAAACCTATCTGAATGCTAGCTCTAGTAGTGTGTCTGCATCTTTCCCTGAATTGTTTCCTTCATCACCGAGCACAGATTCGTCTTCTAACTTTTCTGCTTTAGACTTTTTAGATCTCGCGGAATACGATCTGCACACTCTAACGAGTCCAATCGTAGTTCCCGCTCCAACAGGTTCGACCACAACCACAGTGACATCTGATGCCTTCATCACGGAGCCCTCCTCCAGCACTTCAACTCACTCCGTGACACCTGAGTCCGTGGGTCCTCCATCGGAAGTTTCATCCGCAGCTTTACCGGTATCTGATCAAGAACAGACTCCGCACCCTGTTCTTACTCCAATTCCAGAAGAAGCTCCACTACCTTCCCCGAGCACGGCCCAACGATCATATGCTCAGGTAGTCAGAGAGCCCCGGTTAGAGGCTGCACCGCGGTTTAATCAGGCTGAAGGCTCTTCAAGTGGGAACCTAGAAGAGGTCTTTGTCGTGCAAGATGAGAACGACGCCACCAACAACCGACAGGCTTATGTCACTCACCCTCACACTCGCAGGTGGACAAAAGATCATCCCCCCTTCCAGATCATCGGGAGTCCCTCACAACCTGTAAACACTCGATCTGCAAAGCACACTGAAAATCTGATTCTTTTCGGTGGATTCTTGAGCGATTTCGAACCATCTGATGTTTGGCAAGCTCTCACAGATCCCGACTGGGTGATCGCCATGCAAGATGAGCTGGCCGAATTCGAGAGAAACAAGGTTTGGCGCTTGGTAGAACGACCATGGGGAAAGACAATCATTGGTCTCAAGTGGATACTCCGGAACAAAACCGACGAGAATAATCTCATCATCCGGAACAAAGCTCGCCTGGTCGCCAAGGGTTATCGCCAACAAGAGGGTATCGACTATGATGAGACGTACGCGCCAGTAGCCCGAATCGAAGCGATCCGAATCTTCCTTGCGTATGCTGCACACAAAAACATGACAGTCTATCAGATGGACGTCAAATGTGCCTTCCTGAATGGAGTCCTTCAAGAAGAAGTGTACGTTGAGCAACCGGAAGGGTTCGTCGATTCTCGATTCCAAATCACGTCTATGTTTTGGACAAGGCGCTGTATGGTCTCAAGCAAGCTCCGAGGGCATGGTACGAAACTCTCACTGACTACTTACTCGGAGTTGGCTACAAGAAAGGTACTATCGATCCCACTCTGTTTCTCAAGAAGTCAGGTAAAGATTTAATTATCGTTCAGATATACGTGGATGACATTATCTTTGCGTCTACAAAGCCTGAGATGTGCCAAGAGTTTGAGAACACCATGAAATCCCAATTCCAAATGAGCATGATGGGCGAGTTGACGTTCTTTTTAGGACTTCAAGTTCGACAACGCCCTGATGGCATTTTTATAAATCAAGCCAAATATGTTCAAGATCTTTTAAAACGATTTGATTTCGGTGGCTCAAACTCCGCGGCCACACCAATGCCCAAAAATTTTCAACTCTCTGCTGATACTTCTGGTAAACCGGTTGACCAGAAAACTTATCAGGCAATCATTGGTTCCCTTTTATATCTCACGTCTAGTAGACCAGATATCGTCTTTTCCACGGGTGTCTGCGCTCGTTTTCAGTGTGACCCACGGGATTCACATCTGTCTGCAGTCAAGAGAATCCTTAGGTATCTGAAGGGCACACCGGATTTTGGCCTTTGGTACCCAAAGGATTCTGGCTTTGAACTAATTGCGTATACAGACTCAGACCATGCAGGGTGTAAGCTAAACAGGAAAAGCACTTCTGGTGCATGTCAATTTCTCGGGGACAAGTTGGTCAGTTGGTCATCCCGGAAGCAGACTTGCGTCTCTTTATCCACCGCGGAGGCAGAATATGTAGCCGCCGCCTGCTGCTGCTCGCAAGTTCTGTGGATGAAAACCCAACTAGCTGACTTTGGATACACCATGCATCGAATCCCCATTTACTGCGACTCCAAAAGTGCAATACAGATCACGGCAAATCCGGTTCAACATTCTCGGACGAAGCATATCGACATTCGATATCATTTTATCAAAGATCACGTCGAGAAAGGTAATATTGAACTATACTTTGTTGAGAGTGACTATCAGCTTGCTGATTTGTTCACCAAGCCGTTTGACGAGAAGCGTCACTTTTTCCTCCTAAGCAAATTAGGAATGCTAGACCTCCCTGCCTGAGGTCTAGGGGGAGTCGGGGGTTCTTATTTTATATGCATGTGTGTAGGGGGAGTCTGTAGGAACTCTATAGATGTTGCATGAATCGAGGGGGAGTCCTAAGTCCTGTATTTAATGTTTGGTGTGCTCACTAACGTTCTCGGATCCATATCACCTTGGATACCACTCTTATATTCTATTTTGTAGGTGTGGATCCTCACCACGACTTCTGGTTACTTCAGACCAGGACTCGCTCTAAACCCAGTGAGACGCACCAGGTAAGTCTCTATTCTCGGGAGTCGAGGGCTGAACTTGTAACTTTTGTGAACTTGAAAGTTCAGGGGGCGGTAGAGTACATGTCTTGAACTTACAAGTTCGGGGACTAACTTTGCCACTTTCTGCTTCTTAAAGTTCAGGGACTCGTTTTGCAAATCTTGTGAAACTTGTAGTCCAGGGTCTGTTTTGAAAATTTTTCTGAAAATACAAGTTCAGGGACTTGTTTGTAAGTTTACTCAAACTTCAAGTCCAGGGGTGGTTTTTGCCAAATGGTGAAAGTCGGGTTAAGAGAGCCAAAAGGAGAGCCAAACACAGTGTTTTTGACCCAAACACAGTGTAATTCGGTAAAAATATAAATACCGGTTTTCAAGATTTACTTTTCACAAAATTCAAATTTTCATCTTTTTCTCTCTGATTTCTCACCCGAACCCACTTCGCGCTCGATTCCGGTTTTCGCTCGTTATTGCTCCGATCGTCGATCTTTTTGCATATTCGGATTCCTGGTAAGTAAACGATCAACCCTTATATAGTTTTAACATCTAAATCATGTGTTTTAATGCCTGGATCGAAGCCTAAAAGTTTTAAAACTTACCCGAAACCCAAACTTCTTGGAATGGGATTTCGGGACGTTAAAACGATCCATTGTTGCTTATAATGTTGTTATAAACTGATTTAGGATGAATGTTGATAGTTTAGGACCTTAGATCGACGGTTTTTGAGCGGTTTCTAAGTGGAGAACTCGAACAGTCTCGGTTTTCCGACTCGGAAAACTTGAACATTCAAGTTTTCCGAATCGGAAAACTTGAATGTTCAAGTTTTCCGCATCGGAAAACAATGCTCATTCATGTGTGTTTTCCGATTCGGAAAACTATGTTTTCCGAATCGGACTTGGTCTCGGTTTTCATATGCTTCTTTTCCGACTCGGAAAACGTGGAACTACCCTTATGGGTTTCCAAGGTTTTCCGACTCGATCGAGAGACCAAGTCTTGCCAAATTTTACTAAGTGTTGTGACATTTTCCGAATCGGAAAACCATGTTTTCCGACTCGGAAAACCCACAAGTTTTTCTCTCTAAGTGTGGGAGTTTCCCGATTCGGAAAACAACCTTTTCCGAATCGGAAAACTTGTCTGTTTACCTTGTGCTATCGTTCCAAGTGTTGAGTATTCCGACTCGGAAAACATCCTTTTCCGAATCGGAAAACTCCCCTCGTATGTTTGCTCGTTTTTCGACTCGGAAAATACGAAACACTCTTTAATGGGTTTTCGAGGTTTTCCGACTCGCGCCTAGTCGAGGGTATAGTCTTTTCACGTCATATTACTTCTAACACTTAATATATTGCAGAAATGGCTGATCAACAACCGATTGCTCCTACTTCACCCGCCGCCAACGCTGCTGATCTCGCACTGATCAACCCGGCAGACATCGTCGAGATCCACCAGAACAACCAGTTCGTTGACTTGGCGAACTTCACCGTCCAAGATGACGTTGTTCTCGAGATTCTCCGAGCTCACCCCCTTGCATACGCGATGCAAGCCACTGCTGCCATCCCGATGATTTATCTGCAGCAGTTCTGGAACACTTCCCGTGTTGAGAACCGGGACGGAGTTCAAACCATCATCGGCCGAGTGGACCAGACTGATCTGGTCCTCACTATGGAGGATCTTCGCAGAATCCTTCGTCTGCCAGCTGCAACTCCGGAGGCCCCGTTTGACCCCCTCGTGTCTGGACCTGAGCTATTCAGCGAAGTGCTCGCGGTCGGAGTCCACTACACTGAGAACAACAGGCCGAGAGGAATCTCCCAGATCTCACAGGGAATGCTGCCCCCAATCTGGTACTCTTTCTTCAACATACTCAACCGCACGATCTCCTCGAAGACCCATGGCGTGGACAAGGCATCCACCCAGTTCTGGCACATTTTCCATGCGGTCGCCTACGGAAGGCGGATCGACTTTGCTCAGCAAATCTGGGCGGACATCATCGGTGATGTCAGAGCTGGGCCAGGACGCACAAAACACACATCCATCCCCTGGATGCGCTTCTTCAGTCTGGTCATCCGAGATCACATGACTCAGAACCGGGCTGTCAGACTCAGATCACGCCATCTCCGCTTCGAAAGCCAGCAGATCGGCCGAGCCAACAAGAAGACTCTGCGGCCTGGTCAGGTAGAGATGCACATTCCGGCTAACGTGCTCAACATGGCAGACCGTAGGTCAATGAGCGTTAGGATGTACCGTATTTCCGTAGGTTTAGAAGACACGTCTACGGACTCCTCAGAGCCGGGAGCCCTGCCCAAGACGTGCAACCCGTCCTAACTAGAAGCCGTACCTCTGGTACGGCGGGCCAGAGCTCCAGTGGGGGAGCTTCTGGCTCGGGAGTGATGAGAGTTGACGTCAGGGGAGGAGCGGGTAGAATAGTCGGTACATCTGCCACTCCGCACACTTCTAGAGCCGGTGCATACCAGACCATGATTCAGAACCGTGCCACTCGCGCTCGCACTCCTACTGTTGTGGAGGAATCCTCTGAGGCCATCCGCACGCGCGAATACACGAGTCACTTCAGGGTAAAGCAGTACATGGGCACCCTTCAGCAGTCACCGATCCACTCGTCATCGGAAGAGCGCCGATCGCCGACGCCGCCGCAACAACCTACTGGGGAGGACGTGGAAGCTTCCCCACAAGAACAAGCACATGTTCCTCCACCACCTCACTCGGCGGCCGTCACTTCTCAGGGAGGCGAACCCTCAGGCGAACCATCTGGCGATGACTCCGGCGGTCACGAATCTTCCAAGCACACTCCCAAGGACCGTCGTGAGCCCGATGACGAGGCGACAGAATCAGAACAAGTTGACTACGGATCCGACTCCGAGTTTCAACTATCAGATCCACCAAAGGGCGGGAAGGCCCAAGTGATAGATTTGGATGAAGCCACCTCCTCCTTCAACGACGACCGGATTTCTGGTGATCCCACTCTTATTGCGGATCTGGCGTCGGATGACCGAACTGTTGGTCAGGAGGAAGAAGGTGAGGCCGAGGTAGCTACCGGCTGGGGTCGAGAAGACAGCGAAGAAGAAGAAGAGAGAGAGAGGGGAGAAAAGGAGAGAGAGAGCAGAGAAAAAGAGACCGAAGACGTAGAGGTCCAGTTGAGCGAGCCTTGGGCTCAATTAGAGGAGGCGGATGTAGAAGAAGAGCCGCATAGGTTAGTATCGGATATTCCTCTTACCCAGAGTCCAACCCCCACAGAGGCAACCCTCATACAGACCGGTCACTCGTTGACGTCAGGTCAAGTCGTTGGCAGCCAACCAACGCATTTGCACGCCCAAACCAGCCACTCGGCCATCTCTCAACAGATGGTCGTTTCACATTCTCACGGGGAATTAGCTCAACTTCCACCGGCCACTCAATTGGAGTCTGCCGGTGTTGAAATGAGAGAGGCTCTGCCCCACCTCTCGACGTCTTTCAGAGCACCAGTAGTCCTAGAGCCACTCACTGAGACCTTTAGGGTCGTTCATTTGACTAGGACACTCCTGGATGCATCATCTGCCCGCCCAAGTGGCGAGGCCGGAACGGGGAGAGTTGGTGCGTCATCGGACGCCCTTCGAGGATCCACCGGAAGCCCCGACACCGTCAACATCATACCAGCGGTGACATCGGGCCGAGAGAGCACCTCGGTAGGACTCTACTCGTCAACTGGAGCCCAAGTGGCACCGGGTTTAGCTCTTCCGGGACCGGGTCCGACAGACTCGAGCAAAGTCTATAAAGATGCTCACGCAACACCGGGGCTTTTGAGCCTGACGGATTCGGGTGGAATCCCTAAAACCGCCCCTGCACCAACGGGACTTATAGGTCCGACGGATTCGGACGACATCCTTAAAGTCGTCCAAAGCAGGTTATTAGCTGTGGAGCAAGCCAATCAGGCTCGGGATGCGCGGGTCGAGGCACTCGAGAAAGCCTTGGCCGAGACGGAGAGGAAGAGACTAGCCGATCTTGAGGCGTCGCGCAAGCTTCAAGAAGACCGGGATGCGGAGCTCTACGAGCTCAAACGGAGGATCAAGGGCAAACATTCTGAGGCTGCCCCATCTACTGAAGCTCCCATTCCCAGGCCAACTGAAGACGTCCTCAGGCTCGCTCCTCCGACTTCGGGCGACCTTCCACCGATCCCAGGCTACGTCACTGAGGTGGAGCACTTGATGATGGTCACCTCCTACACCACTTAGAATGACCGCCTGTCCGCCCAAGTCAGAGATCAAGCTGCTCAGATCGAGCTGCTACAACAAAGGATTAGAGAACTGGAGGCCGTGTGTCGGTCCCAGGCTCAGCCTTCGAAGAGGAGGCATGATGACCCTGATGACTCCGCACCAGGTCCTCATGAGGGGGAGGTACAAGCTGCAAAACGGCTTCGCACCGACCTCCAACCTGGTTCCGGCTCCGGTTCATCAGCTCCAGCTCCAGGTTCCTCAGCTGCTCCCTCGAGTGCTCCCACAGACTTCGAGACCGCCGAAGCTCCCTATGTCGACTCTGAGACAGAAGACATTCCGGACATGGGGAGTTGGCGATATGAGAGGATTCCGGAAGGGGAGTCAGTTCAGTTTCCCCAAATGACGGACACGGCTCAGATTGATGCCGTTATACCAGAAGCAGCGCCGACTGATCCTTCAGAGTTCCAGATTCCGGAAGCAGCCCGGAAGATCTTGCGGTCGCTAGCTCAGAGCCTAAGGGTCTATCAGAAGGGAGACGATCTAGTCAAGGATCCTGACTACGCCAACCTCCTCTCAGCGCTCAAGTTTCCAACTCCAGAAGCCCCACGGACCGTCCACTCGACCGATCCAGAAACTGATGCTCCTACTGTCATCCAGCTCAACTGGAACCACTCCATCATCTTCCGTCCGTTCCTAGAAGAAACGTTCACCCGCATCTACCAGCAAGAGAAGCTGCACGCCTGGTCCCGAAAAGTCTACTTCGGGATCTCTCACATCAAGAACAAGAGACGGAGGACAGCGTACGTGCATCAGCGAATGTGCAACTGGGCCACTCATGGACGCCAGAGGATCAGACGTCGCTTTATCAAGGTAACTGCTATGCGCCCCTACAGACATGGCCATCAGTTATTCCTTGAATATGATGTTCGCATGTACGGCACCGGTGTCCCTCGAGGTGAACTGCAGAACTGGACCTTCACAGAAGCTGACTTAGATCGGGTGCATCTAGAAGACCTTCTCACGATCATCAAGTACCTCCAAGGCCCGATCCTCCGACCAGAACACTACAGAGATGGCACGGAGATACTGAAGAAATACGTCCGTCACGCAATCTCTCTCGCGAGAGTGACGGACTACCAGCTTGCCATAGAAAGCCGCCAGCCAAAGGTCAACCTGCTTAGACCAATCCTGCTCGTTCCTGGTATCGATGCCTACACGCCTTACATGCCAACCAGGATACCTGAGCATGGAGTCCTTTACCTGACTCGGAAGAAGAAGGAGCGCAGGTTCATGAGGTTTGGCGAGCTCTCCAGGTTCTGCGACGGGACCCTCCTCTATGTCTATAATGGCATGCAGAGCAGACTGCTGGCGGATCAGGTTCCAAGTCGGAGAATCATAGACGGAAAAGGAAAGCTGCTGGAGGCAATGAGGTTGATCGAGAAGAAGCTTAAGGAGCGGATGATGTACAGACGGGCAGAGGCTGCGATGCAGATGAGAGCACGGATCATAGGCGAGTGGGAAGAATACCTGCAGATGTCCAAGTGGGAGCCTGCACTGGAGCTTCCACCACCATTCTGACTTCTTCTCAAAGGGGGAGATTGTAGAACCCAGGTGTTGAGAAGAGTCAGAATCATCTATCTTTAAAACTGCTTTCTAGTTTAGTTTCCTTCCTTTGTAAACAATCTTGTTTTGTTTAGCCCTTGTTTGAGGTTTGGAACCTCGGGGGCCTTTGTTGACAATGTGTGTAACTTCCTTTTCCCTATAAAAGGAAAAGGATGTTTAGGGTTTTGTTGTAGGAATCCATATTTTACTTAATTGGGCAACATTTTCTCCATGGTTGAGTTTTATCAAAGCTTCATTGATTTCATCCTCTTGATTGGATTTCCATCCATTTCTATTTGCATTTCATTGTTTCTAGGGACAACAGAAAAGATTCGGATAATTTTTGGAATTGACGGATGGTTCTCATTCTTAGAAGGTGGTTTAAAAGGTATTCTTATCAGAAGAAGGTTGTGACTGATCAGACTAATTGTTAAGATTTGGTTGATATTTGTTTTAAAGATTAATCATTTCTACATGTTGATTAGTTGAAAAAACCGTTTTTCATCAAATAGGGGGAGAAGTTTATAGAAATGATTGATACATGTATTGGTGAAATGTTTGAGAGAAGATCAAAGTCGGTGAAAGTTTGGTCATTCAAAATTGAGGAAAGTTGGTTAGTCAAAACATTTGAAGAAAGTTGTTCAAAGTTCAAGTTGAGTTTTTTCTTGTATGTGATGAAAATTTCATGTTTTGAAGAGATTCTGCAAATATGTGAAAAGTCAAGATGAGAAGTTTTTCCAAGTTGTTCAAGTTTTCAAAGTTCCTATTTTTTGAAGATTTTGAAGAAATGTCAAGTAAAAACTGAAGGTTTGAAAGTTGTTGTTTATGAATGATGATAAAAGTTTGAAGATTGATTTGATTTGAAGGTAAATGATTTCCTGATTAAAGTTTAGTACACGTAGTGTCAAAATTTTATGAAGGTAAACCAAAAAGAGTTTGAAGATTCCTGGAGAAAACGAGTTGGTTTATTTTCTGAAGTTTGACTTGGAGAAAATATCTGGAGTTTGATATTTGGTTGGTTCAAATGATGTGATTTTTGATTCAACTTGAGTTCATTGAAAATTTATTCTTCATGAAAGATAGTATATTTCTAATAAAAGGGGAGATATAAAATAGGAGATTTCTGGTAAAAAGGAAGATTGTATTTTTTTGATAAAATGAGAAGTAATTCAAAAGTTTCTTGATGATATTAAACGTAATAACCGTAATTTCCGAAATTTACCAGTTGTAAAACTTAAGTGATTGGTAATATAAATTTTGGGCTTTTATATTCTCAAGGCTTTGAATATGGAGTTGGGCTTTTAGGGCCCATGTATACATATGAATTAGGGCTCCCTTTCCTCATTTCATGGGAGAGTGAAAAGGTGTAGTGTGTGTTTTGGGAGAAATCAAAGCATTGGTGTGTGTGTGTGTGTGTGTGTGTGTGTGTGAAGATCTTGGGATAGACATTGAAGAAGAAAGAAGACTACTAGCTGGGCACTTTGAATCAATTGGAAGCATCTCCATGAGGTATGTCATTCATCTCTTTGATTTAGACCTCCATTAATGGAGTTTATCAATTACTTTATTAAGATTTGATTATCTAGGTCCTTGATTTGATTGAGTTTTTTTTTTGTTGGATAATGATTGGATTGAAATCAAAGATTTATTACATCTTATTTCTTATTAATTTAGTTGGGTTTGATGCAAATAATTAAGGGATGGGTTAGTGTATGGTTGATTTGATAAAAAAACCCTTTATGGGTGATTTTGGATAAAATGCATTGTAGAATTGGTGTTTAATCCATAAATATTTTTGGGTTTTGATTTCATAATGATAGAATATGATTTGGGATTGATTTGGGGTTTTTGGGTTTCTTTTAGTTGTTGTCCAGATCATGTAAAAATTGTATTAAATCGCTCGTACATCGGTTTGAGGCGTGTAATATGTCTCTAGAACCGTATCGATGTCCTCTACAAACTGTATGTTTTGAGGAAGAGTTGATTCGGACTGTAAGAAGCATTGTTGTCAATATCACAAAATATCGATATCGATAACGATAACGATATCGATAAAGCGTCGATATTGCTATTATAACGATAACTATCAGATTTTCTTTTCTTTTTTGTATTTTTTATTTATTTTTAACTTTAGTAAAAATTAGGGTTTTACCTTTGTTTACTTTTAAACGGTAAAACACTTCACGCCCCTACATACGTCGATTCAAATTCTCTCAGACCTCTCTCCCTCCCGCGACCTTGCTCCCTCCGGCGACCCTGGTCTACTCCGGCAATCCTGCTCTGCTCGGTTCCGGCGACCTTGCTGGCATTCTCTACCTCCGGCAACAGGTAAGATAATCAGCAATTTTTTTTTATTTCTGATTATTATATAAAGATGGGTAGAGATAAAGATGATCTGGTGTGGCAATACAGGACTTTTATTGAAGGAACCAAAAATAGCGTCCAATGCCACTTTTGTGGTAAAATTTGTTCGGCCGAAATTACTAGACTTAAACATCACCTTGTGGGGGATGACCGTAATATAAAGAAATGTAAAAAGGTCCCGGATGATGTATCTCAAATGTTCAAAGAACTTTTTGAGAAAAGGAAGGAAAAGAAAGAAGCGCTGAATAAGATACCCCACTTCGACGAGGTTGTCGAGTTAGAAGATGAGGACGAGGATGATGATGAAGATGAAGATGAACTTAGGAGGCAAATTCAAGCTAAAGGAAAGAAGCAAGCAACAGCGAATACATCTACAAAGGTGAAAGGACCCATCAATTTGTACTACATGCCGTCCGGTCAAGTGGGAAAGAAAGGGGGGAACGTTATAGGAAGCTCCCAACACAAAGAAGCACAAAAAAAGCTAAGACTTAATGCGATACAAAATTTTTGTCGTTGGATGGATGATGTGGGTATTCCATTCAACGCGGTGAAGTATGATAGTTTAAAGCCCACATTTCAAGCAATTGCCGAATATGGCGTAGATTTGAAGCCACCTAGCTATCATGAAGCACGAGTTCCTATGTTGAAGTTTGAGAAGGAACATACAAAGAAGCTTTTGAAAGAAAATAAGCTTGAGAAGAAGACGTTTGGATGTTCATTGATGGCGGATGGATGGAAGGATCGGAAAGGAAAAACACTTATTAACTTCTTAGTGAAAACTCCTCGAGGGAGTATGTTTATAGAGTCCGTCGATGCTTCGAGCTATTCTCATACGGGTGACGACTTGTTCAAATTATTTGACCAATTCATTCAAAAAGTCGGCCCGGATGATGTTGTTAAAATTGTTACCGATAATGCGAGTAACAACGTTTTAGCCGGTAAGTTTATAAATAACAACAAACTTTTTGTTATTGTTTATTACTTCAAGATAATGGCTAACAATTATTAATTGATAATATCATAATATAGGTAAACTCGTGGAAGAAAAGTATCCACACATTTATTGAACCCCATGTGAGGCCCATTGCATTGACTTGATGTTGGAAGACATCTTTAAGTTGTCGCATCTTAAGAAAGCGCTTGAAAGGGTAATTTCGGTGAACACATATATTTACAACCGGACATTTCTCTTAAATATGATGGGAGATTTCACCGGGCAAAGGGACATGGTTAGGCCCGCGAAGACCCGGTTTGCCACGGCTTTTATCATGTTAAATTGCTTTCGTACTCACAAAAAGAGTTTGCAAAAAATGTTCACTTCCGAAAAGTGGACAAAGAGAAAATTTGCAAAAGAGGCGGGAGAAAGGCAAACGCTTAACACTATATTGTTGCTAACCTTTTGGAACAATATAGATATTGCGGTGAAAGTGGGTTTGCCGTTATTAGGAGTGCTTCGTTTGGTCGACGGGGAAAGAAAGCCTCCTATGGGATATATTTATGAAGCGGTAGATCGGGCAAAGGAGTGTATTGCCAACACTTTTCATTATAAGGTGGATAAATATGAAGAAATTTTTACCATCAATGACAAGAAATGGACTTTGCAATTACATCGACCTTTGCACGCGGCCGGGCATTATTTGAATCTGGCGTTGTTTTATAACGACCCAAATATCACTTTTGATCATGAGGTGATTAAGGGGTTGTTTGCTTGCATTCACAAGTTGGCGTTGAATGAGGTCGAGGAGGAGGCAATTCATTCCGAGCTTCCTATATATAGAGCCGCACAAGGGATTTTTAAGAATCTCATTGCAATTAAAATGAGATCAAAACTTGCACCAGTGGAGTGGTGGGCGCAATATGGAGCCGAAACACCTACACTACAAAAGTTTGCGGTCAAGGTGCTAAGTCTTACGTGTAGCTCATCGGGTTGTGAGCGTAATTGGAGTGTATTTGAACACGTATTTAATATTTTATTTGTAACATATTATTATTTATAATTATATAATATATGCTAATAGTTGTATTTATTTATGTAGTTTCATTCCAAGAAAAGAAATCGATTGGAGCAACAAAAGTTAAATGATTTGGTATACATTAATTATAACCGTGCTATGAGGAGGAGACATGACGTTCGTGACACAATTGACCCAATCATCTTGGACGATACAAATGTTCAAGATCCACATGAGTGGTTGATGGGAGTTTTGGAGGATGAAGAAGATGACATGGTGCACGAAGGTGAAGATTTGACGTGGACCACCGTTGCGGATGCTATGGGGGTGGATGAACCGCTTTATGCGACAAGAAAGAGTGGCAACCTCGGGGGTGCCGGGACATCCACATCGGCGGCACCCGTTAGAAGGGGTGTCGAGACTTCCACATCTAGAAAGAGAGGTCGTCATCTAGTAGATGAAGAAGATTTTGACTTTGGTGAAGAAAGTGAAGAAGAACACGACGCTTCGGTGTATAAAGAGTGTGTGTCGGGATCGGATGAAGATGAGCTTGAATATGAAGATTTAGATTAAGACTTAAGACTTACAAGGGCAATTTGGTATTTTTGTTATCTATTATATATAATAGATTAAGACTTAAGACACTTATTATTATGTTTTGTTCTATAATATATATGATTTTTGAGACTTTCAAGGTAATATATTAATATATTAATATATAAATATATAATTTATATTTTAGAAAATATCGTTATTTTATAAATAACTGTCGATATTTATCGTTATTCGTTACATAACATATCAGTAAGCCATCGTTATTTTGTGTTATTCGTTACTGACAACTATAGTAAGAAGGTCAAAAATTGGGTTTAGTAGCACAACTCAATTCTATGACGGGATTTATTAATAAGTTTTTTCAAATTTTTGTATAAAGTTGGTTTTTAATCCGTTTTGGATGATTCTTAGTGGGCTGGAAAAGTTAAAGGGTTGTTTAAATATTTTGTTTAAAGTTATTTAATTAATTTAGTGGTTACGAATGATTTATCTAGGTAATAAGGAAACTACGCAAATCGGATGAAAAATAGGTTTAACTTAACATAACGAGGTGAGTTCTCTTGCGCTTTTACTCAAACTATAAAATGTTTATAAATGTTTTTAATGCACTGAAGATGGTTTAATGTTTTCTCTTGATGTTTGAACTCGAATTGAACGCATGCATGCTTATTGTATTTATAAATGCTTCAAATGTTTTCATTTTACTTTATCGATATGAAATGAGATACATGATTAATGTGATTGATTATGTGATGGACGGGAGTTGGTTGTACAGAGGTGGGTATTAATAATATGGGATGCATGGACTTGGTCCCTTAGTTAAATCATATGGGATGCATGGACTTGGTCCCTACATGATCTTTTGGGAGTGTCTTGAATCCGTTTCATACACGTGGGTAATTGCCATATGGGATGCATGGACTTGGTCCCGACATGTTTAGGCCTCTGTGCTCCCTCTCAGTCCTTGTTGTTTTGGTGTGCTATTGGGCCGTACGGGTGGATTTGAATTGTTTGATGATTTCATTGAAATGTAGGGAATTCACTAGACCTTACTGTCTAACCTCTTTTTTTTCAAATGTTTTAAAACCATTTTCAGGAAAAGGTTTTATAGTCGGGTCTTCAAAAGGGAAAAGGGAAGAGTTAAGGTGCGATTCGAGTTGGCGAATAGAGACTCGAGTTACTAGTTTAGTTGTTATACTTTCATTAGAACTCTTAGTTGTTAGTTGCACTTTATGTCACGCAAACATATTTGTCGGATTTACCCACTTGACATTGTGGTAACCGTTTTGGTCGAATTTTTTATTCTTAATAGGAATTGAATACATTAAAGACAAGAGGTTTCAAGATAAAGTCTTCAAAGTTGTATTGAAGATTGTTCCTTGCTCAATGTAAAGAGATTTGTTGATGACAAGTGTTGAATGTTGCCGATTCTGAAGAAGTAAAGTCTATGAAGATTGTTGTCAACCACAAGTTTCTGTTATGGTTGTTTATTTCCAACTTGAGTACAAAGTGGGAGATTGTTAGGGTATAAAAATGTAAAGTTTATTCAAGTTAAGTTTAAAGTGTAAACTTTGTTTAGTTTGTAAGGATGTAAAATGTTCAAAGTAGGAGGGATAATACTGTAAATACCTCAAGGGGTATATAAAGGAAGGGATGCTCATTTGCAAAATCTAGGGTTTGATACAAAGAGATGGAGAGAGAGAGAGAGAGAGAGAGAGAGAAAGAGATTGATGGTTTGAGATCAAGCTTAAACTCATGGTGGACTGAATCAAAGACACAGATTTTGTTCAAAAATCATAGGTGGGTCCCACATGGGCCCACATCACATGTGGCTCAAATTTAGTTCATATATTCATACAAATGGGATGGTTCTTGTATGAACCTCCCTATATATATAGGCAGGTTCAAATGAAAACTCATCTTTCATTGCGAATGTAAGGACAACCAAGAACATTCCACGTGTTAGATTCACTCTGAATAATACAAGGCTATTCAGACTGAATGTTATGCATTATTCATGGTGAATAATACAACATTTAGTATTGTTCAGTTTGAATGTTGTATTATTCACCATGAATAATGCATAACATTTATATACTATTCAAACTGAATACGACATGAGGCGTTCTTGGTTGTCCTTACGTTCGCAATGAAAGATGGGTTCACAACCGAACTTTCTTCTCTCTCTCTCTCCCCCATGAATAATAATGCATAACATTCATGTTCTCTTTCCCGAACTTTCTTCCCCATATATATATACATATATATATATATATAGGGGTGGGTTCAAATGTAAACCACTTTTTGGTTGTGAACGTGAGGACAACCGAGAGCGCGACACGTGACGAATGACTAGGCGCCACGTCAGATCCACGGCGGATGACTAGGCACGATTCATGGGAGGGCATTGAATTAAAGAGGGGGACCACACTCAAAGTCGCCACGTGTCGCGCTCTCGGTTGTCCTCACGTTCACAACCAAAAAGTAGTTCACATTTGAACTTTCCTCTATATATATATATATATATATGTGTGGGACATTATAAATGGACCCCCTATAAGTGGTATGGGTAGGTTTATATATGTGTATAGGTGGGACCCCGTATAGGGGGTCCATTTTTATGTGAGTGATAAAAAACCTATGAGGGGTCTAGATAACAACATTCACAGGTTCAAATGTGAATTCATCTTTCATTTTGAATGTGAGAACCACTAGTATCGTGTTACGTGGCAATATTCATTTTGAATAATACATGATATTTAGAGTGAATATTGTCACGTGATGCGATTTTAGTGGTCCTCACGTTCACAATAAAAAATAAGTTTTCATTTGAATTCCCCCCCCCCCTCTCTAGGTTCAAATGACAAGTGCTAAAAAAAATGAGAAGTAGATACTTATTCTCACCACTCATTCGGTCAATAAAGACGGCTTTGACCGAGTCACCATCCTTCAATTGTGTCCACCCTCCATGAATCGTGTCAATCCTCCGTGATTGCGTTCACTGTAACCGGTCAAAGTTGTCATTGTTGACTGGATGAGTGGTGAAGATCACTTCTCTACTTCTCGTTTCTTTAGCACTTCTTATATATATATATATATATAGGGAGGTTAATTTGTAAACCACTAAAAGTGTGTAAACCGTGTAAACTAATCATAGCCGTTGATCTAAAAAATCAAAGGAGGATATGGATTCATAGAAAACATGGAAACATGAAATATATGGTAAGTCATTTATTATGGAAATATAGAAATGTAAAATATGGAAACGTTTTTGAAAATCAATGGTGTAGATTAGTTTACACGGTTTACACACTTTTAGTGGTTTACAAATAAACTTCCCTTTCTCTCTCTCTCTCTCTCTCTCTATATATATATATATATATAGAGAGAGAGAGAGAGAGAGAAAGAGAGAGGAAAGTTCAAATGTGAACCACTTTTTGGTTGTAAACGTGAGAACAGCCGAGAGCGCGACACGTGGCGGCTTTGAGTGTGGTCCCCCTCTTTAATTCAATGCCCTCCCATGAATCGCACCTAGTCATCCGCCGTGGATCTGACATGGCGCCTAGTCATCCGCCACGTGTCGCGCTCTCGGTTGTCCTCACGTTACAACCAAAAAGTGGTTCACATTTGAACCCACCCCTATATATATATAGGGAGCTTCAATTGCAAACCATAAAAAACGAGCAAACCGTGCAAACTCATGGTTGCACACGTAAATCAATGAAAAATCTTTTGTAGAGTTGTTTAATATGATGAAAATGTTTCATATACTAAATTTTTTGATGACATTGTTTCATATGAAGGTGTTTATTTACGTAGAAATGAAAAGGTTTCACAAAAACGAGGAAAAAGTTTCATATGAATAAAAAACACCAAAATATGAAACAATTTCATCAGAATTTGATGTTTATGAAACATTTTCATCATATTAAACAACTCCATGAATTAATTTCACCGATTTTACGTGTGCAACCATGAGTTTGCACGATTTGCACGTTTTTTGTGGTTTGCAATATATATATATATATATATATATATATAAAGGAAAAATCAAATACAAACCACTTTTTTTGTAAAAAGTATAGGAATAATCTAGGCCATCAATTAATATTGATCAATGGCTGATAATAAAAGAGGACTATTGTAACACCATATTCATTTTTTATGCATCACACAAGATTATAAACCCACAAGGGTACTTTGGTCATTTTGAAACCCTCCTTCTAGACCTATCCTCTCTTTCATTATCTTCCAGCCATCATCTTCCCCATAACCTCCCATCTACTCCATTTTGAAACCATCCTTCATCTTCCTTCACCACCACCACATCCACCACCACCACCACCTGCCGTCGCCACCACACCACCGTCGCACCACCACGTCGGCTGGACAACACGGAGGACCACCACCACGTCGCACCACCACCACCACAACCACGTCGCACCACCACCACCACCACCACCTGCGGCCACCACCGCACCACCGTCGCACCACCACTCGACTGGAAACGCGGAGGACCACCACCACGTCGACTGGACAACGCGGAGGACCACCACCACGTCGACTGGACAACGCGGAGGACCACCACCACGTCGCCCCACCACCACGTCGCGATCTGATTGGAAAACAAACCCGATCTGACTTCGGTTTTCGAACGGTGATGGCGGAGATGCCGGAGAACAACCCCGATCTGACTTCGGTTTTTGAACGGCGGCGGCGGAGATGCCCGAGGACGCCGATCTGACTTCGGTTGCCGAGATGCCGGAGGACGTTTTCATCTTTTCGTCATCATCGCCGCTGTTCTCCGTCGTCAAACACCACCGGAATTTCGAATTCAGAAGTAAAAGCCGTACCAGAAATCGACGTTTTTTCATCATCTGGTGGTGAAGGAAGATGATTTGTGTTAAGATGTCGTCGAAGGTGACGGTTGTTAGGTTTTCCGGCGAGTCATCGGCGGCTATGGAGAATCGCCGGAGCTTTGGATGGAGTATGGTCGCCATTTTACATTCGCCGGAAAACTCCGATTTCAAACTCCAATTTCAAAGTTGGAAAGTGGCTTTGAAGATATGCTACCATTTGATATCATATTATTTGGGGTTTTTTTAAGGCTTTGTTGACATTTTAAGGGTTTGTTAATTTTTTTTTTTTATTCATAAGGTGAATATTCACCTGGTGGTGATTGGATTTATATGATCTTTATATGGGGAATCTGAAAATTCATTAGATGAATATGAATATTCATATGGTGAATATATGATAAATATGATATGGTGAATATATGATGAATATGATATGGTAAATATATGAGGAATATGAATATTCATATAGTGAATATGAATATTCATATGGTAAATATATGATGAATGTGATATGGGTGAATATGAATATTCATATGGTAAATATATGATGAATATGATATGGGTGAATATGAATATTCATATGGTAAATATATGCTAAATATTCATATGGTGAATATGATAGTGAATATTCATATAATGAATAAACTGCGATTTTCAAATCAAGGGCTTAGATTATTCCTCAAGTTTTTACAAAAAAATGAATATATAATATATATATATATATATTTTGTAAAAACCACATATTTTGTAAAAACCTATTTTTTTGTAAAAACTTGAGGAATAATCCAAAATGACGATCATGCCCTTTTTAGATCAAAGGCTTAGATTGGTCCTATAGTTTTTACAAAAAAAAAAAAGTTTTTCCTTGAAGGCCCCTCTATATATATATATATATATAGAGGAAAAATCAAATACAAACCACTTTTTTTGTAAAAACTATAGGACTAATCTAGGCCATCAATTAATATTAATCAATGGTTGATATTAAAAGAGGACCATTGTAACATCATATTCATTTTATATGCATCACACATGATTATAAACCCACAGGGGTACTTTGGTCATTTTGAAACCCTCCTTCTAGAATCCTCCTTCATTATCTTCCAACCCCCATCTTCCCCATAACCCCCATCTTCCTTCATTTTGAAATCCTCCTTCATCTTCTTTCACCACCACAACCACCACCACATCCACCACCACCATCACCCGCCACCGTCGCATCACCGCCACCACCACCACCACCACCGCTACTACCGTCCACTACAACGACCGCCAACACCACCACCTGCTACCGCCGCCGGCGCCACCACCAACACCATCTTCTTCTTCTTTCAGATCTGAAAACCTCCCTCGTCACCGCACCACCGTCGGCCACCGCCGGTCACCAACACCATCTTCTTCTTCTTTCAGATCTGAAAACACACATTCGATTTCAAACCTACTTCATCATATTTGAAAATCCTAATCATATTTGAATGTGGTAGAAACTACTACCTCGGTGCGGCTCCAAATAGTTTTAAGAGCGACGAGATCTGTGATCTCGGTGAGCCTAGGAATGTATTGAGATTTAACAAAGATTCCGGCACCTACAATGGCAATTTGTGGTGGCTTTTGAGCCATTATCGACGATATTGAGTTCCACTGATAACTCTTGATTTTAATTGCTATGATATATGTGCTCAGATCAATAATGGAAGGTGGAGAACAACAAGGGAAATCATACTATAATAGCCAATCACAGAAAATTGATTTCTGGCTAAAGTTTCCAAATTTGTGCTCAAAATTTCAAAATAATTTTACACTATAATTAATTTATATTATATGCTTTTTTATTTGATTTTATAAATTTACTATATTAATTGATATAATCCTATTATAAAAAAATACGTTTCATTTTTTTTATAAAATCCTATCGTTACAACCGTCTTACTAATACACTTAAACTAAGAAAGTTTGTTCGGTTTGTATTCATAAGGTGAATATTCACCTGTTGAATGAATTTATATAATTTTTATTTGATTAATATGAATATTCATAAGGTGAATATGAATAATTTATATGGTGAATATATAATGAATATGAATAATTCATATGGTGAATATATAATGAATATGAATAATTCATATGGTGAATATATAATGAATATGAATATTCATATGGTGAATATATGATGAATATGAATAATTCATATGATGAATATGAATGGTGAATATAAATATTCATATGGTGAATATATGATCAATATGAATATTCATATGGTGAATATGAATATTTATATGGTGATATAAATATTCATATGGTGAATATGATGGTGAATTTGTATAATTTTTATCTGGTGAATATGAATATTCATAAGATGAATATGAATATATGATGAATATGATATGGTGAATATGAATATTTATATGGTGAATATGATAGTGAATATTCATATAATGAATAAACTGCGATTTTCAGATCAAGGGTTTAGATTATTCCTCAAGTTTTTACAAAAAAGTGAATATATATATATATATATATATATTGTAAAAACCACATATTTTGTAAAAACCTCTTCTTTTGTAAAAACTTGAAGAATAATCTAAAATGACGATCATGCCCTTTTTAGATCAAAGGCTTAGATTAGTCCTAAAGTTTTTACAAAAAAAATGGTTTTTAATTGAAGGCCCCTCTATATATATGGTTAATCAAATAAAAACCATTTTTTTTTGTAAAAACTTAAGGAATAATCTTAAATCATTAATTTTTTTTATCAAGGGTCATTAATACATAAAGACCATGGTAACAATTCTTTAGATTTTTTGGTGCCACACCTAATTTTAACCCCAGAAGGGTATTTAGGTCATTTAGCTTCTTCTCCTTCTAATAACAAAGCACTCCCAAATCATCATCTTCCTCTCATCGTCATCTTCCCCAACTTCCCATCTTCAATAAGAACCAGACCTTCACCATCGCACTTTCACCGTCGTCGGTGTCACCACCGCCGCCGACGCCACCACCGTCCTCGACGCCACCACCGCTGGTCCACTGCAACCACCGTCCTCGACGCCACCACCGTCGGTAGATTCGCCGAAGGCTACAATAGCGAGATCTACCACCGCCGCCGTCCACCGCCACCAGCACAGCCAACCACCGCCGCCGTTCACTGCCACCAGCACCGTCCACCACCACTCGTCCACCATTTCGATCTCTGGTGGTTCTATCTTCCAGATCTGGCATCTTCCTCTACATCCGCCATTAATGCCGTCACCACCACCGATCTGCCTTCGTCACCACCACCGATCTGCCTCCGTCACCGTCGATCTGCCTCCGTCACCACCGATCTGCCTTTGTCACTCATCTAGGGTTTCACTCAAATCTACAGCAAAAAAACACCATTTTCAGCCACCAGCTAACTGATTTTCTTCTTATTAAATCTTAATTCTGAGTTGTTTTCATCAATTGAATGATTGATTATAGTTTGTTAGATCGTATTAGGATCTGCATCTGAAAATTTTCATCAATTGAAAATTTCATCTGCATCTGGATCTGGTTCATAGCCTTAGAATCATTTATTTTTTTCATCTGCATCTGGATATGTGAAATTTTCAATTGTAAATGTAGGTGTATAACTGTATATGATTAGTGTCTTTCAGTTTGATTATAGGAGTTAGCTTACAGATCTAGAGATACATTACCACATCGATTAATTCATGGCTTGTTTCGAATTTGCAACCTTAAAATTGGCTAAATGTACATATGGTGCTTGAGATTGTACACGTGTAGCTGTCAATTCTGATTGCTTGGGGAGTTTTGTAAAAATGTACTTTGTGATATGAAATATTTAGGTCTCTGTTACTCCATTGGCTCCAAAATTGGAGAAATTTTTTTTAGTTGATTCCAGGAAAACAGGTGAATGCCTTTCTTGTCCATGAATCATGATATTTTCTAACAATCGTATTATTGGTGGTGGTGGCCGGAAAGAGAGAAATGAGAGCTATGGTTGAGTGTATTTTAGTTGTTATTTACTTATGAATGTAATGAACATTGTGTTTTGTATTCATATATTCACCAATTGAATGAATTTATGTAATTTTTATCTAGTGAATATGAATTTTCATATGGTGAATATATGATGAATATGATATGTTGAATATCAATATTCATATGTGAATAAGAATATTCATATGGTCACTATGAATATTCATATGGTGAATACATGATAAATATGATATGGTGAATATAATAGTGAATATTCGTATAATGAATAAACTGCGAAATTTTTTTATTACCAAAATGGTGATCATGCCTTTTCAGATCAAGGGTTTAGATTAGTTCTCAAATTTTTACAAAAAAAAGGTTTTTCTTTGAAGGACCCTCTATATATATATATATATATATATATATATATATATATATAAAACCTCAAAGAAATGAAAAATTGAAGAAAACCCTCATGGTCCTCTAACCATCTTCACTTATGCATAAAAATAAATTATAATATGCACAAATGTATATCAACCAAAAAACACGAAATTAAAATGAATTTAAAATTCAAATCCCTCAATTTCATTTCATTCATCCAACCAAACAGGTCCTTATGGAGAAGTATTTTTACTGTTTGCAACTCATTTTAAACCATTTTTTATGAATTTGATCTACCGATTAGAGATAGCAGCAACTCATTTTAATTTTAATGAATTTCATCTGCCCATTAGAGATAGCCCCATAGCAATACCATTTTAAATCCAAGAACACCCTCCCCAATAACTAATCATTTGAGAAGCCAATTTCCAAAACTTGCAACACCCTTCTACATGTTCTCACTAAGATTAAATCATTAAAAACAAACAAAAACACAAGCACAACAACAGCAGCCAAAATAACAAGTAGCACAAATTCTCAACTAAATTCATTGCCAAGTCCATAAGCATTTGGGTATCCAACTTCCTCACTGTAACCATGACCATGGCTATGGTCATGGCCACCATGACCATGGCTATGGTCATGGCCACCATGACCATGGCTATGGCTATGGTCATGACCACCAAGACCATGGTGGTGAACACTGGCTGTTGCTTCATCAACCATTTGCCGGATATGCTCTAGTATATGTTCTTTCTTCTTGGTGACTTTGACGGGTTTTGCCAATTTGGACACAAACTCGTAAATGGTTTTGCTTAGTTCATCAGCCGTATCATCCTGCACTCGTCAAAGATGACATCATTAGATGGAACAACAGAAAACACTTCATATCAAACTTTTTCGAAAAAGGACACCCGTTGGCTTTACAGGGGTTTATAATATTCTTTGCATTTTGAAAAAAGTTTGTTTATGTTATTCATAACTTTTGGTTTCAAATATATGTAGCCACAACTCAGATAGGAGTTCAAGTCACCTCAAGGTCATTGCGGGTGCATTTGGTATGAGGACGGAACTGGACATGGTGAGAGTGAGGTAGGCAAGTGAAAGAACTATGGAAGGATTATAATTTGACATGGCTAGTTTAGTAATTTACCAAATTTGTCTCATCTCCCAGACTTCACCTATTTTGGTTGGACCAAAAAATATGCATTTTCGTACCTCTCACGTCTTGTCAAACGTGAAACAAGTTTTTTTACTATCTTATTTTGTCCATAATTGTTCCTAGAGGGTTTGTCTGGTTGTTAACTTCAGGGTCTAATGGGATAAGTCTAGGTATGAACAAGCTAGACTGGA
This sequence comes from Centaurea solstitialis, assembly GCA_030169165.1. Lineage (NCBI taxonomy): Eukaryota > Viridiplantae > Streptophyta > Magnoliopsida > Asterales > Asteraceae > Centaurea > Centaurea solstitialis. Next base: position 51,536,944 of record CM058042.1, on the reverse strand, counting down.
CACCCATGGTTACCAAATAATTAACTACCCAACCGAGAATTTTAAGCAACTACAAACTTAAAGGATTCACATGCGTATATCTTATCCTCCATAGACCCCATTTCCGGATTGGATTTCTTTGGTTTGGTTTGCTTTTATCAATGTAGAACACTAAAATATGTCCTCAAGAACACTAATTTGCTTCTAAAGACTACAACATTTTTACCAAATGTATAAATACACTTGAACTACATTACAGTATTTCAACAAATAATAAAGACTACAGGTACAAAATCAAACGATAGCCACATTAAGGCAAATGACATGTCACGTGTTTTGCAGAACGGTAATCGACCAGATAAATATCATTTAAAGGCACATACATTGAGGTTTTTCATTTAATGGAAGTGCAAAAGACATTATCACCCAAAAAGGTTTGCCAAGAGGACTCACATGGCCTTAGATTTGAGAGACACAAAGGCTAAATCGTAAAGTTCTCAAAGAATTCGCCAAATCTATTTCAGATTTCATGTTTCAAACCTGTACTATGCTCATTTTTGCCATACTCACCTTGACCCATATGTATTTCGTTAAAAAACACAATATATTTAAAGAGCAAGAACCTTTATTTCTTTGTGATCACAAAGCCAAACATCAATAAAGACACAAAGGGAGTGTTTGTGTATCAGAAAATACATCTTAGAACCTCTTAAGTCTGAAAATTAAGAAGTTTCCGGACTTGAGACTGTTTTTTTATTTTTAAGAAAACGTCTGAAAACCTCTTACCATCCTCTAAAACTTTAAGAGGTGCACCATCCACCTCTTATTTTCTAGATGTGAAATCAGACTTCAGACCTCTTAAAAAACAAATGACACCAAACTAATGATATATCCTCCTAAGTAACTCGTATGAAATGGGATTTGCTTCTACTGTTTTAACTAATTTAACATTTTCACTTTCAAGATTGTTAACTTCCAATAGCAATTTTTACTAATCTCAAGCAATAACGCAAGCATATTTCATAGCTGTAATGATCAAAAAATCAAACCACAGCCTAATATTAGCTCGATTTAAAGACTGTTAACATGAAATACTCAAAAACCGTTAATACTCACCTGCGGCCACCGGCCACCGGAATGTGTAACAAAGGTTGCCTGATTAAGCTCTCCGGCAACTTGTTTCCCCTGCTCGATCCACTCTTCAGCCCAAATCACTCTCATCGGTAAATCTTTCACCCCATCGAGTTGACCCCATTCCGCAATACTAAAACTACGATTCATCTTCTTCCCCATTCCAACAACCGATTCCAATCCGTTTCTACCCTTCAACAAAAGCCTATGGCCCTCCACATCAAACCCACCACCACCACCCGACTTCAAACAACACGTCTGAACGACGTTCTTGAATACAAACCCGAAACCAGCGATAACCTCTCTAACGACCGGAACTCTCAAAACCCACAAAGGAAAAGCCGTCTGATTCGACGAACTATCGAGAAGCGTCACACTACTTACAAGCCCTATATTTTCAGCCACCCAATTGGCCCCCAAACTGAAAGCTGAATCATGAAGCACCAAATCAACAGGAGCCAAACCCATTGTCTCAATCACTTCACCCAAAACCCGACCCATCTCTTCCGGACCTAATTCTATGGCTCTCAAGCTCTCCACTTTCGATAACCGGATCTCGTTCTCTTCGTAATCGTAGTTCACATACCCTTGTTCAACCAACTGATCAAACCCCCAAAAAATACCCTTTTCCTTGATCTCATTATACAACTCAACCAGCTTACCAAACCCTCCAATCACCTTCTCTTCCGTCACCGTTTCGAACTTATCCGAAAACCCGGAACCGGGGAGGTCTATGGCGACGGCATGGACGCCGTTTTCGCCTAACGATTCGACGACTTTACGGAAACCGAACGAGCTAGAAGCTAACCCGTGTACGATCAGGACGTTGTGGGATGAATCTGCTGGGCCGGATTGGATGGTGAAGAGCTCGATGGAGTCTGAGTGTGCAGTGGGTTGAACTTTGATGATTCTGCCATTGGAGTAGTGGCTTCTGAGGTTTGTGGGTAGGGTAAGGAACCATGTTTTGGGGTCTTGGTGGGTGGTGAGATTGGAGATTGTGACAAATATGAGGGTTAGAAGAGAGATTGAGATGGTGAAGTAGAACCAGAAAGTGAAAGGGTTTGGGTTTGGGTTTGGATTTGGTTTAGAATTGGGGGTTTTGGTGGGTTTCTTTCGTGAAGAGTTTGGTTCTTCTTTAACGATCGCCATTGATGGGAATCTGAAAGAGAAGAAGTGAGAGCTGCAGATCTGAAAGATTTGGGAAAGTTGCAGGAAAGTTGGTTTTTCATGGTTTCACTTTTTGTTAAAGGTTTCATGAAATCGAGAACACAAAGTGAATTAAAACAATTGTTGTATGAATATGGATTTGAAATGCACTCATTTTGATCTTCAATGTTAAGAGGATTTAAAAAAAGGAATGTTATTTGTATCTATGTAAATGATAAAATCGGGTGATTTTGTAAATCTATTTACAATAAAAGAGTAACTAGGTTGTCACTTGTCGTTACCTGGTAAGTTGATTATACGGTCATCCTGTCTAAACATATATCTGGACGCATTTTACACTTTTAGTTTATTTAGCCTTATCTGATTGACATGTGTCCTCCTATTTATCTTCTATTTTATAATTATTTATTTTACTCTTAACTTCTAACTTTTAGTTAATACTCATATAATTAGTTACTAGTTGGCTACCGACGAAATGCCAAACTTTTTTATAAATTGAGGGCATAAAGTTTATGATCATTATAAACTTTATTGACTAGAAATTGGATGCAAGATTAACAATTTTCCAAACACATGGTAAAAACATGGTGTCCATAAACTTTTCATTATAAAAAAAATGATAGATGGGCAACCAACTATTTTGGGTATTCGTCTTTGGAATTGGAACCGTTTAGGAATTGACTACTTTGGAACCGAAACCAATATGATTGGTTCCGGTTCTAAAAATACGAAACCGAAGAAGATTGATTTCGGTTCTGGTTCTTATTTTTTTGGAACCGTTACCTGTCAGGTACCCGCTACATTTAAGAAAATATATATTTTTATATATTTAATATATCACTTTTTAGTTTATGTTTTGGTAAATCAATTCGGGTGCGTTTGTTTTGCGGTCTACATGGGACAGGACGGGACAAAAATAAATATGTCATGGTTCAAAAACAAGGTTGGACAAGGTGGGACAAAAACCGGATTTCATGGGACAATTTCTAAGTTTTTTTGTTCCACCATTTTAGGTGGAGCATGGGACAAACCATAAAAAAGACTATGTTACCCCCATAGCCCCTTCCTTTTCTCTTTAGCATCGATCATTGGTTGAGTTCTGACTCTTTTCCCATCTTCGGCTAACATCTCCAGTTCCGGCCACCATCTCCGTCTCCGGCCACCTGCTGTCTCCGACAACTCCCTTCACGTAATATCTCCGTCTCTAATATTATGTAAAGCCCCGTTTCCAAGTTATGTACTCTAACTGTCTTTGATGGAATGAAGTTAACTTTTTCCCTTTTGGTGCTTTTAGAAGTGTAGGACTTGTTTGTAATTTTAAGAGTCTAGGGTTAGAGAAGCCAAGTATATAAAGAGAATGAAACTCCTAGTTTCACTTCTCTGGTGATAATCGACTTTGAGAGAGGGAGCAGTTTAGGGTTGGCGACTTTGGTGATTTGGGGAGCAATTGGTAGGGATTTTTGTGAGCAATTGATTTGGTATTGTTAACAACTCAAAGGTACCTAATCAAATTTCTAATTGATTACTTTATATAGTGAGATTAATGGTTAGGATTATGTGATTTTGATTTGGGAAATTGGTGATCATATGACCATCAATTGGATGTTTTGGGATTAGTGTGTGTTACGAACCCAAATGTGCAGAATTGGTCGATTTTGAGGTTTGGGTGAAAACCCCGGCTGTGTAGTCGATAACCCGCGGAGAAGGTGTAACGACCCAAACCCCAACAGATAATAATAGCAAATCCCAATGATCTAATGCAGCGGAATCAAATATAAACTAAACTCTTAGGTTTAGAAGTCTAGTACATCAATTCAAAAGGCAAGTCAGAATAGTGCAAGTGGAACAACCCTCCACAACTGAGATATAAAATGCTAAATATTATTCTACAGTCAAAAGGCGGCTACTCTAACCGCTCACCTTCTCTTTTCCCTTTCATGATGCTCGAACTCACCCTGAATATGTTTTAAGAAATATTTGAAAGCGACGTTTAGACCATAAGGTATAGTGAATTCCCTCAAAACAGTTTAATAACATAGCCGGACCGTTGGCCCAAATATAATTGATAAAACACCAGTATTACGTTGTGGACTTAGACACGTTGTGGACTTAGACATATAACAGGCTACACGAACTTCATCTGTGCCTCAAATGCCCTTTAGGGTCACCCGAAATAGACTTGGTCCCCAGGCTATCGCCTTTCAGGATCACATGTCATGGGCATGCCCCAAGCTACAATTTCACTCCCAAAAAACGTGCGCCAAACCTTGGTACCCTAAGTCCATTACGTATCATACCATCAAACAATCACATATAATACAAGCATGCTCATAATGTGTTAGCTCCAACCTTCTGTTTATGTAAAAATAAAGATAAAAGAAGCAAGGTATCCTCATCAGAAAGTTTGCAGAAGATAAAGATTGCAGAGGACTTTCACAGAAGTTCAAGTTCATACAAGTCAAATCTGACAGAGCCTCTGTGAAGCTTGACAGAGGTTCTACAGAATCAACCTCTGTGAAAATCCGACTTCTGCAAAACGGTTATCTCAGCATGTGCAGCTCACGTCACTACCTCAACCGACTTACTTTCTACGTCCAGGATTGGACCACGTGTCAAGATCTTAAAAAGTTAGTTAGGTTACCTTTTGTGTAGTATAAATAGCTGAGATTTCCAATAGAACAGTGTGCTTAAGTGTGTGAAAATTGTTGAGAGTATTATTCAAGCTTTATGAGCAAGTAATTCATCAGATTGTAAGTTTTTTCTAGTTCATGTAATCTTTGATTAATTCAATTGAAGATCATTCCAAAAACTTCAATCATCTTGTTCACATTCCTAATCTGTTCACGTTTATCACTCATAATATGTTAGTATATCTTTTTCATCATCATCTTCACTTGATTAGTTTGAATTGCAACGACTTCCGCTGTTATTCTTAATTTCTATATCAATTCAATCTGATCTTGATCAATATCTGTAATATGGGAATCATCAATTGGTATCAGAGCAGATTTGAGTCACAGGATTCAAACGATCATCCCTGATATTGATCTATTTCATTTTCTCCATCTACTTCTTTTCTCTATTCTTCTAAGTATGTGTTAATGGCGGCCAATTCTAATTCGTCATTTATAAGCATTGGATCACAATCCAAACCCCCTACCCTGAACCGAGAGGAATTCTAGCAATGGAAGATCCGAATGATAAGCTTTATCGAAGGAATCCATCCTAAAATCGCCGAATACCTTCATAATCCTCCTTACATTCCAGTTCAATTAATTCCCCGTGTTCCAGCAACTGCTACTACCCCTGAGATTCCAGAATATTATCAACCCAAACTGCTAAAGGATTGGGATGAAGAAGATAAAGAGCTTTTTGGTCTTGCTCCAAAATGCAAGAGGCTACTCATTATGGCTCTTCCAAATGACATCTTTAAGACGCTGGATCACTACAACACCTTTATGGAACTGTGGGGTGAATTGCTAAAACAGCTTGAGGGAGGCGTAAAGACCCTCAAAAATAACAGAACCATGTGTATTAACGAATACCATGAGTTCAAAGCAAAAAAGGGTGAGAGCTTGAAAGACACTTATTCCAGATTTAATATACTTATCAGTAAGTGTAGACGCTCTGGGGTAGTTAGATCAAACGAGGGCAATAACATGTTGTTCCTTAAGAGATTGGGTACAGAATGGTTACATCTAACCATGTCTATGAGGACTGCTCTGGATTTAGAGATAATATCATTAGCTGATTTGTATGGCTCTCTAGCAAGCCAAGAATCTCTGGTCATGCAAGTGAAGGGGAGCATAGGTGGTCCCTTGGCCTTGGTTGCAGAGGGAATCAAAGGGAAAGAGAAAGAGCTGAAGACTGAGGAAAAGAAGTAAAAGAAAAAGGCTCTAGTGATAGAGAGTGGTGAAGAGGAGATGAGTTTCGAGGAAGAGGTTTCTGCTCAGGAGATGATGAAGGTTTTAGCTTTGATTACTAAGGACTATAAGGGAGGAACATGAGGAAGAGGAAAAGGTAGAGAGTTTTCCTACAGAAGAGAGGGCGACAGAAGGGAAGTTTATGGAAGAAGACATGAGAGTGACAGAAGAGCTGTCATGCAGTAATTTATATATATAAAAACAGTACCAAGTTTAACCCTTAAACTACCCAACTAATATTACCACATATACAGGCAAGCGTACCCGATCGTGAGTAACATAGTGTAGGAAAGTACCAGGTATCGTTTTTACCACTGGGAACAGTGAAGCTATCTAACAAAGTCTTTAAGTTATGTAATTAATCTAACTACAACTAATATTAAAATGGGGGGTTTTATGAAAAGAGTTTGATCAACTAAAAAGCATATAAGTAAATTAATCAAAAGATCTAATTTAATAAGAGACAAACAAGTACTTATTATGGTTATGGAGAATCCTTTTGTGTATGATTTATACCATTACCGAAAGATATAGATTATTGGTTATTGTAAGAATTTAAGCCTAAGCACCCTAGCATGTATATCTATGATTACAACCAGGTTGATCTTCCGGCCCAAATACAGGGACTTGTGAAAGTCTAGTAAACGTCACCCTCCATGGGACCCTACAATCCAACCTACTCTGGTTCGAGGGTTGCTTACTGTTAGTGATTATGTGCAAAAGTTGACAAACCGTTTGATCGCACACCCAACGTTATAAGACACTTGAGGGTCACACTTGTGAGGGTCTGTAATTCGGATAGTATATTAACCCCAGTTTGGAGAGTTTGGTTTTATAATAGAAAATTATAAAACAGTTGGGTTTTTCTGTAAAAACCCCAAAATGAAAGGTTTCTGATAATTAATTACATGTTATATATTTATTAGTTAAATAAATATATAAAGTTAATTAATTGGTTTATAATTATCTAGAAGTAATTATATGGAAAATATAATTATGGTAAATATTCTCTCTTTGGGAAAAATAAAGAATGTAGATAATTATGGAAGCAATCTAATATATGGAAATTATTCATATAAATAGATGTGCTAGGGTATCAGTTTTATTCACTGATTCATTAACACAATTCATTCAAAACCTTGTTCTCTCTCCTCTCTCTCTCTCTTTGTCGATCTAAACCCAAAACCCGAAACCATTTTCGGTTTTCGAGTTTATTCAACTACGTTCTTCATGTACCGGTTGTTCGTGGATCGTTCTGGGTTAATTTCCAACTAGAAGGAATTCCGTTTGCTCATCACAGGTAGATCTAACTCAAGCTCCGGTGGTAATATTCTAACCCACTAGATACATATTAATTGTGTTAGAATAAACGAATAAGATTTGTGATTTTTCGGGATTTAATCCTTATCGCTTCCGCATGAATCAAACCAGTTAGGTTTGATTGAATAAACTTATTGGTCAGTTAGATCATAAAGTTTTTGTCGTGTATCTCAATCCGGTTGGATTTGAGAACACAGTTTTCTCGTGTCAGTTTGATACGAGGATCACTGGTAACGGAAATGTTGTCCGTGCCACTATGTGGCCACAATATCACCACAATGAGGATGCAAGTATACACCGACACTGGGATCGCTACAAGTAATAAAGTGATAAATATATCGAGATCGTATCCACAGGGATTGGTTTTCAGAACTTCGAATATAGAGTTGAGAATACACTGATTTCAGTTAGAGAAGAAGATAATATTTTTGGGTGATTTTTATAACAGTTAACTAGAGAAAATTAAATTAAAGCAAAGGGAATGGGTGTAAGCTTTCTCTTAAAACCAGGTAGTACACGAGTTTAGAAACTTCACGGTATGGGATTATTCATAAAAACTCAAATCTCTCGAAACTACGTTTTTACAAAACATACCGTGAAGTTGCTACGAAGTCATCGTTACTACCAAATCGTAAGATTGCCGGTTTTACTAAGTAGACTTTAAAGAAAATCTCGTTCCACCGAGTATGGGGATTTACACCCAAGTCTCCGTGTGATATAAATCCCGACTGGCTTACTGAACCTTAGAAAACCATACAGAACCCGCATCTCTGTGTGATTATCAAAGGCCCTCTCGAGCTCTTCGTGTATTATCCAAACCGTATTTCGGACCCGCCCATCTCTGGATCTGAGGTCTAACACGACACATCAAAATGGCCGGTTTATCTGTATCGAAATTAAGCGCCGGTTCAAATAACCAATCTTAAAATCCGAAAGTAATGACAACACCCAAGTGTTGTCTACACGGTTTTAAGAGGGACTTACACCCACACCCATAAAGGGGTTTAGCCTAAAATAAAAGACATAATAAAAATAAAGTTAACTACTACTTGCATAAAAATAAATACGGAATATAAACTATAGTACGAGAAAAGTAAATGCTGAAAGCAATAAAACTAATAGCTAATAAAAACATTAAAAGAAAATAAAATGAAGAACACCTTGCTCCTCCATTAATGGAGGAGCTTGGTGAAGAGAGAAAGATGAAGAAGAAGGTGCAGGGTGAGGTAAATGATAGCTGGCTCCTGTAGTGTGAGGCTTTGATGCCTTTTTATAACAAAACATAACCCATGGATATAATCCATGGGTATGTTTTCAACCAATGGCCTCCTTCTTATCCTTACATCAGATATTCTCAATCTTTTCTTCACATGGGCCAAGTGGGCCTACTTGCTGAATTTCGTTCCCTCAGTACTCCAAGAGCCAAGTGAAAATGTTCCCCTCAGTGGTGACACAGAGGGGACTGCTGTGTGATAATTTCTGAATCTCGAGCTGCTGGAGAGCTTTTGAACCGCTTTCGGGATTTGGACTGATTTGTTGAGCTTTTAGGCCGCTTTTCGTCAAACTTGATCTTTTATGTTTATCAAACCTTTTCAAAACATTTTAGTCCAAAGAGAAAGAAAGAGAGCAAAGTGGGTATAAAAATATATACAAAACGAGGTTATTTAACACTAAATAACTCTCAAATTAGAGAGTTATCACACCCCCAAACTTGAGATGTTGCTTGGCCTCAAGTAACAAAAAGAAATAAAACACGAGAAAAGGAAGAAAGAAAAGACTTACTAGGAAGATGTTGACGTTTTATCTAGCCGAGAGATGGACCACACTCTTCTTTGAATCTTATTGATCGAGGGATAAATCGGTAGGTCTTTTTTCGGGTTAGTGTATATGGTTTCCACACTTCGTCCCCCAAACTTGTCTTGTGTCCGAAAGGTTCTTGTGATTTTATCTCGTCGTAGGTTCCGGATTTCGCTCACATTTATTCGAAGTGCATAATGGTTTTTGATTTGTTTTGGTTCATCAACATCATGCTTTTTATTTCATCGTCTCCCAATTTTCTGAAGACGTTTTTTTTTTGTTTGCAATTAATTGTTGTACACCAAATAATTACAAATTTTTTTTCCGGAGGTATCTCGGTCCCCCCCAAACTTTTTCCGTACAATGCCCTCATTGTACTTAAGACGGCTTGGTAACAACTGGAAGTGTTTCGGCCATATGAAATGACGGCCCACGTCCTCTCGATCCCTTGATCACTAAGATTCAAAAACGAGATGCGGTACCTGGAAAGATGGATAATACTAGATAAAACCAAAGAAATGCCAAACACCCAATCCATATAAAAAAACACACAGTTATCCGCTATATAATTACACACACAATGGCGGATTAACTTACGAGTTTAAACATACGAAATACCCAAAAGAAGATGATTTGAAAACATAAAAAATGTTTTTATTAGGTGATGACAAACCATAGATCAAATTTCGAAATGGGCCCAATGAGTCAGAACGGTGGTGCGTCAGAACGGTGGTGGTGGCGTTGACGACGATGTGGATCGGCGCAATCGGTGACTGGCCGAAGTCTTCTTCTTTTTATTGAATTGAAAACAACTATACAATATTTACATGATACTTTCCAAAAAAATTGCGCATCAATGTTATGTAGGATGCGATTCACCACCCCACATGTGCATTTTTTGTAAGTGGAGTGGTTTCAAGACAATGCTCACCTCCACTTTACCAAAGGTTCTTCCAACAACATCGCCCAAAGATTCGAGTAAAATACCCAAGATTTTGATCAAACAAACACTTCTAACGGTCAACGGTATGAGATCCGTAAAAGCAGTATTGTCACAAAAAGAAGGCTTATTTATCTTCACCTCTTTCTTTTCAACATCACTCTCATGCTTACCAACACACTTTGATTTTTCATTATCATTTGGTAAGGGACCTCGATTTTGATCTCGCAACTCGTCGACTAGTTGTCCCATCTTATCGTTTAAGGCTTTTAAAGTGGATGTGAAATTTTCCAAAAATGTTTTAAAAGTCTCAATAAAGCTTACGGAAATTTCTTCAAAAGAGTGAGATGGCTCGAGTTGTTCAAAAACATTTTCGAATGAGTTGTTGGAATCAAAGGACATAAATCCATGGTAAGGATTACTCCCTTGAAAATCAGAAAAATTGTCAAAATTCTCCTCCCATGATTGGTTAAAGGTATTTATAGACGTGTCGTTCCAATCGTTATAGGGAGGTGAAAATGACGTGAAGGTGCCATCATCTTGAACATTTGTCAGAAAATTAGGATGTTGTTTCCACGAATAATTGAAAGTATCAAAATACGGGGCATCCCAACCAAAACTTTCCATTTGTGGTGATAGAAAACCAGTGAAAAACTCAACTTAACTCAAGAAATTCTAAAAATACGCCAATCCCCGGCAACGGCGCCAAAAACTTGGTAACGGAAATGCTGTCCGTGCCACTATGTGGCCACAATATCACCACAATGAGGATGCAAGTATACACCGACACTGGGATCGCTACAAGTAATAAAGTGATAAATATATCGAGATCGTATCCACAGGGATTGGTTTTCAGAACTTCGAATATAGAGTTGAGAATACACTGATTTCAGTTAGAGAAGAAGATAATATTTTTGGGTGATTTTTATAACAGTTAACTAGAGAAAATTAAATTAAAGCAAAGGGAATGGGTGTAAGCTTTCTCTTAAAACCAGGTAGTACACGAGTTTAGAAACTTCACGGTATGGGATTATTCATAAAAACTCAAATCTCTCGAAACTACGTTTTTACAAAACATACCGTGAAGTTGCTACGAAGTCATCGTTACTACCAAATCGTAAGATTGCCGGTTTTACTAAGTAGACTTTAAAGAAAATCTCGTTCCACCGAGTATGGGGATTTACACCCAAGTCTCCTTGTGATATAAATCCCGACTGGCTTACTGAACCTTAGAAAACCATACAGAACCCGCATCTCTGCGTGATTATCAAAGGCCCTCTCGAGCTCTTCGTGTATTATCCAAACCGTATTTCGGACCCGCCCATCTCTGGATCTGAGGTCTAACACGACACATCAAAATGGCCGGTTTATCTGTATCGAAATTAAGCGCCGGTTCAAATAACCAATCTTAAAATCCGAAAGTAATGACAACACCCAAGTGTTGTCTACACGGTTTTAAGAGGGACTTACACCCACACCCATAAAGGGGTTTAGCCTAAAATAAAAGACATAATAAAAATAAAGTTAACTACTACTTGCATAAAAATAAATACGGAATATAAACTACAGTACGAGAAAAGTAAATGCTGAGAGCAATAAAACTAATAGCTAATAAAAACATTAAAAGAAAATAAAATGAAGAACACCTTGCTCCTCCATTAATGGAGGAGCTTGGTGAAGAGAGAAAGATGAAGAAGAAGGTGCAGGGTGAGGTAAATGATAGCTGGCTCCTGTAGTGTGAGGCTTTGATGCCTTTTTATAACAAAACATAACCCATGGATATAATCCATGGGTATGTTTTCAACCAATGGCCTCCTTCTTATCCTTACATCAGATATTCTCAATCTTTTCTTCACATGGGCCAAGTGGGCCTACTTGCTGAATTTCGTTCCCTCAGTACTCCAAGAGCCAAGTGAAAATGTTCCCCTCAGTGGTGACACAGAGGGGACTGCTGTGTGATAATTTCTGAATCTCGAGCTGCTGGAGAGCTTTTGAACCGCTTTCGGGATTTGGACTGATTTGTTGAGCTTTTAGGCCGCTTTTCGTCAAACTTGATCTTTTGTGTTTATCAAACCTTTTCAAAACATTTTAGTCCAAAGAGAAAGAAAGAGAGCAAAGTGGGTATAAAAATATATACAAAACGAGGTTATTTAACACTAAATAACTCTCAAATTAGAGAGTTATCAATCACTCAAAATCCCAACAGTGGTATCAGAGCCACAGGTTTATTCGTTTATTTGTTTTATTTAAATATTTGTTTAGATCCGTTAAAATTATTATGTTTGTATAAAAATTGAATCTTTATCAGTTTGTATAAAGATTTGATTTTTATCAGTTTGTATAAAAATTGAATCTTTATCAGGATGTATAAAGATTTGATTTTTAGCAGTTTGTATAAAAATTAAAATCTTTATCAGTTTGGTAAGTTTTTTAATTTTATCAGTTTGATGATCTTTATCAGTTTGATGAAGGTTTATCAGTTTCGTTTATCGTTTATCTATTAAAAACTGAAAAACACGAAAAACACACACGATAATGGGATCGGTGGCGGAACGGTGGCACATCGCAACCGGACCATCCCACCGATCGCCGGTCAAACCACGACGACGGCGGAACGGCGGCAGCGACCGACCGAACCGCCACCCGGATCGTCAAAGCCATACCACCGATCGTGGTGGTGGCTGTAAACGGCGATGATGGCCGAACCGCGCACAACGGTGACGGTGATGGCTAATTCCACCGGCTGCCATGGTGAAACCCTAGGCGACGCCGGTGGTGGTTCGTTGTTTTCAGACCGCCGGCCGTGAGCGGTGACCAAACCGCGGCCCGACCATGGCTGCACCACGAATCGTGGTAATGGCCGGAATCGACGGTGGTGGCGGCTGTGATTGGTAGCAGCGGCGGCGCGTACACCGCGGACCACCCGCCAGGCCGCCGGCTGCCTTACGGCCATGCCAAGGCGGCAGCGGTGGTCGGTTTTATAAATCGCCAACCCACCAAGAATGGTGGTGGCAACGATTGTTGTTCAACGGAAACGGCGGCGGCGGCGACTGTTGTCGTCGTCGCTGGTCAAGCCGAGACCACCGAATGGTGGTGTCACGGCTGTCGCCGGACAGAGGCGATGGTGGCGGTTGCGCTTTGGCGTTATCGTCGCCGGACGTGGGAAATCGGCCAAAGCCGATTGAATCGTCGAACGTCATCGGCGATGGTGGCGTCGATCGCAACGTCGGTTGTGGTTGTTCGATCTCCGTACCACGGCTGGTCCAAGGCGGGGTGGCGACGATGGCGCTTGCGTTATCGTCGTCACCAGACGAGATAATCACCGAAGGCCACCGGCGACGGTGGCGTTTTCTTGTTGCCGTCATCGACGGTTGTTGATGGTGACGATCGAGGAGGCGGCGGTGGCTTTATTCTTGCTACCGTCGTCGCCGGGTTTTTCCGTTGCCGCCAGCCACTTGGTGGCAACGGCGGCGGTGTTTGTTTTTGTAACCGTCAGTGGCGGCGGTGGCGTTGTTATTAGCAACCGTCGTCGGCGGCATATGGTGTTGCGATAATCGCGGTGGTGGTAGCGACCGTTTGTTGTTACCATCACCAAAGGCGGTGATTACGTGATCAACGACGAGATGTCGATCGATCACGAGATCGTATTTTTGGGTTTTTCGTTTTATTGGGCCTAACTCATCCGAGGCCCAAGACCTAGAAATTTTGGACCCAGTTTGTGGCCCAAAAGGGTTTAATGGTTTTTAGTTTTTTATCCAAATTAATTTTATTTTTATTTTTATCTTATAAAATTGTTTTAATGGATTTTATTAAACATGTGTTTATCAAACCAAGTATTTGACCCGTTTTGGTCAAATGGGCCCGGTGTCATGTTTGAGCAGTTGGTCGAACCACGACACAGTTTTTAGGCCAGTGCTTATTATTCCAATCAGATGATCCGGAATGTCCGATTTGATATGTTTTTGGATAAAAGTAAATATTTTAGAAAATTGGTTTTATATAATAGATTTATAGTTTATAAATCTTAGGTAATTTTATAAAACCGATTTCAGATTAAAATATTAGTTTCGATTTGTAAAACTGTTTGTTTTATAAATCAGTTAAAACCATGTTTTACGATAAACCAAACGAGATGATCTTTAACGGATCTAGGATTGTTTTATGCCTTATATGTTGCTTGTTTATTGCTTTGTATAATTGCATGAACTATAATTATACCTGTTGTGTATATTATGTGTATCTATCATAGAAATTGCCAACTTAGACCATTGTTTTATTTTTGGGAGGCCTGAATGCCACTTGCAACCCCATTGTAACGTAAATGACCTTAGGATAGACTTTAAATATTTTCCTTTTCTGGAGTTCCATCTGACGTGCCAAGGCCAGTGGGAGCTACGCGAGAAGATTTATAATAGGTCATTTAGGAATTAGTTGGCAAATCTATAATTAGATATTTTAACTGCGTAGTTGTTAATCTTTAACTGCGTGAATGTGTTTAACTGCCTGCTCATGATTAGATGATAATTATTGCATGTTTAGTATTTATCAAACGTTTTAAAATTTAGAGAGAGTTTTAAAACTTTACAATCATGAAATCTATTAGGTTTTTAAAATTAAAATTACCAGCTTTTCGAAACCTTTTAAACGGTACATTTTATTTTAAAACCATATGTTTATAAGATTGTTTTTCTTATAAAGGCATGTTGACAAAACAGTTAGTTTTGGTCAGCAAGAGGGCTTTCAAAAACAGTTAGTTTTTGGTTAGCAGTCATGCTATTAAAACAGTTAGTTTTAATTAGCAAGTGGTTTTAAAACAGTTAGTTTTAAATAACGTCTATGTTTAATAACAGTTAGTTTTTAAACATTGGTTGCTTTTTAAACAGTCAGTTTTAAAATTGCAAAGTTTTCTAAAAATACTGGAAAATAAAAGGTTTTTCAAAACTTAGTTAAAAACCCAAGAAAATCATAGATCAGTAGTGCAACCCACTTGGGACACCTAACGGCGTAAGGTATGCGGGCGTTGGAAGTGAGCAAGCCTTGGGCGTCCGCGTTCAAACCCCAAGTTGAAAGGGGTGTGATAAGTACACCAGTCCCAAATGGTGTGATCTATTTTGGTTTTGTAACAATTCACCGTGTCGTATCGGGCCAAAATGCACTTAGAGGGACTAAAACATGTATGGTTTTATCCGATGTCCCGAAAAGATCTAGGAGTCATGTCAGTTAGATATGATTGGTATAAGTCCTTACCTACCGAAATAATACGGGCCTGGTGTGACGTGAGCAAGCCGTACATCAGGACATATGAAATAAGGATCCTAGCCCAATACTTATCATTTAAGGGTTTATTGATACTTGTTGGGAGTCTATTCACAGTTACTAATACCAAATATTTTAAATGTCTAGATGGCAAACACTGTAACCAACACTAATAACCTGTCTCTTCGCTCCATTCTTGAAAAGGACAAGCTCACTGGAGCTAACTTCTTCAACTGGGAGCGTAATCTGATGATTGTGCTCAGGCACGAGAGGAAGTGGTACGTCCTAGAAGAGCCTCTAGGTGAGGCCCCTCCAGCAAATGCAGCTACCAATGTGAGAAATGCTTATAGAAAGCATTCTGACGATTTACTGGACGTTGGTTGTCTCATGCTTGCGACTATGAGCCGAGATCTGCAAACAGGGCTCATGAACACCAATGCCTATGACATGATCCGCCAGTTGAGGGACATGTTTCAGACGCAAGCACGCACAGAGCGTTATGATGCCACCAGGGCACTGAACGCGTGCAAGATGGCCAAGGGGACCTCGGTCAGTGATCACGTCATGAAAATGAAGAGACATATTGATCACCTAGAGAGGCTTGGTCACCCAGTTTCGTTGCAGTTAGCAACGGATACGATACTCAACTCACTGTCTGAGGATTACAAGCAGTTTGTAATTAACTATAATATGAATAACATGGAAAAGAAAATTGCTGAACTAATTCCATGTTGAAAACTGCTGAGTTGAGTATGGGGACTGGGACCAAGACCAAGGATGTGCTCATGGTCAAAGATGGTGGGGGCGAAGAGGAAGCGTGGACGCGGAAACACCAGTAAGGGCAAAAGCCAGCCTCAGGCAAGCCAGAGTGTGACCAAGGTCGAGAACAATGACGAACGCAAGGGTAAGGGCAAGAAAGTGAAGCCTAACAATGCCAGGACCGAGAATAGGTGTTTCAGATGCCATGAACTTGGTCATTGGAGGCAGAACTGCCCAAAGCGTCACAAAGCAGGCAATAACGCCTTAGGTGGTCAAAAGTGAGAAGCCCAAGATTGCGAGGATCTACGTACTAGTTTATCATTAGATATTTGTCAAGAAAATTTTAAATTTATGTTTGTGGTTTTAAAACAATTTTGAATGGTTGTGATCTTTTGGATATTTATGATTTATTAAATTGTTTTTTAAAATTTTAAAATTATTGTCTTGATTTAATATCTTGTGGATGATGATGTTGTTTAAAGTCAAGATTGACTTGATTCAAATACTAGATTCTAGATGTCATATATTACACTAACAGAATTACTTCAATGTTTTAATTAATTGATTTGAAGTAATAGTTATATGAAAACTGTCAAAAACACACGAAGTACTATTGTTTTAGGAATGTGTTCTTGAGAATAAAACGTATATGAGTAAAAAGATTATAAAGTATTTTATAGTCACATTCAATTACTCACATGTTTTGGAAAGAATTTAGGATGTTATCTCAGACGACGTTGATAACATCAGTATTTATAAAACTAGAAAATTCCAAGCTTTGGAATTGGGATTTAATAAAATCCAGTTAAGTTTTGTAAATGTTAAATTCTAGTATTACTTAAAATATAATTGACTAAAGTCAATAGTTAATTTTGAGTAATAGTCAATTTTCATATAGGTTAGTGGGAGCCCAATTTATTTTATATCCAGTTTTGTGATAAAGAATAAAAGATATATATATATGTATATATGTATTAATTATTAATTTAATATATCTCGGAATTATAATCCAGATAGGATATAAATTCATAAGATATATGATCTACCTTTTAGTTAAAAGGATAGAAAAATAGTTTAATATTTTTGAGATAGTATAAAGTCGTAATTGACTTTAAGATAATCAATAATTAAATAGTGTTGGAATAGTTAAAGATATCAAATATCTTTTGGACTCCAAAAGTGTTGTAAAACACTAGGATAAATTTCCTGGATTTACGAGATTTGGAAAATGGAAATTTTTGTTAGATTTCAGGTTGAAATCATTCATCTACACAACAACTAAGGGAAGTTGTAGTTTGATGTTTCATATTCAAGGAAACCAGCAGTTTTCCAGTATCTCCAGGTTCAGGGAATATGGTGAAAGTCTAATTTTGTTTTAGGGTGTTTGCAATAACAAAATTAGCAGAATCAAGTATAAAGTATCAGTTGATACTAAACTTGCATTTTTGGTTGTTTTCTTTGATTGGTACGGTAAACACTAATCAAAGGGTTTAAACTGAAGAAGGGTGATACTTCGTTTAAATCAGTTTTTAGTATACGTTGAGTAGACACTATAAAAGTAACTTAGAATTGCTATTAATTTCGTGATTATTACAGAGTGGAATATGGAAGACTATACGAAATTAGTTTCTTTGTTTCTTTTACACTTAGCATGTTTTTTATCCGGGAATAAAAACTAGTTTCAGTTTTTATTTGAAATTATCTGTGACAACTTATCTAGGTGGGAACCTGATAGGGCTACAAAGTCATCGTGGGTTTTTGGGTTAGTTATGATCAGTCGTTGAATACTAGCTACAAGTGATGTAGACCAAAAACTGCACGGATATTCGATAGAGCAGCGAATATCGGATGTGATCCGCCGGTTGAGATTACTCCATGGATTTAGTCATGAGTAAAACTCCCAGAGGTTGTCCTTAGCACCTGAGGTATTTGGTTTGGCATTGCGAGGACCGTTGGATACTTAGTACGTTCTAACATCACGCCGTAACAGGGTGGTCATACGGGGCGTAACTAGATTCAGCGGAAGCCGTGGTGTCAAATGCAGCTATGCAAGATGGGATTTGCACCTCTTCTCCGAAGAGAGATATTTCTGGGCCCCTTGACTGACTGAAAAGACTGATGAAGCCCACGGCTGTGCCCAAACGAACTGATTTGGTCTTTGTCGTTTACCAATCAGTAGAGGTCGGATAGTCGAGAAACATAATCTTGAGTATTCAGAGTTGACTGTATCCATGCTCATACTCAAAATTGAAATATCGTGATGCAAAAGGAAAAGCCTAGTTATACCCGATTTATGAACAGTGTGTTTCATAAATGTTGTTCTCTTTAGGGGACGTTTTATCACCTACCTGGGTATAAGAGTGCTTATAACCTGGTTAGCCTAAGTGCCTGTCTAGGGGCCTCCTTAGGTCCGTGTCATCAAGTTGGTATTGCCAACTTGCACAAGTGGGAGTCTGTTTGTGATTATGTGCAAAAGTTGACAAACCGTTTGATCGCACACCCAACGTTATAAGACACTTGAGGGTCACACTTGTGAGGGTCTGTAATTCGGATAGTATATTAACCCCAGTTTGGAGAGTTTGGTTTTATAATAGTAAATTATAAAACAGTTGGGTGTTTTCTGTAAAAAACCCAAAGTGAAAGGTTTCTGATAATTAATTACATGTTATATATTTATTAGTTAAATAAATATATAAAGTTAATTAATTGGTTTATAATTATCTAGAAGTAATTATATGGAAAATATAATTATGGTAAATATTCTTTCTTTGGGAAAAAGAAAGAATATAGATAATTATGGAAGCAATCTAATATATGGAAATTATTAATATAAATAGATGTGCTAGGGTATCAGTTTTATTCACTGATTCATTAACACAATTCATTCGAAACCTCGTTCTCTCTCCCATCTCTCTCTCTCTCTTTGTCGATCTACACCCAAAACCCGAAACCAGTTTCGGTTTTCGAGTTTATTCAACTACGTTCTTCACGTACCGGTTGTTCGTGGATCGTTCGGGGTTAATTTCCAACTAGAAGGAATTCTGTTTGCTCATCACAGGTGGATCTAACTCAAGCTCCCGAGGTAATATTCTAACCCACTAGATACATATTAATTGTGGTAGAATAAACGAATAAGATTTGTGATTTTTCGGGATTTAATCCCTATCGCTTCCGCATGAATCAAACCAGTTAGGTTTGATTGAATAAACTTATTGGTCAGTTAGATCATAAAGTTTTTGTCGTGTATCACAATCTGGTTGGATTTGAGAACACAGTTTTCTCATGTCAGTTTGATACGAGGATCACTCAAAATCCCAACACTTACCACGTCTCTCCGCGTCACTGGAGTGAAAGGTAAGGGAGATTAATTAACCGGACAGAGTCTATCTACCAATTGTCAGAAAGTAAATACACCCAATCAACGACTTCAAGTAGCCACAATTTAAACATCAATATAGGAATCAACAGATAAACATTCAATAAACCAATATATGTATTATAATAAAACCAATATTAAATCATCCGACAAAATTCATCAAACCATAATAAGTACTATAACTAAACTACTCACTAAACATAGTAACGAAAGTAAACAAACAGAAAGACATTATGCAGATCGTGCAACGGGGGATGATCGGACACCGGCTAGACGACTCCGGGTGAGGATCGACCTCCACTGTTGGCTCATGCACAACTCTCTCACCTAACTACTGGACTCAGACTCGATTTCTGAGTTGAAGATTTTATTTTTTGACTTGATCTGATACTCAAAACAATAGGTGGAAGCCAGTATTTATAATGCAAGAAACGTCCAAATTCGCATTCGCGAAGAGGCACCTTCGCGGCGCGAAGCACTTACGATACCCTTCTTTCCTTTTTCAGCTCATTCTGGAATTTTCCATAGACAGTATTCATCAACTTCACGGCGCTAAACTCATGATCTCCAACCTGAAAAGGGTGTAAAAGCAAGAACATTCTAGAATCCACTCACTTCTAGCCGCCAAATGGGATCTTCGTGATCGCGAAGTGGTCTCTGTTCACTTTTTCATCATTTTTGATGCTTTTTCGCCTCTTTTTATACTTTTCTGCACAAGGGCCTCCAAAGCCTACAAAACTCAGAAACACAGACTTTCGAGAGTAAAATGCACGAGAAAATGGCTAAAATAGGATAAAACTGTGTAAACCAGAACGACCAAAACATGTATAATTTTGGAGTTATCAAATTCCCACACTTAAGCTTTGATTGTCCTCAATCAAAAGACTGAAAAATAAGAAAAATAATGCCAAAATTATCTCCATCAAAGATCAGTTAAGAACACAGAGATATCAGGTATATTCATACACACTATAAGGTACAATGAGTAATTGAATGTCAAGTTCAACCTTTAAACCTCACAATATATATCAAGTGTATCTCACGAGGGGTAAAAGTGTATATGTAAAGTGATCTCACCAATACTCGACTCTTTCCCGCATGCATAGGCTTGTCACCAAATCTCATCTTCACCACTGGAAAGTTGTCAACCGTCAAGAGGACTTTAGGGTTGTAATGTTAGGGTAAGGGTAGGATAAATGATATATAAGTGACTAAGGGTTGTAGCAAAAACCTGAAAACCAATCAGTTTAGCGTCCGGAAATTCAAAACATCTAACTTGGAACTTTGAGAGCTTGGGATAACTATCACTTTTATTTTTATACCGGCCTAAGCATATTGCTTATTTGGGGATCGATATTTTTCTTTTCTTTTTCACACATCGACTCTTTTGATTTTTCTTTTTGATGAGTCGTTTTTCTTTTTACTTTCTTTCTTCTAACTTCTTTTCTTTTTCTTTTCTTTTCAACTTCCAAACTTTTCTCAATGTCTTTTTCTCTATTTGTCAGATTTCATTAAATGGACCAAAAACATGATAAAGTTTTCAACTTTAAGCTACGGCCAAAAGATATATAAAAAGAAATGGCTAAAGGATATATGGTATGGGTAAAGAAATGAAAAGGCTAAGGCTCAAAGGGATTTCAAGGGATAAAGTGTTAAAGGTGAACACTTTCACAATAAGGGCTTTGGCAAATTAAATAATCCAATGTTAGGATTACTTAACGAAGGCTAACATGGGTTGAAACGAAGGCCTCTATCAGTGCAATGGTGATAAATACTTTCCTTTTGTGGTCTTGACAAGCATTCAAAGTGACAAGTTCTACCTTGGGTCAAAGTTGGTATCCTCACGAAACGAATAATCAATTAAGGCTCAATCTCTCATGGGAATGGGTGAGGCACTCATGACAATTAGCATTTCAAGGCATTACTTAACTCAAATAACCTTATTTGGTGTCATCCTATACAAGGATCTAAGTCTCCAAAACAATCTCATATTTGAAAAAAAAAATAGGGTTAAATTTCAAAGCTTTAAAAAATTTGAACAAGGACATTTCAAAAGCATAAGTTAACCCAATTATTAAAACAGTTAAGTCTACTTAACCCCCTCCCCACACTTAAAATTTGCAGTGTCCTTAATGAAACAATTATCACAGATAAGGAGGTTGGGAAAAAAAGAAACTTCCTGGGTTTTGAGACTTAGTGCCATCAATGAAAACTATCCGAAACCGAAAGCGATGCGGGATCATCACAAGCTGCAACTATTACCAAAAACAAAAAATGTAAAAAGAACAAAACACAAAAACCAAACATCCAAACAATTGAAATTCTAAAACAATCCTAAGCAAGCAAACAAATAAAATTGTTCAAAGCAAACAAACCAAACAAAAATAAAATTATTCAGACAACCAAATCGAATGCAAAGATATAAGAGATCAAAATCAATAGGGGCCACGAGGATGATTGCGCCAATCCTCGAATGATGGGAATCTGGGTGGATTTTGCTCGGTATACGGCCACAACGGAGAAGGAGCGTAGGAGGGTTCCACATTGAGTCCAAAGTGAGTCGCCATTTGGTTGATAACTCCACTTTGCCAATTGGTTTGGTGAAGTGTCTCCGTGGAGCTGTACTCCATCCGTTGGAAGTGACTAACCTGCGACAAAGACATATCAGAAAGTTGATGGGTTAGTCCTTGATAAGTCGTATACGTGTTCCACTCAGGCGGTTGTTCCGAATGCTCCGCCCCACTTGACGTTCCACCATGCTCATGCGTTCTCTCCGGCACTTCTCTTGGATCGTATGACCTTGGGTTGTATTCCCATCTATACCGTACTCCATCCCTTGTTCGGACCCATTGAACTACCTCCATTCCTCGCAATTGATCCGTGTCGATCAAGCCCATGTCTCCCAAGTTGGTTATAGAAGCTATTGCCTCCACGGTCAAGACACCAAAGTGTTGGGCTAAGCGAGTGATGTATTGGCCTCTAAGCATCTTCTCGATAATCGCCCGCCTACGAAAGTTAGATAGCAATGATGTAAAGAGCGTCCAGATATCGATCATCCGTGGTGAGTCGGTCAAGGAGCCAAAGATCATACACCGTGATCTTCTTTTCACTAGAAGAACGGGAAGTTGACCGCATGTACTAACATACGGTGTAGAAGTCGGTCGATGGAAGACAACAAACCCTTGACTTTAATGTTGGAATTGTAGTCGCCATCTCCAAGAATAGCCCAAGATGTACGTGCCAAAATCGGCAAAGGAATGAGTACGCCATTTTCCTCCAAGGTGGAATGTCATGCACGGCTCATGGCAATCTATGATCGCTTTGTTGGCGTCAAAGACAAAGCTAGTCACGAACTCAAGAATAAGCTCGCGATAGAGCGGTTCGTCGATCTTGAAAACTCGCTCACATGCATTATAAATGAAGTACTCTTGGCCGTTTTCTCCCATGGCGTGTTTATCAAGAATGGCCCTAACCCGGTTGTCCACTCCCAAGGTCTGAAGGAGTTCCCAATCGGCCCTCCTTAGGATGACAATTTGACGACTGGCAATCCTATTCAAAGTATCACGAAGCTCGGTCTTCCGGTTTTTGTTCAAGGTTGGGTCATTCATGAAGTAGGTGAACGCATGGCTCCCATCGGGAGCATGGTAGTTGATGGCGGAAGCGAAAGTGGATGCGGTTCTTTGTCTCTACAAAAATCAATAACCATGTCTTAGTCTAATATTCATCATGAAAACCATTAAGACATAATCAAGAAACCAATCAATCCAATGAGACATAATCAAGAAGTTCATGAACTAATGAAGTTCACTTGTGAATGAACAATGGGGATTTGGAAAATCCCCAAACTTGAACTTTTAGTCTAGCCAAATCAAGCATCCAATAATCAACAAAATCACCATTACACTCCTAATTCATATATGTCATCAAAATAGATATGGGAATTTTGGAGAAATTCCCACACTTAGAATGAAATCACAATCTCATATATGAACAATTTAAACTAATCTAATACCCAACATGCTGTAATCATCAAAGAACAATTGCACAATCAAAAATATAAGCATGAGGTATATGAATATGAAAAACAAGAATGGAGTGCAATTCCACCATTAATGAGGTTAATCCAACTAGGAGATGATAGGAAACACACCTTGGGTTCCATTGGAATGCAAAACTGAAGCACAAAAATTCGATTTCTCAAAGTGGAGGTAGCATGTTTTACGGCACCGAAGGTGTGTTAGGGTTTTGTGTTTTAAAAAGTGAACAGAAAAACCTTAAAAAGCCTTATGCAAACCTCTTCGCGTCGCGAAGCACAGGGCTTTGCGTTCGCGAAGTACCTGTTGTTCTTAAGAAATCCCCTAATCAACACCTTCGCGTCGCTAAACTGCTATCCTTGCGTCGCGAAATTCGAAATTTTTTACCTTGTACCCGAAGTGGTCACTTCGCGTCGCGAACCCAGTGGTTTTGTGTTCGCGAAGTGCTCGCTGTTTCAAAATTTCAAAATTTTCATCTCCGGTCGGAATTCCCCGTTTTTGGTTTCTAGGCACTCGAAATGGTTATCTAAGAAATAACAAACAAAAACATTAGACAAAACACACAAGAAAAACAAAAGTTAAAGGTAAGGATAGAAATGCTCAGGTTGCCTCCCGAGAAGCGCTTCATTTTTGTCGGAGTCTAGAGCTTTACTCAAGATGAGGTTCACTTCTTTGCACGACGGGCTGACGAGCCCTTCTTCTTTCTATCCCCCTTTTTCGATGCCCCTGATGTGTTGGTGTTTGATGTATCTCCATTTGAATCTACTGGTTTGGCCACGGCTTCGGTTGTCTTTGGCCGTGCATGTGAAAGGAGATGACCAAACTTTGTTTTGAACGACTGGGCTGGATCATCGTAGGGTTCCCAAAAGTGTGACACCGACTTTCCATCGGGATCAAAGAACATTCGCGTGTCGTCGTACCCCATGCTAGTCACTTGGTTGCACATATCGACATTGACTTGTGCCGTGTGCAAGAATGCCCTTCCAAGAATGATTGGAATTTCGGTGTTCTTTGGAAGGTCGGTAACAATGAAGTCCGTGGGGTAAATAAAGTTCCCGATGCGAATTGGTACACCTTCCGCATTTCCAAGGGGTCTCGTCATGTATCCGTTTATGCCTCTATATTGATACGATGTCGGTGTTAGCTTTTTTACTCCACTTATCCTGCAACAACCAACATGCATCATGTTAAGTGCGGCACCTATATCAATCAAAGCAAGACCAGTAAATTTTCCATTAATAGAAATAGGCAAACTATAACTCCATGGGTCCTCTTTGATTGGAAAGATGTAGGTGCATTTGGAGACATGCTCTCTTTCGTTCTTCTCATCTAGCTTCCCTTTTTCTTTGTCTTTCAGCGGGATCACGAGCTTTGCATAATCTCCTTGTTTATGTTCCTCCTCTTCTTTCTTATCCTCATCGTTCAAGTAAATCGGGTCACGAAGTGTCAAATCATCGAGAGTGAAAGTAAGCCCTTCCAGAAAATCGGAGTCATATCTCGTGGCATAGTCCGGCGCGCTATCGCTATCGGAAGGTACGTACTCCTTTTTGTAGATGTCAGTCCATGATTTTTTCTTTGGCACACCATCAACCATCATCACCACCTTTGTTGCTTCCACCTTCGGATTCACTTATGTTTGTGTCTGAAGCTTTCCTTGTGTCCTCCCGCTTAGAGTTTGTGAGATTCACCCAACCTGCAATTCCAAATTTTGAATCATACTCTATTGATTTCTTAGGTATGAGCTTACCTCTTCGTTGATTTTCTTTTGGGAGCCGATGAATTGGGAGACTAGCTCCTCAAGGAATGTGCGTGGTTGACTTTTGCCTTCCGCTCATGGTTGGTTCTGTTGATTTGGAGCAAAGATACCGGGAGGTCTTTGGTTGAAGTTTCGGTTGTTGTTCCATCTCCCTTGATATTCACCCCGGTTGAGAAAGTTGACCTCTTCGGGTGTCATCATTGGTTTGTTCGGACAGTCTTTCGCAAGATGGGGTCCATTACATTCCTCGCAACCAACCTGCAAAACATGGATAGATTTAGTTAGTTTATCTAGCTTTTTTTCAAACCTTACTTGTTTGTTTTTCATGGCGGCGATTTCATCGGTTGGATCAAAGTCGGTGGAAACTTTTCTGGAAAATTTTGGAACATGTAAGCATTTATCCGACTTCCAATCGATGTTATGAATCAGCATGTTCTCAAAAAGCTTGTATCCTTGCGTGGGAGTTTTATACATGAATACGCCACCGGCGGACGAATCCAAGGTGCATTGTGACGGGTAGTTGAGCCCACTATAGAATGTCTGAACTTGTTCGCTTTTGCTCAACCCGTGACTCGGGCACAAATTCATTAACTGCTTAAATCTCTCCCATGCTTCGGATATAGTCTCATCGTCTTCTTGGCGAAACGTGTGAATATCGGCGCGGATCTTTTCGATTTTCGATGGTGGGAAGAAACATAACATAAACTTGGTGCGCAAATTCTCCCATGTGGTGATAGAACTCGGCTCAAGTGATCGAAGCCATGCTTTTGTTTCTCCAATGAGGGTGAACGAGAACAACCTTAAACCAATTGCTTGTCCGAGGCATTTCCGGTTTTGAAGAGATCGCATATGTCAATGAAGCTTTACACGTGTACGATAGGATTGCTATCGCTTTTGCCAACAAAAGTCAACTCCCGAATCATGTGGAGGAATTGACCCTTGATGTCTTTATCCAAATCGGGCTTCGTGATTGGCCGTAGAGCAATGGCGGGAGCGGTTCTCCGGACAGTCCACATTGGTTGATCATCCACCATTTCAAAGTTCAAAGTTCTCGGTAGAACTTTTCCGGCTTTGGACTTCTTTTTGTTTTTCTTTTTGATTTCTTTTTCGGGCTTCGCAAATGGCTCTAACAATTCCGGCGTGAAATCTCTGAAATCACAACCAAAACGATCAAGGGCACAACGTAGGGGATAAAATATAAAAACTAAAATTAAAACTAGAAAGCAATAAACTTGCAAGAGATAAAATCTCTCACAAGGATCGATTAACTAAACAACTATAAGACTTAAATTAAATAAGCCACCATTCCCCGGCAACGGCGCCAAAAAACTTGATGCGGTAATTTCTAAAAACAGTACCAAGTTTAACCCTTAAATTACCCAACTAATATTACCACATATATAGGCAAGCATACCTGATCGTGAGTAATATAGTGTAGGAAAGTACCAGGTATCATTCTTACCACTGGAAACAGTGAAGCTATCTAACAAAGTCTTTAAGTTATATAATTAATCTAACTACAACTAATATTAAAAGGGGTTTTATGAAAAGAGACAAACAAAGATCTAATTTAATAAGAGACAAACAAGTACTTATTATGGTTATGGAGAATCCTTTTGTGGATGATTTATACAATTACCAAAAGATATAGATTACTGGTTATTGTAAGAATTTAAGCCTAAGCACCCTAGCATTTATATACGTGATTATCAATCACGTTGGTCTCCCGGCCCAAATACAGGGACTAGTGAAAGTCTAGTAAAAGTCACCCTAATCAATGTCAAGTTGTGGGACCCTACAATCCAACCTACTCTGGTCCGAGGGTTGCTTACCACGTCTCTCCGCGTCACTGGAGTGAAAGGTAAGGGAGATTAATTAACCGGACGGAGTCTATCTACTTATTGTCAGAAAGTAAATACACCCAATCAACGACTTCAAGTAGCCACAATTTAAACATCAATATAGGAATCAACATACAAACATTCAATAAACCAATATATGTATTATAATAAAACCAATATTAAATCATCCGACAAAATTCATCAAACCATAATAAGTACTATAACTAAACTACTCACTAAACATAGTAACGAAAGTAAACAAACAGAAAGACATTATGCAGACCGTGCAACGGGGGATGATCGGACACCGGCTAGACGACTCCGGGTGAGGATCGACCTCCACTGTTGGCTCATGCACAACTCTCTCACCTAACTACTGGACTCAGACTCGATTTCTGAATTGAAGATTTTATTTTTTGACTTGATCTGATGCTCAAAACAATAGGTGGAAGCCAGTATTTATAATGCAAGAAACGTCCTAATTCGCATTCACGAAGAGGCACCTTCGCGGCGCGAAGCACTTACGAAACCCTTCTTTCCTTTTTCAGCTCATTCTGGAATTTTTCGTAGAGAGTATTAATCAACTTCGCGGCGCTAAACTCATGATCTCCAACCTGAAAAGGGTGTTAAAGCAAGAACATTCTAGAATCCACTCACTTCGAGCCGCCAAATGGGATCTTCGTGATCGGGAAGTGGTCTCTGTTCACTTTTTCATCATTTTTCATGCTTTTTCGCCTCTTTTTATACTTTTCTGCACAAGGGCCTCCAAAACCTACAAAACTCAGAAACACAGACTTTCGAGAGTAAAATGCACGAGAAAATGGCTAAAATGGGATAAAACTATGTAACCAGAACGACCAAAACATGTATAAATTTGGAGTTATCAAGCTGACTATGAGATAAGAGAAGATTACGATAGGAGAGGAGGCTATGAGAGAAGAGAATTTGATAGAAAAGATTGGAGTGGGAAGGAGGATTAGAGATCCCTTCAGAGAACAGAGGAAACGAGAGGAGATCCACAGAGGGGTGTGGATGGATGATTTAGGTGTGGAAAGCCCGGCCATTACGCTGCAGAATGCTGGGCAACTGGACCGATGGCTCCACAAAAGCCATCTGCATCTCAGAGGCCGTCTCAGAAACCCAAGAAGGATGCCGCCTACTTTAAGAAGAAGGCGGACTACTACAACAAAAAGGTGCTCTTGGCACAAACGTGTGACCTCGTAACTGATGAATCCTCTGGATTGGGGAGGACGTGTTAGGATTGTGTGCGAGACATTAACAGGGTTACCGTGTCCAACGTTATAAGACACTAGTAGGTCACACCGCTGCACGCCTAATTGAGAATTTGTGAAAGAGATAAATGAGAAGAAGGAAATAAATAATTATAAGTTAATAATTATTTATTAGTTTTAATCAATCAGTGAATTATTTAATTGATTAATTAATTAATTAAGGAATTGGTTAAAAGGATAATTATAAAAAGGAATTTTAATCAGATTAAATCACTACCTTATCTAAACCTATAAATAAAAGGTTAAAGGCTTTGATAATCAGTTGATTAATTCTACGAAAAATCTCTCGCTCTCTCTCTCTCTCTCTCTCTCTATAAATCCGTCGACGTCTCTCTCTCTCTCACACAACGATCAGTTTTTCCGATCAGTCACGGTGGTCTAGCAACCCTCTCACGTGGTGTCAGTAGCGGTGTACTCCCTACAAGCTTTCCGGAAAACTAATCGCATAAAGGTAAACCATCAAACCCCACTTTAATTGTATCTCGTAAGGTTTAAGTTGGGTCCGTTATTGGGAATCGTTTTGTTATCCGCTGCGCACCGTTAGTGCCTACGGTTCCCAACAGTGGTATCAGAGCCACTTCTTAAACCTACAAATCAGGTTTAATTGTTTGTTGATTAGGTTTAAAAATTTGATTTTTATATGTTTCTGAATTGTTAAAAAATTGAATTTTTCCTAAAAACCTAACGAATCGGAAACTGGTGGTGGAACGGCGGAAGTTAGCCGATCGAACCACCGCAACCACCGAATCACCGCAGCCACCGGCGAAACCACCGTTTGTGGTGGCCGGCGGCTTTCCGTCAATACGACCACCACACAGCACCGCAGTTGGTGGTTGCGGCTGTGGACGACGAACACCACCGCACCACCGATTGTGGTGGCGGTGGCGGTTGGTTGAGGCGGCGGCGGTATGAACAAATCAAAACCACCACACCACCGCACGTGGTGGTGGTGACGTTAATTACATCGATCGGAATCGAAAACCCACACCACAGTCGCGTGGTGGTGGCGATCGCCATCCATACAACCGCGGGAGGCGGCGGTGGTGGTGGCAGCGGCCGCTGCTGCCGTCGTTCTTCGAATCAACCGCCACACCACCGATTGTGGTGGTGGCGGCGATGTTTGTTGTTGTTATACGCCGCAATCGGCGGCGGTGGTGGCTTATTGCTGCTGTCGTCGTCGATCTCTGACCACGGCGATGATGGTGGCGGTTCGCCGCTATTGTCGCCGATGGTAACGGTGGCGTTGGTGTTTTGTTGATATCGCCGAGAGGCGGTGGTGGTGGCGTTTGCTGCTACTACCGTCTTCGATGGTCAATCGATCAGCCGCCACACCACCGTTTGTGGTGGTGGCGGCGATGGGATTTTTGTTAGGAGACCGCCGACCATGGCGATGGTGGTGGCGTCGAGCTGCTGCTGTCGCCAGCGGATCAACGGCGGCGATGATTGAGATGGTGGCGGTGGTCGATAACCACCGCAAAGGGGTATCGGCCACTGCCGTTTCTAGGTTTCCGGTCAAAAGGAGGGCGGCAACGGTGGCCTTTGGACTGCTGTCGTCGTCACCCGGTTCGCGTCGCGAGCAGAAATCTCGCGCCGCGAGCGGAGGCTTCGCGCCACGAGCAATGGACTGACAGTAGTTGGTTGCTATTTTTCTATTCGAGATCAGTATGGATAAGTTTCGTTTGATTAAGGATTTAGGCCAGATAGGTTTAAAATCTTAAGGTTTAATTTTGTTAAAATTAATTTAGTTTAATTAATTTAATTAAATCAGAAACTAGTTAAGTTTTGTTTTATTGTCATAGTCAAACCCTTTTGACCCGTGGTTGTGTTTTGATAATTATGTATATTTTATTTATTTATTGATTGATTATCGGAGGCCTGCGTGCCATTTACAACCCGATTTCTATTAATGTAATTTTAATAAATAATATGGAGACCTGAAGACGGAGCCAAGGAGACAGTCATGGAGCTTGGAGCCAGTGGGAGCACCGAGAAGATTTGTCCCTTAGGAATAAAGACCGTCGTTTTGTGTTGGCTCACGAAACGACAATAGTTAAGGGTTTTTGACTATGACATGTTTTAAAAGCGTGATTGTTTATATTTATATAAATTGCGTGGTTGTTTTAGTTACGTAAATATAAACGCTTTTTAAAATTAAAAGTAAAATTGGATACAAATACAGTTTGTGTTTGGATCCAAAGTTTTTTGAAAACTGGCATTTATGACCCTTGTCAAAATCATAGATTAGTAAGTGCAACCCACTTTAGGGGCACCTCCGGTGTAAGGTACATAGGGCATTGTAAGTGCACACACTATGAACGCCCGTGTTCAAACCGAAACTGGAGGGTGATAAAACTCTGCGAATTATCTCCGGGTGGTACCGGCCAGAGTTTGTCCAGGTCCCGGGTGGTGCAATCTATTTTGGTAATTATTTATTCACTGGGTGGTACCAGGCCAAAAATGCACTAGAGGGACTAAATATGCACGGATTGTATACCCGATGTCCCGACGATCTAGAAGTCGTATTAAAATGCGATTGGTATTGTTTTACCTACCATAAATCGCATGAGTCGGTTTGACATGATCACATGCTTCCCGACACATGTAAAATATGGATTCTAGTCTAATAAATTTATTCTAAGGGTAATAATTTATTAGAATTTTGTAATTATAAACTAAAAATTGGAATTTGTTCTTAATTTGTAGATGTCGAAATCTGTAATTCCGTTTTATACCCCTGAGGAATCCCTAAGACTCATCAACTATAAATGGAAGCTTATAGGCCCAATATTTCCAGTCTGGAAAATGCACCTTGACAATGTCTTGCGTGCACAGGGTAAGCTGTATGTTCTGGAAAAACCTGTTTCACGACTAGAGAGTAATTCTCCCGAGAGGGATTTTACTCAGTACTTTAAATATTTGGCAGATGAATCGGATGTAATGTCCATTCTGATTTTCTCGACATCACCCGAGTTCACGGGAGATTTAAGAGTTAAATCATGTCACCAGGTTGTGAAAAATAGGGAGAACCAGTTAGGTCTCTATAAGCACACAGTTAAACTTCTGATCATGCAAGAGATTTTTTCACTGAAGCTGAAAAAGGGTCAGTCAGTTAAAGACCATCTTATTGAAATGAGAAGGCTCTTTAAGTGTTTATCGCGTTTGGGGTACAAGATGACTCAGGAAGAGTTAGTGTACCTCATGTGATTTTCCCTCACGAAAGAGATTCAAGACACAGCTAGTGCCTATATGAAGGAACCAAAGAAAGACGTGGATAAAGTTCATGAAGATATTCTGGCCAGTCTAGAGCCAGTACCGGAACCTGCTGATCTCATGGATACTGATGTAATTGATGAGCTGGGAGATCTAAGTTGCCCATAATGCGGCAGCGAGGATATTTGCGAGCACTCGATGAATATCGACTAGATAGAGATCGGTTTACCCGATGCTCCAGGTATCTTTATGATAGATTGCTTAATCACTTCTTATGAATCATGGGTAATTGAAACAGCCAGTGGTAACCACATTTGTAATCATTTACAGGGATTCACTAGAAGAAAGACTTTGAGGAAAGACCGTTCGAACCTACGAGTTGGCGAAGGCACTCCGCTGATTGCTGAAGCAGTAGGGTCTTATAGTCTTAGTTTACCCTCGGGTCTAGTTTTGGAACTGGATAATTGTTATTATATTCCAAACATGATTAAGAAAGTTTTGTCTTTTGATTTGTTAGTAGACCAAGGATTTTATTATAAATACAATTATAAAATGATTTCTGTCTTTAAAAATAATATCTTCTATTTTAAAGCAACACCTGTGAATGGTCTATATACAGTAAATCTACAAGACAACAGTAGTGAAATCTATCATATAAGTAAACGATCCAAAGACATCGAGGATCAAACTTACCTCTGGCACTGTCGTTTAGGCCACATAAACAAGAAACGCGTTGAACTACTCCTAAAAGGAGTTTTTCTCGGAACTTTCAATTATAAACCTTTTGATAATTGCGAGTCTTGTTTATCTGGCAAAATGACAAAGCAACCTTTCAACAAAGAAAATGAAAGGGCTACTGACTTGTTAGAAATAATCCACACAGATGTGTGTGGACCTTTTAGTCATGTGGCAAGAGGAGGATACCGGTACTTCATTACCTTTACTGACGATTTCAGTAGGTATGGTTATGTCTATCTCATGAGACATAAATCTGAAAGCTTTGAAAGATTCAGAGAATTTCAGAATGAAGTACAGAATCAACTTGGCAGAAAGATCAAGTTTTTACGGTCAGATCACGGAGGCGAATATCTTAGTGACGAGTTTAACAATCATCTGATGGAGTGTGGGATTGTATCCCAACTCACACCTCCGTATACACCTCAGATGAATGGTGTGTCAAAAAGGAGAAATTGTACTTTACTTGATATGGTACGAACGATGATGTGTCACTCTACGCTGCCAATGTCATTCTGGGGACATGCGCTCGAAACAACAGCACACATACTGAACAGAGCGCCAACAAAGTCGGTAGAAAAGACTCCATATGAATTATGGAAGGGTAAGAAACCCAACATATCTTTTCTAAGAATTTGGGGTTGTGAGGTTTATGTCAAACGACCCACCTCAGAAAAACTCAAACCCAAATCCGACAAGTGTTTCTTCGTTGGATATCCCAGGACCACCGTGGGATATTATTTCTACAACCCTGAAGAGAACAAAGTTTTTGTTGCTCGAAACGGAAAATTTCTGGAAGAAAAGTTTCTCAGTTATGGGAACACCAGAAAGGATGTAGATCTACAGGTAGTAGACGAAGAAAACACCTCACCAATTGTTGAGCCAGAAATTCAACATGAGAATGTTGAACCTCAATCAGAACAGATTGAGGAAATGCAAACACAGGACCTTCGCAGATCCAGTAGGGTGAGTCAAGAACCAGATAGGTATCTTGGGTTTCTAGTCTCTCAGGACATTGGAGACTTGAATGAACCAACATCCTATGGAGAAGCTGTGTCAGGCAATGAGTCTGAACAATGGCAGGAAGCCATGAAGGCCGAGATGCAATCCATGTACGACAACCAAGTTTGGGAGTTGACTGATTTGCCACAACACTGTAGAGCTGTTGGGCGCAAATGGGTTTTCAAGAAGAAAACCGACATGGATGGGAATGTACACACCTTCAAGGCCAGACTGGTCGCAAAAGGATTCACGCAAACTCATGGCATCGACTATAACGAAACCTTTTCACCAGTAATGCTAAAGTCAATTAGGATTCTTATGGCCATTTCAGCATACTTTAACTACGAGATTTGGCAAATGGACGTCAAAACAGCCTTTCTGAATGGAAAGTTAGCAGAAGATGTCTATATGGAACAACCAGAGGGGTTTGAAGATCCTAAGAATCCTAACAAGGTGTGTAAACTGCTGAAATCCATTTACGGATTAAAGCAAGCATCTCGAAGCTGGAACTTACACTTTAATGAGCGAATCAAAGAATTTGGTTTCGCCAAAAGTGAGTTCGAGCCGTGTGTCTACACTAAGTTCAGTGGGAGCATAGTAACCTTCTTGGTCTTGTGCGTAGATGATATTCTACTCATAGGAAACGATGTTCCAACTTTACAGAGTGTAAAGAGTTGGTTGAGCAAATGTTTCCAAATGAAAGACCTTGGAGAAGCCGCTTATATACTTGGCATAAAGATCTACAGAAATAGATCTAAGCGGCTTATCGGACTTAGCCAAAGTACGTACATTGATAAAATCTTGAAGAAATTCAGGATGGATGAATCCAAGAAAGGATTTATCCCAATGCAACATGGCATAGTGTTGAGTAAAACACAATGTCCAGTTTCTGGTCAAGATCAGGACAGAATGAAATCGGTTCCATATGCTTCAGCAATTGGATCGATTATGTATGCCATGCTATGTACCAGGCCCGATGTTGCTTACTCAGTAAGTGTTACGAGCAGATATCAACAGAATCCAGGAGAACCTCACTGGGTGGCTATCAAGAACATTCTCAAGTATCTGAGAAGAACGAAAGACATGTTCTTGGTCTTTGGAGGATGTTAGACCCTACTTTGAGGTTGTGAAGAAGTCAAGGGTCTATCCTGTAATTTCCTTTATCTAGTATTAGCTTTAGTTTATGTTTGCCCTCTTTTGTAAAGAGTCATAGACTCTAAGGGCTTGTTTTGTAATTTTACCTATTCCTAGTGCTATATAAACATTGTTATAGCCTAGGGTTTAGGGTAGATGTTAGTAGATGTTTTGTAGCCTACCATATTGAATGAGAAGCAATCCCAAGAAGTATTCCTTTCTCTTGTCTTCTGAACATTATTCTACCAACATTCTCACCACTATTTGTTCATCATTGCTTAATCATTTGTCTTAGTTTTCTCTCCATCTATCATCCTCTACAATCTGGGATTCACATTTGGTATCAGAGCTCAACCTTTGGTGAATTTCTAGGAGGTTTTTGCATTCCAAATGGTTTGAAATGGTTTTTTGAAAAAGCTTGAGTTTTACCATTTTTGCTCCTTTTGAGCCTCAAATCTTCTCTTATAGTATTGTTTTTAAGTGATAAGTGATTTCAAAAGATTTGTACACCTGTTTTACACAATTTGGTTCATTTTTCACTGATTTAAGAAGTGGTTTTTGATATTTTTGAGCTGTTTTTCGGAGCTTCTGGTCTGTTTACCCGAATCGGGATTTTTGAACTGATTCATCAGCTCAAGAAACCCGAATCGGGCAAGTGAACCAAAACCCGAATCGGGTACACACGTTCCCCGAATCAGGAAAACTTCGGTTTCCCGAATCGGGTAACGAGTTTCCCGAACCGGGTTGCTCAAAACTTTGGTCCGAATCGGGTTTGCCACTTACCCGAATCGGATATTGCACTGTTCATCCAATTCGGGTTTTGTCTATTCCCGAATCGGGAATCTTCATTACCCGAATCGGGTTTCTTGGCCAGATCTGAACTGGGAATCTCACGATCCCGAATCAGGTCTCGCACTCTTTGACTCGGAAATTTTCAATTTTCGTCTCAAATCCGACACTTAGCCTTTTTTTCAAAAATTTTAAACTTTTTAAGGCCATCTGTGTCACGAGTGCTCGCCCGAACAGTCTTTGTCAAAAGCTTTTTCCTAATCCTAGTTATTCACTCGAAGGGGATCTTTATTTGTGAGGATATGATGTCGAGAGAAATTGTCAACATGGGGTCTGAATCACGTCCCCCAGTGCTCGTCATGGGAGAATACGCTCAATGGAAACTTAGAATGATCCATTTTCTCGATCAACTTGATAGAAATCTGATGAAATCAATCAGAGAAGGTCCAGTAAGACCTACAGTCACTATCGCCGAAGTACCTGAAACCGACACCTGTCCACTTCTGCCCTCATACACGGTGGAGAAACCTTATCACCTGTATAGTCAAGAACAACGGGAACGTCACGAAATCGACAAACGTGCTATGTCTCTTCTCATCATGTCTCTCCCAAATGACATGTATTCCCGCGTCGACAGCTTCGACAATGCTCGGGACATCTGGATCGAAATTGAACAACAAATGCAAGGGGGAGACACTGCTTCAGAATTCCAGAAGGAATCAGCCATGAATGCCTACGAAGGGTTTCATGCGAGAGAAGGTGAATTGCTGCACGACTCATATCAGCGTTTAAACTCCCTAGTCAACGATCTTCGAAGACTGAAGGTTGAGAAATCACGCTATGAGGTGAACGTGAAGTTCTTGAAGAACTTGAATCCAGAATGGCGAAACCTGGCCATTAACATCCAACTCAGCAGGAACCTTGGACAAATGGGTCTCCATGATCTGTTCAGCATGATGGTCCAACATGAGGAATACATCACCGGCAACAAACCAAGGAAAGCTATTGACCCTCTTGCACTAGCTGCAGTGCACCATGGAGGATCAAACTTACCGGTGAATCCCTACCCGGAAGAACTCTACGAAGACTACCACTATGATGTGAGCCAAGACTACTATCCACACAGTGATAACTACAATGATCCAACGATCATCACCGTCACTGATGAGGAACTGCACAACATGAATGAATCCCTTGCATTGATCTCACACAAAATGCAACGATTAACAGCTAATCGGGGATTCAACCGTTCAAACTCTCATGGTGGAAACCGTTTTGGTCCGGGAAGAGGCGGACAACCTTCATTTGCTCAAGGAAGAGGTCACTACCCACAAGGGGGTAGATTTCAGTCATCAGATCGTGGAAGAGGTGGTCATGGAAGATTCGGGAACAACTTCAGGCCTGACAACACCTTTTTGGAGTATCAAGGAAACTCAGGAAATGGAAGCATCTATCAGGGCAACTCTCAAGGGACTGGATACAATCAGCATGGTTCTAGCTACAACAACCAAGACAGTGGATACAGGCAAAACCTTTCTGGACAAGGTTACAATCAGCATTCTGGGAGCTATGATCAAGGAAGGACCGGGCAAGGTGATCTGAACAACCACGGAGGAAACTTCAGCAGTGGGAGTCACTCCAAGCAACCTCCACATGGGAAAGGAGTTTAGATCAGTGAACAGCAGTCGGGAGCAAACAGTGCTCAAATCCAGAATCCTCAACCCCCACCGTCATCTCAAGGCAAAGCTACTGGCCATGGACCCACCTGCTTTAAGTGCGGGATGCCTGGCCACTATGCTAAAGACTGCAAAGCGGTGTATAAAGATGCCGCTTACTTTGAGAGGAAGGCTGCTCTCATGAGGAAGAAGGAGAGAGGAGTGGCCCTGTTAGTGGAAGAGGAGAACTGGGTGATCGAGGGAGAAAGTTCGGATGAAGAAGATCACATGGTCAATGGACCGTGTTTGATGGCTGACTTCGAAGCGCCAGACAGTGGCAACACCGAAGTGGTCGACTTTGATACTGAAGCCGGCCTTCAATACAACAACGACGCTTTCGAGGTATCCTCCATTCCCGATATATCTGACTGCACAGCGCTGTTGGAGTCTAAAATTAGTGCGCTTGAAAGAGATCTCCAAACGGAGAGAACTCTCGTCACGAAATTCAGAACCGACAGTGCCGTGTACAAGAGCTCCTACGAGGACTTGTTAATGTGTTATAATCGTGAAACTCTCGAGTCTAGCATCAGAGAAACCAATCTTGTGAACAAAATGTTGTCCCTCAATACATCTCACGACGAACTGAAAAGTAGTCATGGAGAACTCGAGCTCAAATTTAAATTGCTTTCGGAAGAAAGAACCAAACTGTTTTCAAAAATCAAAGAGCTCGAAGACAACAATCTCAAGAGGGGTCAATCTGAACAGACTCTGCATATTCTCACTGCTCATGCCAATAACAATCCTTTCTATCATGCTAAGCCCGGACTAGGACACTCAGAGAAGAACATCCTAGATAAAGCACCGTCCAACCTGTACATCTATGAGAACATGTCTGCATCTAAGCCTAAACCAGCTTTTGTAGGAGGAATCACTACTGAAGAGTTTGTTAGACAATCTGTGACCTTTAGTGAAGTGATCAATGGAGAAGTCATAACTAGGACTACTAGTCTATCTGATAATGCCTCCATTAGTCCTCCCACCAGTCCCACTCCCATAGGACCTATCTTCACTCCAGCTAAGGACCCTAGGAATACCAAATCAGACTGGGAAAGTATCAAAGCCAGAACTCCTAAGGTAGCGATGCCTCCATAGATTATTCCAACCTGAACTCAAGCTATGACTCTAGGGAGATGGAATTATCAGAGGATGTCTTAGTTATCCCCCCAAAGGATGTTTCCGCAACTAAGAGTCCGGACCTAGTCAAGCTGGAGAAGGAGATTTTTGAGCTTAGGTTGAAGGCCATGGACTTAGATGCCTGTCAACATCAGATTCTGAATCTAAGAGCGATTGTCTCAGAAAAGGACACATTGGTTCTCACACTTGAAAAGGACCTTCTTGAGGCTAATGCCGAAAGAATTAGGCTCTCTTCTGAGTGTGAAACTGCAACCTCTTCATTTTCTTTCTTCAAATCGAAGGTTGCAGATCTTCAAACTCGGTACATCCTCACAGACATTCGCCTTGAAATAACAAAAGAACTTTTTCATGATGAGAGGATTAAGTATTGTCAAGCTTTAAACAACCAACTGGTGTCCAATTCCCTATTGAAAAAGAAAGTCCTTGATTTTGAAAATCTTTGCTTGATAGAATCAGATGATGATGAGACTGTCCTTAGTTCACACCATAGGATCAGTGTCCCTAAGACAGTTCAAGACCCTACTGTTGATTATAACCTTAAGATATTCTTGGATGAGGGTGATGATCCTTCCGGATTCGTTCCTAAGAAAAGGGTAAGCGTTCCAACCAAACCCGATGAGCCTACTGTTACACCTGCATCCAGTTCTGAGATAAACAAACCCACGGGTGGAAAATGTGATGGTACTGACAAAGGGAAGTCAGTTAAACCCCACGCACCCAAAGGTCTCCAGAACAAGAATTCCAAATCTACTGATGCTTGTGTATCAGCGGAACCCATAAAAAGTCTTGAGCTCAATTCAAGCTCCTTTGAAGTGGGTGAGAACTCTCGGACCAAACATAATCAGAAACAACCTTTCATTTCCACAAAACCTAATTTTCAAAAACCGTCATCTGGAAAAGGTGGTAAATCCATTTCACACAAACCGTCCTCTAACTCACACATTGCTTCTAATGCAGTTGGGAGGAAAGAAGATGGTGGACAAGATGTGAAGCCACCAAGAAAGAATCAAGGAAGGAACAACCCCATTTCTGCTTTCCCTAAGTGGCGTGGTCCTAACCGTGCGGGTTTAGGCCATGCCCCACCTAGCGTAGGATTTGATTCAAACTTGTCTGTAACCCGTAATGGGAATTTGAACACTGTTTTTACTACTTTTAGGAATGACATGTGTACTATGTTTGACAATCTCTTGCGCTTTGGTGTGGCCAATTCTTTAAATGCTCATAATTTGAATGCCAAGTCTCATAAGAGACGAAGGAGGCGAAGAAGAAACTCTAAAACCTCCTCCTCAGTGCAGTCCCCTATGCCTAAGGAGCAATCCGAAAAGGAGACTGCACCGAGTGTTTTACCTGCTTCATCTAACCCTAAGAAACCCATTGGGCAATGGGTCCCTAAACAAGCTTAATCCTTTTGCAGGTCAGTCATGTGTGGTACATAGATTCAGGAGCCCATCGACACATGACTGGTCATCGGTCCTTCCTTTTTGACTTCGTTGAAAAGTTTGAGGGATACGTCAAGATGGCTGATTCAAGACCGAAAAGGATAGAGGGGTATGGAAGCATCACAGATGGGAAGTATATAATCAAGCAGGTAAGGTATGTGAGGGGTTTGGCATACAACATGTTCAGCTCCAGCCAATTTTGTGACAATGGCTACTGGTGCAAACAATTCATGTACGGAGCTACTGTGAACACGGAAGATGAGGATCCCGTTCTAGTTGCACGCAGAACTGGAAATCTGTACACCACCGTCTTCAGATGCATTCCCCAATCACATCCTCAGTTTGAAGATCTATCAAAACCAGACAACAAAATCTGTTTGCTCGCGAAAGCTACCAAGGCGGACAGTTGGTTATGGCATCAACGGCTATGTCATCAGAACTTCAAAGACATGAACAAGCTGGTTTCAAGAGGCTTGGTCAGTGGACTTCCTGAGACACGCCTCTCCAAGGACACACTTTGTCCTGCATGTGCGTTAGGAAAAATGAAGAGAAGTTCCCTCCTCCCAAGTTGGAAACTAATTGTCGAAGTCCACTCGACATGATACACATGGATCTTTGTGGGCCGATGAGGATTGAAAGTCTAGCAAGAAAGAAATACATGCTAGTCATGGTTGATGAATTCTCTCGGTTCACTTGGCTTGAATTTCTTCGTGCCAAATCTGATGCTGCAGATAGGATCATTGCCTTCATCAAACGGATCCAAGTTTCCTTGAATCTAAAGGTAAAGAAGTTGAGGAGCGACAACGGAACCGAATTTCGCAACTCGAAGTTGCAATCCTTCCTTGAACATGTGGGGATCTCTCACAACTTCGCCGCCGTGCGTACCCCTCAACAAAACGGGGTAGTGGAAAGGAAGAATCGGACGTTAGTCGAGGCAGCACGATCCATGATGGCTCATTCCGACGTTCCAAAATCATTTTGGGCCGAAGCGGTAGCAATGGCATGCTACACGCAAAACCGCACTCTCATCGTCAAGCGAACCGGAAAGACAGCTTATGAGATGATCGAGAAGCGCAAGCCAGACATCAAGCATCTACGGGTATTTGGTTGTAAGTGTTATGTTCTGAATGACCGGGACGATTTGGGAAAGTTTGATCCCAAGGCTGATGAGTCTATCTTCATAGGATACTCTCCACACTCAAAGGCCTATCGGGTTTACAACAAACGATCCCAAACCATCCTGGAAAGTACCAATGTAGATTTCTCTGAAACCGAAACTCTTTCTGTTGCTAGCTCTAGTAATCCTGGTGCCATTCTGCCTGACTTGCCTAATGCACCACCGCGCACAGATTTTAGACCTAACACCTTTGATTCAGATTTTATAGATCCTTCAGACTATGATTTGCCGATCTTAACTGGTCCAATCATCGTACCTGCTGCACCTGGAAACTCCACGACGTCTGTATCGTCCGATGCTTTCGTGACGGAAAGCACATCTGAAGCAACTACTTCCGCTCAGAATACGACTACAGAACCAGTGGTATCACCACCTCAGAATTCATCTAACGAGCAACCTTCAGAAGCTTCACAAGAACCCGTTGTAGCACAGAATTCCACACCTGTTCGTGCTCTGGTCGCTGAAGCAGCTCCGCAACCATCTCCAAGCACATCTCAAAGATCGTATGCTCAAGTGGTTCGGGAGCCCAGACTGGAAGTTGTTCTGAATATTGAGCCACTGGGAAGGAATACAGGTGGTCCTTCCGGAGGAATCCAGTCAAGCAACTTTGTCGTGCAAGATGAGAACGACGCAACGAACAACCAATAGTCCTATGTCACTCTTCCTCACTCAAGAAAGTGGTCAAGAAGTCATCCTCCATCCCAGATCATCGGGAGTCCATCTCGGAATGTCCAAACTAGATCATCAAAGAAATCTGATAACTTAGGTCTCTTCGCCTGTTTCTTAAGCGAATTTGAGCCATCTGAAATCGATCAAGCTCTGTCAGACCCGGACTGGGTAAGAGCCATGCAAGACGAACTGGCAGAGTTTGAAAGGAACAAGGTTTGGCGCCTGGTAAAACGACCATGGGGGAAGTCCATCATCGGCTTAAAATGGATTTTCCGGAACAAAAGGGATGAAAACAACCTTGTTATTCGCAACAAGGCTCGTTTGGTCGCCAAGGGATTTCGCCAACAAGAGGGTATCTATTACGACGAGACGTTTGCGCCGGTTGCAAGGATAGAAGCCATACGGATCTTTCTCGCGTACGCCGCTCACAAGAATATGATGGTATACCAAATGGACGTCAAGTGTGCGTTCCTGAATGGTGTCCTTCATGAGGAGGTGTATGTTGAACAACCCGAGGGGTTTGTCGATCCGAGGTTTCCCAACCATGTCTATGCATTAGACAAGGCACTTTATGGTCTCAAGCAAGCTCCACGAGCATGGTATGAAACTCTTACTGTCTATCTGCTAGGAGCTGGCTTCAAGAAAGGTACAATCGACCCCACCTTATTCCTTCGTAAATCAGGTGATGATTTAATTATTGTACAGATATACGTGGATGACATCATCTTTGCTTCTACAAAGCCTG
The DNA here is from genome assembly GCA_030169165.1 of Centaurea solstitialis. NCBI lineage: Eukaryota > Viridiplantae > Streptophyta > Magnoliopsida > Asterales > Asteraceae > Centaurea > Centaurea solstitialis. Next base: position 51,494,624 of record CM058042.1, on the reverse strand, counting down.
AGATGTGCACAGAGTTTGAGCACACTATGAAATCACAATTTCAGATGAGTATGATGGGTGAACTGACATTCTTTTTGGGACTTCAAGTCCGTCAGTGCCCTGACGGCATTTTCATAAACCAATCAAAATATGTTCACGATTTATTAAAACGTTTTGATGTGGTTGGTTCAAACTCTGCTGCTACTCCAATGTCCAGATCATTTCAAATGGACGCCGACTTGTCTGGCAAGCCGGTAGATCTAAAGAAATATCGGGCAATAATTGGGTCGTTGCTTTACCTCACTGCTAGTAGACCTGACATTGTATTCTCCACGGGTGTCTGTGCTCGTTATCAGTGCGACCCGCGTGATTCACACCTTAAGGCTGTGAAAAGAATCCTTAGGTACCTGAAGGGCACGCCAGACTTTGGCCTTTGGTACCCAAAGGGTTCTAGTTTTGAGCTAATTGGCTACACAGATTCTGATCATGCAGGTTGCAAGTTGGACAGGAAGAGCACATCCGGTGCCTGCCAATTCCTCGGGGACAAGTTGGTAAGTTGGTCGTCACGCAAACAGAACTGTGTGTCACTTTCCACGGCCGAAGCTGAATACATTGCGGCCGCGTGTTGTTGCTCACAAATTCTATGGATGAAAACCCAACTGGCGGACTTCGGATACACCATGAACCAGATCCCAATCTACTGCGACTCTCAAAGTGCCATTCTGATTACCGCAAATCCAGTACAACACTCCAAAACAAAGCATATCGACATCCGATACCACTTCATCAAGGATCATGTCGAAAAAGGTAATATTGAACTGTATTTTGTGGAAAGTGACCTTCAGCTTGCTGATCTGTTCACTAAGGCCTTTGATGAGAAACGCCATTTCTTCCTTCTGAGCAAGTTGGGAATGTTAGACCTCCCGCCTAAGGTCTAGGGGGAGCTGGGGATCTGTTAGGATGCATGTGTGTAGGGGGAGGCTTGCATATATATTTAGCATTTTTCGAGGGGGAGTGTCTGTATAATCATATGTTTGTTTGTGCTAACGTTCTCGGATCCACACTACAATGGATACCATCCTGGTCTTTGTTTTGTAGGTGTGGACATTCACTACGACTTCTGATTAGATCAGATCAGGACTCGCGCAAAATCCGGTACCGGGGTTACCAAGTTAATACCCGATGAAAACATATCCAGGTTAGTCGTTACGTTGAGGTCTAGGGACTGAACTTGAACATTTTTATGAACTTGCAAGTTCAGGGAGTGGATGTGACAAGTTTCTGAACTTACAAGTTCGGGGACTAAATCTGTCATCTCTTGGAACATAAGTTTAGGGGCTGTTTTTGAAAACTTTATAAAATTCAAGTTCAGGGACTCGTTTTGCCTTGTGTGTGAAACTTGTAGTCCAGGGGGCGGTTCTGTCATTTCCGAAAGTTGAGAGTGAAAAGAGGGTACACTTATCCTTAAACTGATAAGTTGACCTCTTTGAATATAAAAAGAATTTTGGCTCTATTATCAAACTTTACACTATTCAGATTTCAAACTTCTTCTCTCTCAATCCCGACGAACCAAACCGCCAACTTCCCGCTCTCCGGCCACTTTTCCGGCGATTCCGACCTCCGTTCTTCGATCCGACTTGTCCTAAACGATCACGGTAAGATTACGGATACTTTGGTACGATCCATAACATGTTTAGATATCGTTTTCTTAACCGAATCGAAGCCTAAAGCTTCTTGGATAAACCCGAAACCCAAACTCTTTGGAATGGGTTTTCGGGACGTCCAATCGGTCGTTTTGTGTTTGTAAACTAGTTTAGAACTTAAATGTAGCATAATACACTAGTTTGCATCGTCGAAATCTCGCTTTTGATCGTTTTGGGAGTCGAGAAAACCGACAGTCGCGGTTTACCCGACTCGGGCATTCAAAATACCCGAATCGGGGTTTTTGAATGTTCTTCGAATGTTCAAAATACCCGAATCGGGGTTTATGAATGTTCTTGTTACATTTTAGTCCCGATTCGGGAAACCTAATAACCCGATTCGGGTATTCGGGTTTCCCGCATCGATCCATCGTGGAACCCTTGCTTTCGTGTTCTTCAAAATCCCGATCGGGAAACATGGATAACCCGATTCGGGTATCCGAGTTTCCCGCATCCATCTCAAGGGAGGACTTTTTGAACTCGTTTCAAATTTTATGATAAGTGTTTTTATCATCTTTACCGATTTGGGCATTCTCAAAACCCGAATCGGGTTTCTATAGGAAATCCAAAAATGTTTTTCTAAGTTACACTCTTTACCGATTCGGGTATACACCATTCCCGAATCGGGTTTCTTGGGGAAATACCCCCCTTTTAAGTGATCTCAATTCCCGACTCGGGAAACTGAGTAACCCGATTCGGGTACTCGTGTTTCTCGACTCGTGTTGAGTTGAGGTCATGCCCAAAATTTTTCAAGTGTGAGAGACTTGGTAGATCACTAGTGTAGTCTTACCCGATTCGGGTTTGACACATTCCCGAATCGGGTTTTGCCAAAACCCGAATCGGGTTTGGAACACTAGTGTTTCTCAGTTTTTCCTAACACTTGGTAGCTTGTTGACTGTTCTAACTTCGTTAATGCATTTTCCTTAAACAGAGATGGCCCTACCAATCAACGGAGCTGCTGACCGCGCACTCATTGCCGCGGAAGATCTGAAACCCATCACCCAAAACAACGGCTACATTGACCTGAACAGCTTCCCGGCCCAAGAACCAGTGATCTTGGAGATTCTGAAGGTGCACCCCGTGGCCTACGCTCTCGAGGCCACCACTGAGGTGCCTATGATATACCTTCAACAGTTCTGGAACACTTCCAGAATTGTTCATCATCCTGGAGGCCGAACGCTCGTGGGTCGCGTAGATCAAACGGAGATGTCTGTCTCTCTTGCTGATTTCCGACGCATCCTCCATCTGCCAACTGACTCGACGAATGCCCCTTTTGAGCCGTTAGTTGAAGGGCCCGTGCTTTTCAGCGAGATACTCGCCATCGGTGTCATGGCAAATCCGGGACAACGACTCAACGGCATCTCGCATGTTACCAACAACATGCTGCACCTCTTTGGGCTACCTTGTTCAGCATCATGAACCGTAGCCTGTCTGCCAAAGTCAAGGGCATTGACAAGGCATCGACCCAGTTGTGGCATGTAATCCACTCAATCATCTACGGCCGACGGATCGACGTCGCCGCTCAGCTATGGTTTGATGTCACACGGGATGTGGACCCGAACGACCAGCGCAGCAAACACTCGTCCATCCCGTGGATGCGCTTCTTCGCATTGATGATCCGCGACCACATGGACCGTCATCTGGAGGTCGCTCGTCGATCGCGCCATCCGACCTTCAAGAGCAAGGAACTCTCCAGGTCCAAGGTTCGGGAACTCAAGCCCGGCCAAGAGGAAATGCCAATTCCTCGCCACGTGTTGGCTACCGCGGATAGGGAAGCAGAGAGTGTAGTACTATATAGGGCGTCCATAGGTCTAGGAGACACGTCCACGGACTCCTCAGAACCGGGGAGCCCTGCCCAGGATGTGCAAGCCGTCCGTCAGTCGGCTCGGGCCTTAGGTGCCGAGCCCCGGGGTACCACTGGGGGTGCCTCCGGATCGGGTGTAGTTCGAGTAGACGTGAGGGGGTCGCCGGGTAGAGTAGTTGGTACTTCCGCGGTTCCACACGTGCCTCAGGCCCGTCCGAGCGCTCTCTACCAACAAGTTCGAGCCCGTCGCACTCAAAGACAACCGGTCGAAGAACATTCTCCTGAGTACTACATCCATGCCAGAACGAAGCAGTACATGGGTACTCAGCGGACCGCACCATCGTCGCCGTTCCATGATGATGAAGAACGGGAGCAGTCACCAGCTCCAGCACTATCACCTGCGAGGATGGGTGGGGACGTGGAAACTTCCCCACAAGAACAAGCACACGTCCCTTCTCCTCCTCAGACCGACGCTGCTCCCGGGCCTCAAGGGGATCCAGAAGGTGAACCCTCCGGAGATGATTCCGGTGATGCATCCGGCCGTGATGAAGGCCATGATGAGTCCACCTCCGAACACACTCCGTCCGACCGAGAGGTTGTAGATGTTGAGGCCACCGAGTCCGAACAAGTGGACTTCGATGAGGGTTCTTCTAAGGAGGTGGACAACCTCAAGAGCGGCAAAGCTCTAAGAGAAGAAGATGAGGAGACGTCATCCTTCAACGGAGACTACTCCGTGGACATCCTCAAGCAAGATGATGTCGATTCAGACGGCCGGACTGAAGGTCGTGCTGGTGATGAAGAAGAAGTGGAAACGGCAGTGGAGAGACAAGGTGATGAAGACCTTGAGGGCGTAAGTGAGGGTAAGCGAAAAGAGACCGTCGACGAAGAGGTCCATTTAGATGAAGAATGGCTAAGGATAGAAGAACAGGGAGGAGAAGAAGAACCCACTAGGTTAGACACCCTAGGACTCCCGTCTACCCCAAGTCACTCCCCCACAGAGGCAACACACATTCAGACCGGTCACCTAGTGACGTCGGGTCAATACGCTGGCAGCCAACCAGCGCATTTGCACGCCCAAGCCACCCACTCGGCCATCTCTCAACAGATGGTCGTTTCATCTTCGCACGGGGATATAGCACAACTTCCACCGGCCACTCACTCGGAGTCTGCCGGTGTTGATATCAGAGAGGAGCTGCCCCCCCTCTCGACTTCTTTTCGTGCACCAGTAGTCTTAGATCCACTTACCGAGACGTTTACCGTCATTCACTTGGATAGGACACTTCTTGGAGCATCATCCGCCCGCCCGAGTGGCCTGGCCGGAACGGGGGGAGTCGGTGCGTCAACAGACGCCTGTCGAGGATCCACCGGAAGTCCTGACATCGTCAACCCTACTCCAGCGATGACATCAGGCCGAGAGAGCACCTCAGTAGGACTCTTCTCGTCAACCGGAGCTCAAGTGGCACCGGGTACTGCACTACCGGGACTGGGTCCGACGGATTCGAGCGACATCCTTAAAGTCGTCCAAGCCAGATTCGCGGAGCTCGACCGTGCCGAGGCCTCTCGCAATGCCAAACTTGAGGCGTTCGAGAGTGCTCTCAACGAGCAAAGGGGAGATATCGAGACTCTGAAGTCTCGCGACGCCGAATGGGAGGAAGAACTGCAAGAGCTTCGACGCCACGCTAAGGGCAAGTCGACCGAGCTTCAGATGCACCAGTCAGTGGCTCCTCCTCGTACCGAGCCTGTCCTCCGCCTTCAACCGCCGCAACCAACACCTCAAGGAGCCATTCCGGGCTACGTTCATGAAGACGAGTTCAACATGACGGTCTCCGCGCTGACGACTCAGAACGACAAGATTTCGGCCAAGCTCAAGCGCGCGGAAGAACGTCTAGCCGCCAGGGATGCTCAGTTACGCGAGAGGGACGCACAGTTGGAGGCCGCCAACCGTCGTATCCGCGAACTCGAGGCAGCGTGCCGGCCTCAGGCTCAGTCCTCCAAACGGGGACATGATGACACTGACCCGGGCGCAGGTCCTCATGAGGGGGAGATGCAAGGAGCCAAACGACCTCGCATCGGCCTCGCTCAAGCCTCGGGTTCCGCGCCTGCTACCACAGCTTCACGTTCTGCTAGCTCGAGTACCCCGTCAGAATCAGCCGCCGCCGATGCCTCTTTCATAGACTCAGATACGGAGGCGATTCCAGACATGGGGAGCTGGCGCTACGAGCCAATTCCGGCGGGTGAGGTAGTTGACTTTCCTCATCTGACCGAGACAGCAGGGATAGAGGTCGTTCCCCCAGAAGCAGCACCGACAGACACTTCAGACTTTCAGATTCCGGAGGAAGCCCGGAAGATTCTTCGGTCGCTCGCTCAGAGCCTCAGGATATACAAGAAGGGGGACGACATTCTCCAAAACACCGACTACACCAGCTTCATGTCAGCGTTCGAGTTTCCCACTCCGGACGCTCCTCGCACCGTTCACTCGACCGATCTAGAGACCTCCGCTCCAGTGGTCATCCAGCTCAACTGGAACCACTCAGTCATATCCGATCCAGAATCCTTCAGCCGCATCTTCCAGCAGGAGAACCTGCACGTCTGGTCAAGAAAGGTTTATTTCGGGATCTCGCATATCAAGAACAAGAGGAGAAGGACTGCATACGTGCACCAGAGGATGTGCAACTGGGCCACCCACGGACGTCAAAGAATCAGACGTCGTTTCATCAAGGTAACTGCTATGCGCCCCTACAGACATGGCCATCAGGTGTTCCTTGAGTACGACGTCCGTATGTACGGGACCGGCATTCCTCGTGGTGTGTTGCAAGACTGGACCTTCACGGAAGCAGATCTGGACCGAATTCACCTTGAAGACCTTCTGACGCTCATCAAGTACCTCCAGGGCCCGATACTCCGACCTGAGCACTACAGAGACGGCACCGAAATCTTGAAGAAGTATGTTCGTCATGCGATCACTCTCGCGCGTGTGACGGACTACCAGCTTGCTATTGAGAGCCGCCAGCTGAAGGTCAACCTGCTCCGCCCGAACCTGCTCGTACCTGGTATCGATGCTTATCTTCCATACATGCCAACCAGGATACCGGAGCACGGGGTCCTTTATGTGACGATGAAGAAGAGGGAGCGAAGATTCATGCGATTTAGCGAACTTGCTAAATTCTGCGACGGAACCCTTCTCTACGTCTTCAACGGGATGCAGAGCAGACTCTTGGCTGATCAGGTACCGAGTCGGAAGTTCGTGGACGGAAAGGGAAAGATTTTGGAGGCGATGAACCTGATCGAGAGAAAGCTCAAGGAGAGGCTCATGTACAGACGAGTGGAAGCGGCTATGCAGATGCGTGCTAGGATCATCGGTGAATGGGAGGAGTTCCTTCAGATGTCAAAGTGGGAACCGGCGCTTGAGCTTCCACCACCCTTCTGACTTCTTCCCAAAGGGGGAGATTGTTAGACCCTACTTTGAGGTTGTGAAGAAGTCAATGGTCTATCCTGTAATTTCCTTTATCTAGTATTAGCTTTAGTTTATGTTTGCCCTCTTTTGTAAAGAGTCATAGACTCTAAGGGCTTGTTTTGTAATTTTACCAATTCCTAGTGCTATATAAACATTGTTATAGCCTAGGGTTTAGGGTAGATGTTAGTAGATGTTTTGTAGCCTACCATATTGAATGAGAAGCAATCCCAAGAAGTATTCCTTTCTCTTGTCTTCTCAACATTATTCTACCAACATTCTCACCACTATTTGTTCATCATTGCTTAATCATTTGTCTTAGTTTTCTCTCCATCTATCATCCTCTACAATCTGGGATTCACAGAGGATCTGAGGATGAAATCAGCGTCACAAGATATTCTGATGCTAGTTTCCAGATCGACAGAGATGATTTTAGATCACAGTCGGGTTACGTCTTTACCCTAAACGGAGGCGCGATCTCGTGGAAGAGCTCGAAGCAGGACACGATTGCAGATTCAACTACAGAAGCAGAGTACATTGCAGCATCTGATGTGGCAAAGGAAGCTGTCTGGCTAAGGAATTTTCTATCGGATCTCAGAGTAGTTGCCAGTATCTCTAGACCGATTGATATATTCTGTGATAACTCGGGAGCCGTGGCGCAAGCAAAGGAACCTAGAGAGCATCACAAGTCAAGACACGTGCTCAGAAAATATCACCTTATCCGAGAGATCATTGGAAGAGGGGATGTGAGAATATGCAAGATTCCAACAGAAGACAATGTCGCAGATCCGCTGACAAAGCCACTAGCAAGGGTGAAGCATGAGGCACATGCAAATTCCATTGGGATGCAGTACCTGGAAGCCAGTAGCTAGTTTTTAGTTTATTAATTATTACTGTAGTTTAATTTTGAACAATACAATCATGTAAATTTTACAGTGTGATAAAATGAATGGAGGTTTTATTTCATGATTGTTCTAAATTAACTGTTTTTCGCATATTTAACGTATCCATGATTTTTACAAAGTTTTGTATGAAATCAAAATTTCCGTAGCCACTTATTGAAATGGGAATTTCAATAGGGAGTTTAACGCTATTATGAATACTTGATGATTTATTCGAAGTAAAGAATAAAAGCACAAGTGATGTGACCAAGTATTTATAGATACTCATCAGAGTGTTTGGGTATTGGAAGTGACTAGTAATCAAGTCTGCTTCATGCAGCCTCAGTCATAAGCATTGACTTGATAGGTTATCCTTAGACCTGAGATACTTGGTTTGGGAACATGAGGACTGTTGTACTCTTAGCACGTCCTAACGCTGCACCGTAACAAGGCGGCCATACGGGACATGACTAGATGCAGCGGAAGCCGTGGATCCAAATGCAACTAGTCAAGAAGGGATTTGTAACTCTTTCAAAAGAGAGATATTTCCGGGCCCCTTGACGATTAAGATTGGCAGAAAACGCGTGGCCACGCTCGGATAGAATAACAGGTGTTATTTAGTAATATCCGTTACTGCAGGCAATCGAAATCAGAGTCAAGAAATACTTGATTTTGAGAAATGAATCCTCCACTCCATGTCTTAAAATCACTTTAGAAATATCGTGTGCAAAAGGAATGAACCTGTGTACAAATTCAAGAGCGAATTGTATCTCTGGATATAAGAGATCTTATAACCTGGTTAACCTAAGTGTCTGGCTAGGGACCTCCTTAGGCTAACGGTAACAGCACAGTTACATGTCTAGCACAAGTGGGAGTCTGTTAGGATTATGTGCGAGACATTAACAGGGTTACCGTGTCCAACGTTATAAGACACTAGTAGGTCACACCGCTGCACGCCTAATTGAGAATTTGTGAAAGAGATAAATGAGAAGAGGGAAATAAATAATTATAAGTTAATAATTATTTATTAGTTTTAATCAAATAGTGAATTAGTTAATTGATTAATTAATTAATTAAGGAATTGGTTAAAAGGATAATTATAAAAAGGAATTTTAATCAGATTAAATCACTGCCTTATCTAAACCTATAAATAAAAGGTTAAAGGCTTTGATAATCAGTTGATTAATCCTACGAAAAATCTCTCGCTCTCTCTCTCTCTCTAAATCCATCGACCTCTCTCTCTCTCACACAACGATCGGTTTTTCCGATCAGTCACGGTGGTCTAGCAACCCTCTCACGTGGTGTCAGTAGCGGTGTACTCCCTACAAGCTTTCCGGAAAACTAATCGCATAAAGGTAAACCATCAAACCCCACTTTAATTGTATCTGGTAAGGTTTAAGTTGGGTCCGTTATTGGGAATCGTTTTGTTATCCGCTGCACACCGTTAGTGCTTACGGTTCCCAACAGAACGAGCCGCAGAAGGGATTAGTGGCCTTTGTGGAATCCAAAAATGATGTAGAGTTCTGTGGTATGGCCAAGGGTGACTCTGACTTGTTAGGACCAAATTGTCCTAATTAGTGAAAGTCTTATAAAGAAAGCTTTGAGAATGATTATTTTGTAATTAGCTAGTTATTTAGCTATTGGGCTTGGGCTTGGGCTTTTGTAATTAGGCCCTATATATAAAAGGTTTATGCTTGGGAAGAAAGGGTGTGAAGCCATTCTCATGAGAGTCGACTAGTAAGGTGTTTGTGTGTTCTTGTAATCTTCTTGAGAGCTTTCACAATAATGCAAGAACTTTTTCATTCATCTTCTTGATTTCTCTCATAAATCCTCTAATTGTTTGATTATTTGGGACCAACAAATGGTATCAGAGCCAAACAAATCATTAGATTTGTTTGTTCCTATTGAATCATTCAATTAGAGGTGTTTTTTTTTTGGGTTTTGAAGCTTTGTTCTTGAAGAAAGTTTGAATTTGGATTTTTGGGGTTTGGATCTTCAACTCGGGAAACTTTAGATTGGATTATTAGTTTTGACTTTGGAAAGTCAAATTGGAAAAATGGGTTTTGGGTTTATTGGTTTCCCGTGTCAGGTGCCTAAAATGGAATTATATGGAATTGTGAATTCTCTGTCATGTGTAACGTGTCAGAAATGGAATTATATGTAATCGTAAATTCCGAGTCACGTGATTCCATTTGAGAATTTCTTTCAAAGTTTGAAGAATTTGACAAATTTGGTCCCTCATCTTTGAAGTTGGTTACACTTAAATGAAAGAAGTTTGCAATCTTGTCGCTGCCAGCCCTTGAAGATTTCAACCTTATTTATTTATCAACTTTGGATGAAATATTCAAATCTGGTCCCTGGAGTTTATTCATGATTAAATTGCAAATTTTTGCAATATCGGTCCCTGGATTTTGAGATTTTCACATCGTTTTCAGAAAATTTTATTTTTCTAATTTGGGACTTCCAGGTTTCGGGGTTTGGGACTATTTGACGGAATTTCTTTCCGATGATGTTAAATTGCTCAAATTCAGTTCGGGAATCATCTTCAGATATGCTTTCAAGATTATACAGTCAATTAGGCTTATGATTGATCACTTTCCGCTGCGCTCTAGATCCACCCAGATTCAAATACATGTGACCCCTCAAAATCCCTGCGCTTAATTAGCCTCCTCTATTTCAAAATTGGTTCGTAAAGATCACATCAGCCCGGTTTTTTAGCCCAATTCAGTTTTCAACCATGAAAATTGAATTTCTCTCATTTCCTAAACTGCTCCAGATTTTTTTGAAGACATGTCTGATTTGTAACGATTTCGGAACGACGGTGATCGGATTCTACATTTGATTAGATTACTCAGAAGCCTGACGCTCTGCAACCATTATTCTAGAGTTTTTCTTAGATGGAATTATTCCTCTTAGGCGTGAGAGTTGAGTTTTTCTTTTGGATGCCACCTTCGGTGAATGGTACTATTGTTGTATGCTCAATTCCTAACAATTTCACTGTCGTGGAGGTTCAGTTACGATCTAGAATTTTGAGTGACGGTCGTCATCCATCTGACTAAGAAGACTAGATCTTAATCTGATTACTTGACGTTTTGGAAGATTTCAAGAAATCGACTATTGATAACTCCAAAATTATACATATTTTACTTGCATCAATTGCCCACTTTTATCTTCATTTTTTAGAGTAACTATGATGTTGTTTGACTTAAAAAGGTTTAATTCCTAATTTTGTAGGTTTTGGAGGTGTTTGTGCGTAAAAGTACGAAAAAAGGCGAAAAAGCGTGGAAATTGGACAAATGCAACTCAGAGAGCATTTCGCGTCCGCAAGTTATTAAGTTTGGCGTCGCGAAGTGTGTAAATTCTAGAATGTTCACGCTTTCACTAACTTCGCGTTGACTTTCGCGCCGCAAAGAGGGAGCTCGCGCCGCGAAGGAGAGCCTCACGCCGCGAAGATTGCATTTTCAGCCTCGGAAGCTTCCAGAAAATTAAGGTTTGTTCGATAAGTGTTTCGCTCTGTGAAATACCTTTTCGCGAACGCGAAACGGGGCCTGACGAGTTTATTATAAATAAGAGCCTTGGTCATTCAGTTTGAGGCATCGAATTGAGTAAATTCTCTCTTAGTTTAGGTTAGATTAGATGTTGGGAGCCGCTTAGGGTTTCCAACCCGAGAAGATGGAGGCTCGATGTGATGACTACGGAGGAGATTCGAGGGAATGCTACGCCAAATCGACCGGTCTTTAGTTGGTTTGTCTAAGCATTCGTAATTAGTATGTCTATGTACTGATTCCTCTTGTGTGTCTATTATGGTTTGAATACTTTGGATTTCAGTTTATTAATTAGATGCATGATTTGTTGAATGTTGTCTTTGATTCCGTTCTGATTTATATCGTTTGGTTATTTGAACTCATTGGTTGGGTGTATCTGTTTGACCAAAATAGATAGACTCCGATAGGATAATCAACCTACCTTAACCTACCCTTTGACCAAGAGAGTTGTGTTAAGTGGTTACTCGGACCGAGAGTGACCTGGAGGTAGAAAACCATGCAATAAAAATAGGATCGGATGACCGGTACTAGATTGTCTGACAAACGACCTATGTATTGGGACTAGGAGGACCGAGACCTAGTTGATAATCTTAGATATACATGTTCGGGTGCTTTGTGCTTAAATTCTGACAACGATCATAAATCTATGTCTTATGAAAGTAAACCATAATGGATTCACTTATCTCCAGTGTATGTCTGTTCATCAGTTTTCCACTTCTTGGTTAGGTTTATTTATCATTTGTCTTTTATCTTTAAAAATACCTTTTCAAAAGCAAAACCCCCCATTTTCCAGATTAACTGATTAAGGCTCTAGTTGACATCTAGCTTAACCGTTCCCAGTTGTAGATACGATACCTGGACTTTCCTACACTATATTACTCACGATCAGGTACGCTTGCCTGTATATGTGGTAAGACAGTGGCTAGGCATTAGAGGTTAAAACTTGTTACGCTTTTTATGTATGATAATTACCGCATCAAGTTTTTAGCGCCGCTGCCGGGGAATGGTTGCTTAGTTGCATACTAGAGTTTAGTTAGTTAATCGATCCTTGATTGGGAATTTATTCCCGATTAAGTTTTTTGCTTTCTAGTTTAGTTTTTAATTTTTAATTTTCTCTTTTATATTTTCGTGCTACTCCGGGTATTTTTCTTGTATTGCAGATATGGAGATCAATAAAGGACTAATCAAAATGATCATCACTATATCCTTTGACGGAAGACCTAGCGGAGAACCATATCAACACCTCGTAGCATTCGAAGACATCTGTGATCTATTCAACACTACGGAAGACGAGGTAAAACTAAGAGTATTCCCCTTTACCTTGACAAATAAGGCAAAAGACTGGTTTAAAAGATTAACCCCAGGATCCATTACAACCTGGAAAGATTTAAAATCTGCCTTTTTGTCAAGATACTTTCCCATTTCCAAGGTTAATAAAATAAAAGCCGAAATTCGGCAATTTAAACAAGGAAAAGAACATCTTGCGAAAGCATGGGAAAGATATAAGGATTTACTCTTGAAGCTTCCAAACCATGGTATTGATGATAAAGAGGTGATGGATATATTTTATGCCGGGTTGACTAACGATTCTCGATTATGGTTAGACTCATCTTGTGGTGGTATCTTTTATTATAAGACAGTTACGGAAGCACGTAAGCTCCTGGACGACTTAGAGGCACATTATCTAGACTGGTCCACTGATGAGGAGGAGAGCAAACCAGCACAGCTGAACGGGATTTCATCATCCGATGAGCCGTAAATCAAATGCACAAACTGCGGAAACGCTCCTCCAACGGAATGCCACACTTGGAAGTCAATTCTTGTGCAATCTGAGCTAAGTGACGGAATAATCGAACAGTTGTTCCATCATTTTTCAGAACAAGGAAAGACGAGCACAAACGAACAACAACAAATCCAAGGGTTCGTGAATTTCGTTGAAGGAATATACAAAAGTACCGACCAGATCCTCCGAAAAGTCAAGGGAGCATATCCTCATGTGGAAATAGACGAGCAAGCTGAAGTGTTTACTGCTACGAATGGAGGTAAGAGTGTTGTGGGACCACCTATGCTCAAAACTGACCAAATTCCTAATATGCATGTTGTTGAACCGGAGGTCGAATTATCATCACCCCCGATGAAAGAAATCAGAGAGGAAACAGTCAAGGAGTCTACAACACCACATGAGTCGACACGAATCGAAGAGCTTTCGACAATGGATCAATCTATGACTCAACATGAGGTTATTCCACCATGGTCCGATTCTGATGATTCTGATGATGAGTTTTCATGGCAGGTTAATACAACGAAAGAATACTTTGATGATGACTGCCTAGATGGAATCGGAACTCTAATGCAAGATGATCAAATCGAAGAATCCACACCCGAAGAAGCCTTGCTGGACCAATTCACTCAACAAAAGGTTGATCAGTGTGAAGATCCTTTTTGGGAAGCCAGTTGCCAAAAGCAATTGGTTAAACCAACGCACATAATGGAGTATCTAAAGGATCTAGTTCCAAAGATACCAATCCCGTACACTCATTCTGCAAAGAGACGGAACACAAACCGGAGCGATAAGTGGTGCACAACTCTACCTGGTGGATCACACAAAGGTAAATCGGTAAGCCCAGGTATGTACCACTACTACCACCCTAACTTGATTGCAAGTGGAGGGTGTTTGGTTTCAAACGAGGGTGATTAAACCCGGAGTCAGGCTCGAGACTCGTGACAAAAACAAGCGCTTCTCGGGAGGCAACCCGTGTTTTGTCGTTTTTCAGTTTTTCATTTAGTTTTAGTTAAGTTTGAGTCAGTAGAGTCAACGGGAGTCAACCAAATCGATTTTTGAACAGAAAATTTTTTTGAACTTGGACAGAAGGTACTTCGCTTTCGCGAAATTTTAAGTTTCGCGTCGCGAAAATAGTGCAGGGACTAAAAATGTAATTTTTTCGATTTTCGCGCCGCGAGCTTCGACTGTTCTGACCCGTGCCAATTTTTAACCCCTCGTGCCGTGAGCTTCGACTGTTCTGACCCGTGCCAAGTTGTGATAATACTGTTGGCAAAGTTGATCCTTTCGGTTGTAACTCTCGTGAATTTTGAAAGAATTTCAAAGTGTACTTTTTGGTTGTCCCATTTAAACCTTAGCTTGGGTGGGTAAAATATTTTAAGGATGTATTAGCATCAAATTTTTGACCGTTTCAGATATATATTAAGTTTTTATGAAATAAATTTTTATTTAATCACAAAGATGTTTTTATCGATAATTATTTTTAAGAAATTGTCATATATAAAATACAAATATTTTTCGAACATTTATCAAAGACAACTTTTGATCAAACATAAAGTTTTACAAATGCTTTAGGACCGTGTTATTCAAAAAAAATATAATAAAATAATATACCTCGAGAGTAAAACGTAAGAATTAATCGATCAGCATTGCTCAACTGATAGCCCAACAAGTCCAGGAAGTCGTACCTACCATAGTCACTCAAGTTACTACCGACCTTGTCGTAAATAGAAGAAATAGAGGAGTCGTAGTGACCATCGAATGGAAAGATGGTAATAAAAGAAAGTAGAGCACCAGTCAGAGGAGACAACTCAAGGTCAGTCAAGTAAAAGTTGAAAAGTAGTCAAAAATCTTGGAGTAAAGACCCATGAGTCAAGACAGTATATGTACTCTCATCGAAAATGTACTAGATACGACTGCAACAACCTAGGAGCTTGTATTTCGGGTACCAAATGTAAACTAGCAAGTCATACTACTCGATATTATACAAAGGTTAGGAAGGTCAAGAAGGGTGGAAAAGTGTGCTGCGAGTGCGGTTGCTCGGACCACTTTAAAGATAGGTGTTCCATGTTAAATACAGGCTCGATCAACACCAAGAGGTGGAACAAAGAAATGTAAAGCCATTTGCGGAAGGAATGCGTGGCATTTATGGCTCATGTTGTGGATAAGGAAATAAAAGAAAAGCGAATTCAGGACTTTCCAGTTGTACGAGATTATCCCGAAGTATTCCCGGAGGAGTTACCCGGATTACCCCCGCATAGGCAAGTGGAGTTCCACATCGATCTTGTCCCAGGAGCGGCCCCTGTAGCAAAATCACCGTATCATCTGGCGCCATCAGAAATGCAGGAACTGTCAAATCAGCTTCAAGAGTTACTTGATAAAGGATTCATCCGGCCCAGCTCATCACACTGGGGAGCCCCGGTCTTGTTCGTCTAAAAGAAGGACGGATCCTTTAGGATGTATATAGATTATAGGGAGCTGAACAAGATCACGATCAAGAATCGATATCCTTTACCGCGCATAGACGATTTGTTCGACCAGTTGCAAGGAACTACCTACTTTTCCAAAATTGACCTTAGGTCAGGGTACCATCAAATGAGAATGCGAGAAGAAGATATCGCCAAGACAGCGTTAGAATGCGGTATGGTCATTACGAGTTCTTGGTCATGCCATTTGGTTTGACTAACGCTCCAGTAGTTTTTATGGATCTGATGAACAGAGTATGTCGACCGTACCTGGATAAATTCGTGATTGTCTTCATAGACGACGTCCTGATTTACTCTCAAAGCAAGAAGGACCATGAGCAACACTTGAGGTTGATACTAGAGTTACTCAAAGCTGAAAAGTTTTATGCAAAATTCTCAAAGTGTGAATTCTGGATTCGGGAAGTACATTTTCTAGGCCATGTAGTGAACAAGGAAGGAATCCATGTCGACCCAGCAAAGATTGAGGCCATAAAGAAATGGGAAGCTCCAAAGACACCAACAGAAATTCGACAATTTCTTGGTCTGGCAGGCTATTATCGGCGATTTATCGCCAATTTTTCCAAGATCGCGCAACCTCTGACAATGTTAACGCAGAAAGACAAGAAGTTTGTTTGGGAAGAAAAACAAGAGGAAGCGTTTCAGATTCTCAAGTATAAGTTGTGCAATGCACCCATTTTGGCATTACCCGAAGGAACGGATAACTTCGTGGTGTATTGCGATGCTTCGCATCAAGGCTGGGGATGTGTTCTGATGCAAAACGAGAAAGTCGTCGCTTACGCATCTAGACAGTTAAAAGTTCACGAGAAAAATTACACCACTCATGATCTAGAACTTGGAGCCGTGGTGTTTGCACTAAAGATCTGGAGGCATTACCTTTATGGTACCAAATGCACCATTTTTACAGATCACAAGAGCCTCCAGCACATTCTCGACCAGAAAATGTTGAACATGAGGCAGAGAAGATGGGTCGAGTTACTCAACGACTACGATTGTGAGATAAAGTATCACCCGGAAAAAGCGAATGTGGTAGCCGATGCGCTGAGCAGGAAAGAAAGGGTGAAGCCTACAAGAGCGCGAGCCATGGGAGTGTTAGTACAAACCAGTTTGAAAAATCAAATACTTGAAGCCCAGAAAGAAGCTTTAAAGGCAGACAACCTAAAGAAAGAAACTCTTCACCAGATAGAAAAGGAGTTTGAGGTGAAAGCTGATGGAGTGTGTTATTTTAAAGATAGGATGTAGATACCAAAAGTCGATCAGTTAAGGTCAACGATCATGGATGAAGCTCATCTGAAGAAATACTCGATACACCCAGGATCTGACAAGATGTACAATGGACTAAAAGAGCACTACTGGTGGCCTGGGATGAAAAAGGATATAGCTCTGTATGTTAGTAAATGCTTGACCTGTGCCGCGATCAAGGCAGAACACCAGAAGCCATCCGGACTCCTGCAACAGCCGGAAATTCCAGAATGAAAGTGGGAGCAGATATCAATGGATTTTGTGATCAAATTGCCCAAAACCCAGAAGGGTCATGACTCAATATGGGTAACTGGGGATCACCTTACGAAATCGACGCTGTTTTTACCAATTCGAGAAGACTTCAGTATAGACAGACTTGCGCAACTCTACGTGAACAAAATCGTTATGCGCCATGGATTACCCGTTTCAATTATTTCCGACAGAGATAGCCGCTTTATGTCACGCTTCTGGCAATCATTAAACAAAGCGATGGGCACAAGGTTAGATCTAAGCACCTTATATCATCCTCAAACGGATGGACAGACAGAGGGAACCATACAAACGCTGGAGGACATGTTGTGTTCCTGCGTGATGAAATTCGGAGGAAGTTGGGACAATCATCTACCATTGACTGAATTCTCCTACAATAACAGTTACCATACCAGCATTTAGTGCGCTCCATACGAAGCTCTTTATGGACGCAAATGCAGATCACCACTTAGTTTATTAGAGATTGGAGAACGACAACTAACTAGGCCCAATATCGTTCAAGAAACGACGGACAAAATTAAAACAATGCAGCAAAGGCTGAAAAGCAGCCAGGGATCGTTATAAGAGATATGCTGATAATCGCAGGAAGCCTTTGGAATTTCAAGTTGGTGACAAGGTACTTTTGAAAGTATTACCATGGAAAGGATTACTAGGGTTTGGAAAGAAAGGAAAACTGTGTCCTAGATTCATTGGACCATTTGAGATACAAGAGCGAGTTGGACTAGTTGCATACAAATTGGATTTACCTTTGGAACTCAGTGCCCTCCATGATACCTTCCATGTTTCGAATCTGAAGAAAAGTTTGTCCATGGAAACAGTGGTTCTACCATTAAAGGAAGTTCAAATCAATGAGCAGCTACGCATTACAGAGGAACCAATTGAAATTCTTGACCAAGAAGTCAAGCAGTTAAGGCGTAGTAAGATACCAATTGTCAAGGTCCGTTGGAACTCAAAGCATGGACCGGAGTTTACCCGCGAACGAGGAGCATCCATGAAGAGCAGTTACCCCCACCTTTTCACAAAAGACTCCCTTAATAGCGGCAGAAAGTAAAATTTCGGGACGAAATTTCTTTCAACAGGGGGTAAATGTGACAACCGACCAAATTCGGCTCTTTGGTTAGCAGTCCGTAAGAGCACTCACTGAAGTTTAATTTAATAGAAACCTAGTTCTATATTTATATAGGAAGAAATAGGTTTGGTTTTGTGAAAATTTTAGAAAGAGAACTTAGAAGTCCCGAAAACAGCCCGAAAAAGCCCGTATCGGTCCAAAATCGCCCGGAAACTTTATATAATGCCAAACTGTTATAATTAAAGCCAACAGTATAAAATTTAATATTTTAGTGGTAATGAAAGTAGAATATTCTAATTCTTATAAAATCATCCTTGAAAAAGTCGGTTTACCGAAAATTTATCGCGAACTGACACTGCGTTCGATTTTAACTGTATTGAGCTCCAATTTTATTTTAAAAAAATAAAAAAAAATAAAGATGAAAGAGGGTTGGGGATTGGCCACCATGGCCGGCCACCACCCCCTACACTCTCTCTCTCTCTCTCTCTCTCTTTTTCCCAAAATATTAATCATTTACCCTTTTCCCCATTTCACCTCATAATTTCATTTTCAAAATTTCATCCACTCTCTCTCTTCTTTCTCACTCAAGAAATCAGCCAAAATCATCTCTCAAATCTGAATATTTGAAGGTTTAATCAAGATTTTCAAAGTCTTAATAGTTGCATCATCAAGGTAAGAATGAAAAGTGTGTGTTAAGATTCGATTTTTAGCCCTTTTTGGTGTTTTTTCTTACTTTTCTTGAGGTTTAAACCCTCCTTGTTGGTTGAACAACGTTCTTGATGTTTGAAGACGAGAATGAACCATAGAAATGTGTAAAAAACGTTCAAAGATGGTGAAATTCTATGACTCTTCCTTACAAACACAAGAAAAGGGGGTGAAAAACCCTAATTTTTGGCATTTTAGTTCATTGGAAAATCTGGAAATTTAGGGGTTTTTGCATGCATGTAACTTGATGATATTCAAGTATATTTCTTCTATTTAGTTGATATATGTTGGGGCTTTTAGTTTAACATCAAATAAACCCCAAATCTTAAAGAGTTTCATGTGTTTTTGGTGAAAATAATGAGTATTGAATCTGGACTGATGCTGACAGAATGTTGCATGTATGTTTGGACGACCCAAAAAGGGTGTTTATGGACTCATTTTTCTCTAAAAATTTTATGGTTTGATATTTTATGGGTTAGGGTTCGAACCCCACTGGAATCATTCAAAAATTCCAAGTTCTGAACCTTCAACCATTACAAAACTTTTTAGTGTGCAAATAGTTACTGGTCAGAATTTGTGTGGACTTGTTGCGTGAATATCTCCATGATAGCTTATCCAAAATGCTTTATTTTTTAGTCTAAGTTCAAGTTCAGTGAGTTAGCTTTCCAAAGAACCTGATATCACATGATTTGGTGGATTTTTGAGTGCTCAACCAATGAAAAGAAATTCGTGGTGCAACCTGTCCAAAGATGGCAGATTCACATGCATGGATTCAAGAGGTCATATCTCACTCATAAATCATCAAAATTTAGTAAAACTTGTTTCATTAGTTAGGTATGCATTTTATCTTGAAAATCCTCTTTGAAATTTGAGATTTGGAGTGGTAATGAACTCTCTATGAAACAAACACTACTGACATGTATTTTCAAAAGTGAGTTGTGCACACTGATTTTACAAAAATTCTTTATATATGCTAAACACCTCTAAAAATTATGAAATTTGGTGGAAATGTTGCTAACATCACTAACTTCAGTAGATAAAAATTTTGTAACTTAAACCTTTTTGGAGCATAGCTAAAAAGTGACCCTTTTGCCATACTCACAAAACTGACAGAATCTGAATATTTTCAAAACTTAAACTTTTAGTTTCAAGGCCTTACAACCATTAAAGGTGTTATAAAACTTATATTAAAATCATTTTTAGACTATGGTTGGCTACCTAAACTAAATATGGGCACTATATAAGAATGTCGGAATTGGACTTAATTAGAGTAATGAACCGATACTTTGGGACTTATGTTACCTATGGATTATCTAGGACATTCGTAGGCTCGGGACTAGGAATTCGGATTTTCGCACTACATGCTAAGCTACTCAAGGTGAGTATTCACGGCACCTATTTTACTGTTTTTAATGATATTGGGGTGAAAAGCATGTTGTTGATGAAATGTTATGAAATATGCTTTCGAGCAAAAGTTATGCAAATTGTGAAATAAACATTGCTTGCGAGCAAGTGTCTATGCAAATAATGATATGTATTGAGTAAAATTCCCCTTATAATATACACTACTATTAACTCGTTAGGAGCCTATGACTTAGTGGATAGCGTTATTTGGTAAAGAGACCCACCCTACTGACTGACGAGTAGAGGGTGCACTATTTCAGAATTAACGACTACACATGTGGATAGATTCCACCGCTGAGGTAGTCGTTGGGAAACGTTCTACACATGTGGATTAAGTTCCACCGTTGAGGTAGTTCATAAGAGCGTTATACCCTACGTGGTTCGCGACCGCCTCTGAGGTATAACGTTGGGGTGGTACAGTTTGTAGTGGCTCAATCTTTCATATCATGTGCATAAGTGTGTTTTTGAACGTTTAAAGTTGTTCAAAGGTTTTACGATAATGATTCTGCATAGAAAATGTTTTGTGCATATGAAAACCTGTGAACTCACCAACTCTCGTAGTTGACGCTTGTTTTAACATGTTTTTCAGGAAATCAGAAGGTAAATGAAAAAGCTTAATTTGCGCGTTGGTTGGCATCAACCAAGACTATATTTATTTTGCTATGTTTGTAATGTTGAACTTTAGTTGGTTGTAATACAATTTGTAAACTTTAAATGTTTCGATATGAATGGTTGATGTTGTTTATCTCCTATCGCATTGAAATCTTAGCTGTCACACCTCGTGTTTCCGCTTTAGCGGGGTGTTACAATTTCCATGGATTATTGTTGTGTTGATGGCGAAAGCTCCATTGTTGATGATGTTCTTCCCCAATATGGTTTTTGAATGAAGCTTTTGAGCAATTGTTGGGGAATGCTATCTCTTGTGCTTAATTGTTAAAACTTTTGATGTTAATGGCTTGCTACTATACTTAGATTGGATGAACTCCATTTTTGCAAGCTTCATTTTTGGTCGTTTTTCCCAATTTTGGTTTTACAAAGTTTTTGATGATGATTGTTGGGAGGAACCGATTTTTGTGCTTAAATGTTGAATATTATTGCTTGCCTTCATGTTTCTCGCCATGTTTGATTTGTTCAAGATGTCATCCTTTCCATTGGTAATTGATCGTTTTTCTTTCAAGCACTAGCCAAATTTTTCAAAGAAAACAAGTTTTTAAGCGATATGCTTGAAGCCAATTTTACCATCTAAACAAGTTTTTGGCGTTTTTGGGTACAAATTGTTTTTTGAAAAACTAGATGGTAAAAATTTTTAAGTGTGGGAACCCGCTTTGCGTAAAACCTTAAAGTTTATGTATTTTTGAAAACGGGTTCTTATCACTTTGGTTTTTATAAAATTATGGTCAATTATTAAACGGGAAGGTGCAATCTTTCGTTTTGGCGAAAAGCTTGAATCGTTGGTTTTTGAAAGTGTTCGTTGTGATTTCTTGGGTGGTTGCCTTAGTTTGTTTTGAAACTTTATCGTTCCACTTTTTGGTGTTGTGACCGTAAGCGATTTTAGGAATCTTGTAGTATTTCACCTCGGTTTAAAACTCAAGTCTTTGGCAGCATTTTATGCTTATCTTTAAAACGCCAACTTTTGCAAGATTCTAAGTGTGGGAACCCCAAAACCAAATATGAAAATATTTTTTTATGGTTCCCATCGGTTTCAAAATGGAAAAATACGGTCAAACACTAAGTGTGGGAAGATTGAGTTATTCTTTTTGGCAATTATTCTTGGAAGTGTTTTTTCTTGATACGTTCGTATTTTGCGTTTCCATCTTGCACTAAGGGCCTGTTTACTAACGACTTAATGGTCTTAATGGGGCATTTTGGCTTAATCGCGCAGACATGGGAGGGTGTTTACAAAGAGCTTAATGGCACAGACAGGTGCTTAATCGCACAGCCCCTAAACCTCTCTTATCCCCATTAAGACATGAGCTGGACAATTATACCCTTTATCTTTTAACAAGGGTTTAAAATAAAATAAAATAAAAACTCTAGCAACTACACCTCCACATTCACGCCCCTTTCACCCAACAAGAAGTCAGCCGCCGCCCTACACCATTCTCGCCGGCCATCGAGCATCATCTCTTCCATTGCTTTGTTTTGCGATTCTGGGTTCTTGATTTTTAACTGCTTGTAGACACTGGTTTGTTTTTCTGTCGATTATGGATTTTCCTTTTGCCATTTATTTTGGGGGTCTTGTTTTTTATTTGAATGGAGGAAGAAGATGGTGTATATGGCGGTGGCAACCGTGCTCCCATGGGGAAGAAGGGGTAGGTGAAGTGATAAGGAAGAATCTTTCTTCTTATTAATTCAATCATTCAAATTTAAAACAAATTAATGAAATTTTATCTTTTCTAATAATTAAATGTTAACTTTATTGTTATTTATATTTATAGAAAAATCAGAACATGTACGAAATAAAGGTATTTTCATCAATTTTTATTGATTTTGGTTTCTAGGTTTATATATTCAAGTATTGAAATAGATTCTTAGGTTTAAAGGTAGAAGATTCACGTTTGTTTACAGTAATTGAAATAATTTTATAGTAGCTACTTTTTGTCTTTTGGAAATATCAAATATTGTTTATTTCGTACCAAGGGGTAAATTGGTCATTTCTGACATTCAGACGGTTGATTCAGATAAAAAAGTAAACACCAGCATCACTTTATCCAGACAGACAAAGTTTATCCAAACAGACAAATTTATCCATACAGACATACAGACAGGATTTGGTAAACAGCCCCTAAGTGATTAATTACACTTTTATCAAGTTGTTTCGACAAGTTATGTTATTGGCCAATTTTTGCATGACTTGTTAAAAAAGCTTGATATTATCATTTTTACTTAATTTTATATTTTGTAAGGGGATAGATTAAATTCTAAGTGTGGGAACCTATTTGGTCAAAATTTCTTGGCTTTTAAAATTTTTGTAGGTTCCCATCTCTTTAGTAATTTAATAAAGTGTGGTTAAAAACTAAGTGTGGGAAGGAAACCTTCATTTCCATCAAGTATGTGCACTAACTTTTTGATGTGTGTGTTGTAGCGTACACGTTCTTTTAGGACCACATCTGGCGAGCACGAGTTTTTGCGATTCAAGCCGCAACCGCACTATGATGAGGCCGAACGGAAGAAGCTGATCAAGGACCTTGATGAGATCAAGGGTCGTCATGTTGAGATTGGCCGGACGCTGGACTGGGTAATTCTGCACACTATTCAGTCAGCAGGACATATTCTGAGGTATTTTGAGAGAGGCCCGAGTGCGCCTGCGAGTGAGCTTAGTAGCATGGCTTGTAAGGCCGCCTTAGACCTTCGTGAGCCTATGTATCGTGAGTGGACCCTAGAGTTCATAGCGACCTATTCATTTGACGGGGATCGAGGGAGAGAGAGCGTGAGGCAGCCTTGTATCATTTATCGTTTGGGTGGCCGATGGTTTAGGCAGACTTTATGTAAGACCCGATTTTTTTTAACCATTGCGTCATCTTATCGGTTTTGTACTGTACGTAAACGTCAACCAAGTATAGTTGAGGGACTAGGGTTGTTATTTTGCTAAACTTCTATATTATATGGGTTTAATCATATTTTAGATCTTAAATTGAAGTCTAAATAGAGTGGATTACTTTTTTTTTTGTTGACGACACTCCACCGCCATCATCATCATCTGATTATATATTTAGAGTAAAAATCCATTTTATTTCTTTCACTTAACCACCTATACATCTCTCTCTTTTCCACATTAATTTCTTTTCATTCTTCTTTCAAAATTTGATCTCTATTTCGTAAGGAAATCAACATACAAGTACGTAGTCAGCATTCACTCATCGAATCCCTCGTAGAGGTATAATTTCTTCCGTTATATTTAGTGTTTATGATAGAGTTTTAGATTGAAGGTTATATTTGAGTTTAGGTTTAGAGATAATCTGGTTTTGGAAATTTCTAAGTTTGCATGCATGTTTATAACACGTTGATGTGGTCAATTTTGTAGTAGGAATCAATTGGGTAAAGTGTAGTTACAAGCTGATAAGATTTTATCAGTTCGTTAAATCGTATACCAAGTGTTCGATTTAATGTCTAAGAGAATAAAACGACATGATTAAGATTGGGTTGAGAACCTTTTGAACTTTATTTCGTGGTTTTAACACTTGCATGTAGTAAATTTACGAAGTTTTGATCATCGTAGCATAAGTTGGGAAAAGTTGGATTTCGGTTTAGAAAATTTGGTAAAGTTCAGCAGCTTTGGCAGCTTATAACTCTCGGACCGTATCTCCGATCGAGCTGAAATTTTGCAGTCAGATAGCCCTTTATATGTACTTCATTTCGTATGAAGAGAGTAAAACCCGGTTCTAACTCGAAACATGTCAAAACAATGTGTTTTTGGGACTGGTCACATCAGATACAAACCAGACCCTGTCTTACTGCAAATTCCGTATAGAAGCAACGGATAATCCAAATGCGATGAATCCAAATTGAATAGAACCATAAGAGGCCGTTCTACAACTTCCGTTTAGAACTTGTAGGCTATATTGGCCTCTAAATGGGAGAAAAACGCTTGTGAATACTGCGTTAAAAAGCTGACATTGCAAAAATTGAAACCAAGCACGACCGACTTTTGAGTTTGGTTTTGTAAGTTGTATCTAGCTGTTTCTATTGATGATTAAGTAGTTTAAAACCCTTTAGGACTTAAGTACTCTAGTACTCGAATTAGCATGCAAGTTTTATGTTGTGCAAGTAATGACAACTCATCGTTCCTTAGGCTCGCAAGCAAGTCAATCATTCTCGTGATTCTCATTCGATCTCGTGTTGTTTATCAAGATCGCATAAGGTATGGATTTCTATTCCTTTGACTCGTGGGACAACTACTTGCTGTAGTTAACCCTTCCTAGATGTGGTTCACCACCTTGTGATTGACCATGAGAACGTGGTCAACGAAATATGGAATTATATATATAGATATATATGAATTATTGAACCTTTGTCATTGATTTTTGATTTTATCTTGGAGAATTCTATGCTTGAACGTTTTCACGTTTTGTTAGAATCTTTTGTATTGAAATAATGATGAACTTTGTGAAGTATATGGAACTTGTTTCTATCATGTTTTGGATTGAATCCTTTTGATTTCCATGATTTATATTGAACTTGAATTTTATGAACGCATCGGGTAAGTGGAATGTCACTACTTTTTTATGGTTTTGACATGACCCAATTAATAGGCACGTTAGTTGGGATGCCTTCTGTGGCGGCTTTGTAGTCACGGCGTCCTGCAGGTGAACGCGGTCCCGAGGTTAAGCCCAATAGTGGCTTACGTGAACCCACCTCGTGGACTAGGCCTATTCTGTGGTCTCCAGGGCGGATGGATCGATCCTAGAAATTACCCAAAGAACAGAACATGTGACCGTGGTTAAATCCACGGGGGATTCGAGCGTGTGTGCCCGCATGCCAGACCCACTAGTTCGTGTGGGTTGGCCACCCCACGAACACGTGAACGAGAATTGACGGAACACGTGAACAGAATTGACGGAACTTGAGAACTAGAATTGACGGATTTTATTTTTATTATGATTTAAAGTGAATTGTAAATTATTTGAAGTTACCATGTGTTTAACCAAACTGAAATATGAACTCTTAATCTTCTTTGAGTTTTCATGATTTATTTTAGTCGAATTGAAAGTCTTCCGCTACGTTTTCGATATTGTTTGTTTTTTATGAACTTATATTATAATCCATTCTCTGAGCCCATCCTCAGCCATGTTTCTTGTTTTTTTTGACACGGCAGATACGAAGTGATTCAGTTGGGAATGGAACGAGAGATTGAGCGTGCTATTTCTGGAGTTTGTGGATTCACTTTGTAGCATCAAAGTTGGAAAAATAGTTTTTAAGATGCATTCGCCGTATTTGTATGTAAGTTTTAGATGTTGTATTCTACATTTGGGGTATATTAGTAGCTCTGAACTGTGTGATTGTGTTAAGTCCCGTTAGTGACGTTCCCCGTTCAAATCAGGCTGAACGGGGGATGTTACAAATATGGTATCACAGCATAGGTTTCGACTTGTAGGTTAACTAAGTTTGACCTGTGAGTATTGGGAAGACATAGAACTGGGTAGATTAGAATTTAGTCTATTACCGATTTAAGATTAATAGGTAGTTTGAGGCGGTTATGATCTTAAGTTATGAGAACTTAATAAGTCTATCTGTTTATATCTTGATTGATACATGGGTGATGCACTCCATCGTTTATGATTTGTTAGAGACCCAATTGAAACCTTATAAGCAAACCATTGATTCTCCATTCGTGATATCTACCCCCATGGGTGGTACAATTTGCGTGCTGAACAGAATTTTCAAATTGTCCGTTGCTTATTGTGGACCGCTCATGGGAGGCCACTCTACTTGCAATGTGTATGTCCTACTTTGATTTAATGTCAAGAATGAATAGACAGGTTGTCACATCGTCAAGCAACTATAGACTGTAAAGCCAAACAAATTGTGTTTGGGAATGTTTACAAATCGGAGACAATCTTCCAAGGAGGTACCCCAAAAGAAGATGTCAATGCTTTAGCGTCTATTACCGTGACGCGATACACTTCTCAAAGTACCAAAGATTTCCTAGCTTCTTTTCAAGATTTCGAACACGTAGTGCCTTCCTCTTTATCAGTACCTGTTGTCTTTGATTTTCCTGATGTGTTTCCCGTCTACCGGGGTGTACCACCAGTTCGGCAAGTCGAATTCACCATCAATCTGATCCCTCTAGGTTTTCCAATTTCCAAGGCTCCCTACCGTATGGCTCCAAGTGAAATGAAAGAGCTTAAAACCCACCTCGATGATCTATTGAAGAAGGGTTTCATTCGACTCAGCATCACTCCCTAGGGGGCTCCAGTTCTCTTTGTGAAAAAGAAAGATGGTTCGATGCGCCTTTGTATCGATTACCAGGAGCTTAATAAAGTAACGATTCGTAACAAGTATCCGTTGCTGAGAATCGACGATCTGTTCGATCAGTTACAAGGGGCACGATACTCTTCCAAGATTGATCTTGGTTCCGGGTACCATCAACTTCGTATCCGAGAATGTGATATTTAGATAACCGTATTTAGGACTCGTTACGGACATTACGAAGTCTTGGTAATGCCTTTCGGGTTAACCAATGCTCCGGCTGTCTTTATGGATATTATAAATCGGGTTTTTAAAGATTATCTTGACGACTTTGTTATCGTGTTTTTCGACAACATCTTAATATACTCAAAGTTGCGGGAGCAACATGAGCAACATCTTCGAATCGTTTAGGAAGCTCTTCGAACGGAAAAGTCATACGCAAAGCTTTCCACATGCGAATTCTGGCTCAATCAAGTGTCTTTTCTCGGACAAGTAATCTTCATCGAAGTTTTCAAAGTTGATATGGCAAAAATTGAAGCTGCCACTAAATGGCCACGACCTACGAACATATCTGAAGTTCGTGGTTTTCTTGGTTTGGCCGGTCATTATCGTTCATTATCGTTGTTTCGTTGAAGGAATCTCTAAAATATCTCTATAGTTAACCCGATTGCTCCGAAAAGGAGTCAAATTCAATTTGGATTCCGAGCAAGAATCTAGTTTTGAGGAATTGAAGCATCGATTGGTTACTGCACCTGTTCTTGTATTGCCGTCTGGCACTGGTGGGTTTCGAGTTTATAGTGATGCTTCAAAGAAAGGCCTCAGTTGCGTTCTTATCAAAACGGAAGAGTGGATACTTATGCCTCCCGTCAGTTAAAGTCGTACGAAGTCAATTATCCAACTTACGACCTCGAATCGGCTGTGGTTATCTTCGCACTCAAGATTTGGCGTCATTATCTCTATGGCGAAACATGTGAAGGTTTCACCGACCACAAGAGTCTCAAATATATATTTACTCAGAAAAAGTTAAATATGCGCAAACGAAGGTGGCTCGAACTTCTGAAAGATTATGATGTTCGGATACAATATCATCCAGGCAAAGCTTATGTAGTCGCCGACGCCTTAAGCCGTGAAGTTGTGGAGCAGGTTTTCTCTTCAATCGTTCCTATAGAGTTGGCTTCGGGAATCAAACGTTTCAGACTAGAAATCTATCCGAGTTCGTAAACGAGGATTCTAATGAGTCTAACGGTAGAACCAACTCCAATCTCTTGGATCAAAGAAGCCCAACAAGATGATAGTGAATTGTGGGCAAACTTCCAACAAGTGCAAGAGACTCCTAATTTCATGTTCGGAATCGATGATGATCATGTGTTATGGTTTCGGGATCATCTTTGTGTTTCGAATAACTTGGAGCTTAAAAATCTAATTCTGACTCAAGCTCACAACTCTTATGTTTTCTGTTCACCCGGGCACCACAAAAATGTATCGTGACATGAAGACCCATTCTTGAGGATACGGTTCGAGCATGTGCGTTGGAATGGCATGGAAGTTGGGATAATTACTTGTACCTGATTGAGTTCTCCTATAATAATGGCTGGAAGTCGAATATTGGCATGGCCCCGTATGAAGCACTTTATGGCCGAAGATGTCGAACACCCACTTGTTGGAATGAAGTTGGAGAATGTGTCCTCGAAGGCTCGGAATTGGTACAGGTTACTATCGAGAAGGTCGGGATGGCACGTCAAAAGATGAAAGTGGCCCAGGCTCGCCAAAAGAGCTATGCCGATAAGCGACGACGACCTACCGAGTTTCAACCAGGAGATAAAGTTTTCTTAATGGTTTCTCCAACTCGTGCTGTTAGATGTTTTGGTCTCAAAGGAAAGTTGAGCCCGAAATATATTGGTCCATTTGAGATTTTGGAAAGGGTTGTAGCCGTGTCATACCGGTTACCTATTCATAACATTTTCCGTGTATCTTCATTTCGAGGATACAAATATCACCCCCTTCACGTCATTGACTATCCTCTAGAACAAATAGAACCTGATATGTCTTATCGCAAGGAGCCTGAAGCGATTCTTGATCGCGATGAGAGAGGTACGCGAAAGAGAGTGATTCCTTTCGTAAAAGTTCTTTGGAAGAACCACTCAGAACCGGAGGCGACGTGGGAAATGGAAGAGCATATGTGACGGGAGTACCCTGACTTATTTAATCGCTGTAAGTTTTCTATCTAAACTCGACTTCGGGGACGACATCTTTTTTTTAAGGGGGGAAGAATTGTAAGACCCGATTTTTTTTAACCATTGCGTCATCTTATCGGTTTTGTACTGTACGTAAACGTCAACCAAGTATAGTTGAGGGACTAGGGTTGTTATTTTGCTAAACTTCTATATTATATGGGTTTAATCATATTTTAGATCTTAAATTGAAGTCTAAATAGAGTGGATTACTTTTTTTTTTGTTGACGACACTCCACCGCCATCATCATCATCTGATTATATATTTAGAGTAAAAATCCATTTTATTTCTTTCACTTAACCACCTATACATCTCTCTCTTTTCCACATTAATTTCTTTTCATTCTTCTTTCAAAATTTGATCTCTATTTCGTAAGGAAATCAACATACAAGTACGTAGTCAGCATTCACTCATCGAATCCCTCGTAGAGGTATAATTTCTTCCGTTATATTTAGTGTTTATGATAGAGTTTTAGATTGAAGGTTATATTTGAGTTTAGGTTTAGAGATAATCTGGTTTTGGAAATTTCTAAGTTTGCATGCATGTTTATAACACGTTGATGTGGTCAATTTTGTAGTAGGAATCAATTGGGTAAAGTGTAGTTACAAGCTGATAAGATTTTATCAGTTCGTTAAATCGTATACCAAGTGTTCGATTTAATGTCTAAGAGAATAAAACGACATGATTAAGATTGGGTTGAGAACCTTTTGAACTTTATTTCGTGGTTTTAACACTTGCATGTAGTAAATTTACGAAGTTTTGATCATCGTAGCATAAGTTGGGAAAAGTTGGATTTCGGTTTAGAAAATTTGGTAAAAATCAGCAGCTTTGGCAGCTTATAACTCTCGGACCGTATCTCCGATCGAGCTGAAATTTTGCAGTCAGATAGCCCTTTATATGTACTTTATTTCGTATGAAGAGAGTAAAACCCGGTTCTAACTCGAAACATGTCAAAACAATGTGTTTTTGGGACTGGTCACATCAGATACAAACCAGACCCTGTCTTACTGCAAATTCCGTATAGAAGCAACGGATAATCCAAATGCGATGAATCCAAATTGAATAGAACCATAAGAGGCCGTTCTACAACTTCCGTTTAGAACTTGTAGGCTATATTGGCCTCTAAATGGGAGAAAAACGCTTGTGAATACTGCGTTAAAAAGCTGACATTGCAAAAATTGAAACCAAGCACGACCGACTTTTGAGTTTGGTTTTGTAAGTTGTATCTAGCTGTTTCTATTGATGATTAAGTAGTTTAAAACCCTTTAGGACTTAAGTACTCTAGTACTCGAATTAGCGTGCAAGTTTTATGTTGTGCAAGTAATGACAACTCATCGTTCCTTAGGCTCGCAAGCAAGTCAATCATTCTCGTGATTCTCATTCGATCTCGTGTTGTTTATCAAGATCGCATAAGGTATGGATTTCTATTCCTTTGACTCGTGGGACAACTACTTGCTGTAGTTAACCCTTCCTAGATGTGGTTCACCACCTTGTGATTGACCATGAGAACATGGTCAACGAAATATGGAATTATATATATAGATATATATGAATTATTGAACCTTTGTCATTGATTTTTGATTTTATCTTGGAGAATTCTATGCTTGAACGTTTTCACGTTTTGTTAGAATCTTTTGTATTGAAATAATGATGAACTTTGTGAAGTATATGGAACTTGTTTCTATCATGTTTTGGATTGAATCCTTTTGATTTCCGTGATTTATATTGAACTTGAATTTTATGAACGCATCGGGTAAGTGGAATGTCACTAGTTTTTTATGGTTTTGACATGACCCAATTAATAGGCACGTTAGTTGGGATGCCTTCTGTGGCGGCTTTGTAGCCACGGCGTCCTGCAGGTGAACGCGTTAAGTCCAATAGTGGCTTACGTGAACCCACCTCGTGGAC
Source organism: Centaurea solstitialis (assembly GCA_030169165.1). Taxonomy (NCBI): domain Eukaryota; kingdom Viridiplantae; phylum Streptophyta; class Magnoliopsida; order Asterales; family Asteraceae; genus Centaurea; species Centaurea solstitialis. The sequence continues at coordinate 51,463,262 of CM058042.1, read as the reverse complement.
TAGGCCTATTCTGTAGTCTCCAGGGCGGATGGATCGATCTTAGAAATTACCCAAAGAACAGAACAGAACATGTGACCGTGGTTAAATCCACGGGGGATTCGAGCGTGTGTGCCCGCATGCCAGACCCACTAGTTCGTGTGGGTTGGCCACCCCACGAACACGTGAATGAGAATTGACGGAACACGTGAACAGAATTGACGGAACTTGAGAACTAGAATTGACGGATTTTATTTTTATTATGATTTAAAGTGAATTGTAAATTATTTGAAGTTACCATGTGTTTAACCAAACTGAAATATAAACTCTTAATCTTCTTTGAGTTTTCATGATTTATTTTAGTTGAATTGAAAGTCTTCCGCTACGTTTTCGATATTGTTTGTTGTTTCTGAACTTATATTATAATCCATTCTCTGAGCCCATGCTCAGCCGTGTTTCTTGTTTTTTTGACACGGCAGATACGAAGTGATTCAGTTGGGAATGGAACGAGAGATTGAGCGTGCTATTTCTGGAGTTTGTGGATTCACTTTGTAGTATCAAAGTTGGAAAAATAGTTTTTAAGATGCATTCGCCGTATTTGTATGTAAGTTTTAGATGTTGTATTCTACATTTGGGGTATATTAGTAGCTCTGAACTGTGTAATTATGTTAAGTCCCGTTAGTGACGTTCCCCGTTCAAATCAGGCTGAATGGGGGATGTTACACTTTAGCACAGTTCGCTGTATCCCTTGAGCTTTACACACTTGATATGGTCAGGACCGATTATTTTGAGGATTATATAGGACAGTGCGCCCTAGCTCCACCTGAGGGTATAGACTATAGCGTGTTATGGAGCCAGCTTGGTAGAGGGCCGTACCGTCGGTCCAACACCAAGTCTGGTAACCTAGTAGACCCGGAGCATAGAGTCCTACATAGGATGATAGCCTACACCCTGAACCAGAGGAAGTCTAGTCAGGACAAGATAGGGGATTTTGAGCTGTGGTTACTTCATCAGTTGGTTAGCCTAGACCGCCACACCCATCTAGCATTTATCATAGCAGACTTTCTTACTGGAGCTAGAGGATTCCGGACCTCGAGCGGACTTTTAGGTGGTCACTACATCACCCGCCTAGCTTCTTCCCATGGGATTCTGACACCGGAGGTGATAGCCTCATTGACTTGTTTGGGAGAGTTAGGACGTATAGATCAGAACCAGCTTAAGGGGATGAGAGTGATAGAGAGAGGAGTTGGTAGTTCGTGGGTTTGGACTGGAGTGAGAGTAGAACCAGAGGACCAGGAGATGCATGAGCCGCAGCAGCCACAGCATCAGCAGCAGCATGACGAGGCAGGACCCTCGGGATCACATCAGATACCGTCCGACTGGGACGCTTATACAGCTATTCAGGGTCTCACGTCTCGTACGCATTATCACGATGTTCAGGTGCACATATCTTTAGACTGGCAGAACCAGTCGATGATGGGTTTCTTCTCAGACCCTCAGTTCCGACCATCAGCACCACAGCAGTATGGTGTGTGGCATCCACAGGACCCGAGTCCTCCAGGTTACGACAGTTATGATAAGTGGTGGGACCAATCCCGTGGACCCCATTGATTGTTTGGTTCGATGATTTGTTGGATATTATTGATTCGATTTGGTTGTACCGTACTATCTTTTTATTTTTATTTTTCTTTTTAGTTTGTTTGTTTTTGTTTTTAGTTTTTCAGATTTGGTGTGTAGACCCTCGAATCAGTTGTACGAATCAGATTTCAGTAGTTCGTCAGAGCTTCAGTTTCCCTAACCCAGACAGTATTCGTTCTTTATCTTTTTACCTTTCCGCATACATGCTTTAATTGTTATTGCATTGAGGACACTGCAATTTTTAAGTGTGGGAAGGGGGGTTAAGTAAACTTTCGCTTGTTTGTCCTTATTGTGCTTAATTGCTTATCTGATATGATTTGAATTATATGGCATAATTTTTTTCGAAATCCATGATCTTTTCAAAAAATTTGTGGAAGTCAAAAGAGTCTTGCATATAGGATGATATTTTTTGGAGTTTTTATGAGTTTGAAAAAGTCATGTGTATGCTAATTACCATGAATGATCCTTACCCTGTTCCTTGAGAGTTTGAGCCTACATTGCTTATATCTATTCATTTATGTGAGGATACCGACTTTGAACCAAGTAGAACTTGTCATTTGAATGCTTGTCGAGACCACGTAAGAGAAGTATTTATCACCATTGCAGTGATAGAGGCCTTCGTTTCTAACCCTTTTAGCCTTCGTCAGATAACCTCACCATAAGGTTATTTGATTTGCCTAGCCTTTGATTAAAAGTACTCATCATTAGTACTTCATCCCTTGTAACCATTTTGAGCCTTAGCCTTTTCATTTCTTTACCCACTATACACTTTATCCTTTAGCCTAATTGTTTTATCTATCTTTTGCCCGTAACTTAAATTTGATTCTTGAGACGTTTTGATCCAGTTTTTCAAATCTGACAGTTTTTATGGGATTGAGATTTAAAAGAGCCCAAAAGCAACATAGTTGCTGCTCTGAAAAAAAAAAGAGGAAAAGAAAAGAAAGAGAAAAATATTTGAGACTCAGAAAAGAAAAAGAAATATCAAAAGAGTCGAGAATGTTGAAAAAAGAAAAGAATGTGAGCTGAAAAGATTGAAAAAGAATTTGTGCCCCAAATAAGCCATAGGCTTAGGCCAATTTTAAAAAGAAAAGAGAGGAAATGCTCATCCCAAAAGTTTCATTGTTCGAAAGTCAGATTGCTTCACTGTTTGGATCATTACTGATTGAGTTTTCAAGTTTTTGTTGCAAAACCCTTAGTCACTTATATATCCTTTATCCTACCCTTAACCCTTAGCCTAATGTTACAACCCTAAAGTCCTCTTGACGGTTGACAACTTTTCAGTGGTGGAGATGAGATTTGGTGACAAGCATATGCGTTTGGTAAAATGTCGAGTATCAGTGTGATCACTTTATATAACATATTACCCCTTGAGAGATACACTTGATACATACTTTGTGAGGGTAAAAGGTTGAGCATGACTTTGATGACTTGTAAGGCTTTGATTTGTGTCTGACTTGGGTGTGATTTCTTGCGACTATCCTTGTTCTTTCAAAGCATGATCATGGGTGGAGGATAATTTCGTCGTTATCTTTCTTATTTTATCAGATGTTTGCTTGGGGACAAGCAAATCTTAAGTGTGGGAATTTTGATAACTCCAAAATTATACATCTTTTACTCGCATCAATTCCCCACTTTTATCTTCATTTTTTAGAGTAATTATGATGTTGTTTGACTTAAAAAGGTTTAATTCCTAATTTTGTAGGTTTTGAAGGTGCTTGTGCGTAAAAGTACGAAAAAAGGTGAAAAAGCGTGGAAATTGGACAAACGCAACTCAGAGAGCATTTCGCGTCCGCAAGTTATTAAGTTTGGCGTCGCGAAGTGTGTAAATTCTAGAATGTTCACGCTTTCACTAACTTCGCGTTGACTTTCGCGCCGCGAAGAGGGAGCTCGCGCCGCGAAGGAGAGCCTCACGCCGCGAAGATTGCATTTTCAGCCTCGGAAGCTTCCAGAAAATTAGGGTTTGTTCGATAAGTGTTTCGCTCCGCGAAATACCGTTTCGCGAACGCGAAACGGGGCCTGACGAGTTTATTATAAATAAGAGCCTTGGTCATTCAGTTTTAGGCATCGAATTGAGTAAATTCTCTCTTAGTTTAGGTTAGATTAGATGTTGGGAGCCGCTTAGGGTTTCCAACCCGAGAAGATGGAGGCTCGATGTGACGACTACGGAGGAGATTCGAGGGAATGCTACGCCAAATCGACCGATCTTTAGTTGGTTTGTCTAAGCATTCGTAATTAGTATGTCTATGTACTGATTCCTCTTGTGTGTCTATTATGGTTTGAATACTTTGGATTTCAGTTTATTAATTAGATGCATGATTTGTTGAATGTTGTCTTTGATTCCGTTCTGATTTATATTGTTTGGTTATTTGAACTCATTGGTTGGGTGTATCTGTTTGACCAAAATAGATAGACTCCGATAGGATAATCAACCTACCTTAACCTACCATTTGACCAAGAGAGTTGTGTTAAGTGGTTACTCGGACCGAGAGTGACCTGGAGGTAGAAAACCATGCAATAAAAATAGGATCGGATGACCGGTACTAGATTGTCTGACAAACGACCTATGTATTGGGACTAGGAGGACCGAGACCTAGTTGATAATCTTAGATATACATGTTCGAGTGCTTTGTGCTTAAATTCTGACAACGATCATAAATCTATGTCTTATGAAAGTAAACCATAATGGATTCACTTATCTCCAATGTATGTCTGTTCATCAGTTTTCCACTTCTTGGTTAGGTTTATTTATCATTTGTCTTTTATCTTTAAAAATACCTTTTCAAAAGCAAAACCCCCCATTTTCCAGATTAACTGATTAAGGCTCTAGTTGACATCTAGTTTAACCGTTCCTAGTGGTAGATATGATACCTGGACTTTCCTACACTATATTACTCACGATCAGGTACGCTTGCCTGTATATGTGGTAAGACACTGGCTAGGCATTAGAGGTTAAAACTTGTTACGCTTTTTATGTATGATAATTACCGCATCAACTATTTTCTGAGCAGTAGAGAGATCAAAGCAGAGTATCTCGTTCTGCATCTACTCCCTGTTTTTCATTCCATACGGTGTTTTGGTGATCCAAGCTTTAGTGTTTCCCAATTGTGAGATTATCAGATTTAGAGCTCTTTTGCTGAATTCCTACTCAACACACGGTTAAAGACAGATCCTTTATTCTTCTTGCTGATCTGCACTGTAACTCACACATGCATCTATCCCTTTGTTTTTTCTTGGCGGGAGATCAACATAGTTGGATGAATCAACATGCTCTGGTGCAAGCTGTTGTATTTTGCGGTTATCAGACGTGTCGAGTTATTTACAGGTTAAGCTGTAGTTTGTGCAATCAGTCGCGGTTATTGCAAATCGGATCTGGTCTTTTAGTTGAAACTGAAGATACAGAGCTACAATCGAGGGGGAGCTTTGGAGATCAAAAATGTAGCCGAACGCCACTAAAGTTTTCTAACGAAAGCAAGAGTAAGAAGATCAGAGATGCTTCCTTTATAAAACTTTAGGGGGGGATTGTTAGGACCAAATTGTCCTAATTAGTGAAAGTTTTATAAAGAAAGCTTTGAGAATGATTATTTTGTAATTAGCTAGTTATTTAGCTATTGGGCTTGGGCTTGGGCTTTTGTAATTAGGCCCTATATATAAAGGGTTTATGCTTGGGAAGAAAGGGTGTGAAGCCATTCTCATGAGAGTAGACTAGTAAGGTGTTTGTGTGTTCTTGTAATCTTCTTGAGAGCTCTCACAATAATGCAAGAACTTTTTCATTCATCTTCTTGATTTCTCTCATAAATCCTCTAATTGTTTCATTGTTTGGGACCAACATAACTCCTCCAGCAATCGATCTTCTAAGGTATCTACTTCTGAAACCAACGAACTTTACAATGAGATCATTGAGAATCTTGACTCACGTCAAATATAATTTAATAATCTCAAAGAAAAGTTTTCCTTATTTGAAAAAGAAGTTACTACTTTGACAGAAGAAAATAATAGATTCTTTCAGATGTTTGAAAAAGCAGAAGAAGATCGAATATCCGTAATGAAAAGTTCTAAAGAGAAGATAACTAAACTAGAAAAGACTTTAAAAGAAAAGGAAAATGAGCTAAAGAGATTGAACAATGAAAGAAGCAATGATATGTCCATTTAAGAGTGCTTTCAAAAGGAAAGAGAGTTTTTACATCAAGACTTACTTGAAAGAGAGCTCAAGATTCGAAAATTTCAGGATGCCCAAAACATTTTTAACAAAATAAGGGTCAATATGGGCAGAAGAGGTCTAGGATATTCTGAATTTGACAACAACCCAAGTTTTAAATCTAAAAAGTCTTTACAGAGCATTTTTAAATCTGCAAAGAACATAAGAAGTAACATCTCTGATTCTAAGTCCATCTTTAAAAGGAGAAGACTTATGAATGTACCAAAATCAAGAACTTCTCTTGTTTTTACAAATGTAGCCTTTAATGACTACATTGACTCTTTTTCACCTTCTGAAGAGAGGGAATTCATTCCAAGGAAATTTCTGAAACAGAGTCAGTTAGAAGTTTTTGAGTTTGGTCACCCTGAAACTCAAGAAGACTGTGCCTTCTTCTGTGATATTAAGCCCTTAGAAAAAGAATTATCTTTAAAGGCACCTGAATTTTATCCAAGACATCTGACAGACGATTCTGATACTTCTGGATCCTCTGACAGTACTGAATCTCTCTATGAAGAAAGTCCAAATGAAATTTTTTCAAATGAGCTTACACCTATTTCAGAAAATGATTTTGTCCAATCTAACACAGATCTTCCCAGTTCAGACTCTGAAACAGAATGTCTTCTCAGTTCAGTCTTTAGTGGTAAGCTACCACTAAAGACTTCATAATGTTGATTTTCATAACAAACTTGTTGACTTTGACTTCAAACTTTGACCTTTAACTTTCATCGTTGACTTTTTAAGTCTTCAATATCATATCTCATCACGTGATCTTGGATATAACAATACTAGACCTAACAATCTCCCTCTTTGTATTATAAATCATTTTTCAAACGAATTTCAGCTTTAACGGTCTTCTCTCTTGAAGTCAAACAAACTTTATCAATTAGATATATATCACACAAATTCCCCCTTTTAACAAACATCATATTCAGAACAAAAACTTCAACTTGAAACCATCTCACAAATTTAAAATTCTTCTCTTGAATCAACAACACTATAGATATTTAGGCTCAGAGCTTTGACACTACTTGTACTAAGCTCATCACGTTCACAAGATATAATTCCACTTTGTCAACAAGATTTTCAAACAACTTTATCGTTTTCAACAAATCAAATCATTCAGAATCAATTTTCTCTACACAACAACAATCTTCGTATCTAATGGCTTTTTAACCTCAAATCCAAAAGATTAAGATTTAAATATTCTTTATCAAAATCAATATTATCACAAACTCCGATAACTCCCCATTAACTATTACTTCATATTTGTAATCTTCTTTGTCTTTAAATCTTGATATTTATATCATTTATCCTACAACATTAGCACTTACCTTAAACAATATCTTCAAGTATTTGTATATAGTCTTCGATATCTTTATTCATGTCTTTGATGTAATTTTTCTACCTCATGATGGTTAGGAGAATCCTGAGCATCATGAAGAATCAAATACTATCACAGAATGATTTCTTCTATTATACCAAATAATTACTCCCCCTTGGAAAAATATTTCTTTGAGATCAAGTTTGTCCCCATCGAATAATGGGTAATAAGCTAACATAGAAGCATATGTAGCAACTATTAACAAAATAATTTAAAAACTTATGTTGCCTATTTTCAGAGTTCGCAATATTGAATCTTTGATAGGACTTTCCAGTTATCACTAAAGTAAAGATACTAAATTCGTGCACAAATATTTATCAAAAGCAATCAAGAACTCTAAAATCTCTCAAAATGTGTTTTTCCAAAAACAAATAAAATTCTCAAAACTTGATCAAACCCTCGTCAAATCATTTTTGATTTGGCTCTAATACTAATTGATATTCCCAATGGAATCAAGTAACAATGAATCAAAACTACAAGATTAATAGTATGATCTAGTCATCATGTGCATTGATATGGTTCACTCTTTACAAATATGTTTCTCACTCTAAACTCTTTCTTTCTCTCTCTAGACTCTTATAATGAAAGCTCTAACTACCAACTAACTCAAACAAGGCTATTTATACTATGAATATTGCAAGCAAGGTAAGCTACAACTGAGGACTTCATCATGTTGACTTTCATAACAAATTTGTTAACTTTGACTTTCATCTTTGACCTTTTACTTTCCTCTTTGACTCTTTAAGTCTACAATATCATATCCTCATCCGAAGATCTTGAATACAATATTATTAGAACTAACATTATTCTTCTATGAGTTCCTACTGATTTTTACCATATACACATGTATTTAAGGTAACACTAACTAAAGTTACTATTTGTTTAATCATCGAGGCAAATTCAAATGACCATTAAAATGATATTAAAAAGTTTATAGGTTGACTTTCTATTGACCAAAATTTATTGCATTTATTATAAGAGAAGTCAAATTCTATTAAATGAATATTGGCATATTGACTTTCTTTTGAAATAGATATACTAAACAAAATGGGCCTATTAAGACATCTACAAGTGCCCTAGTAAAGTATTTTATAGGTTGTTTTAGTTTTCGGGACAAACAAGTGTATAATCATATTATAAACGTCTAATAGGCCAAAGTTGGACCATCTAATAAGTTCTATCGTGACGGATAATAAGTTGTTAAGACTATGTTAATCTGATAAAATTGAGCAATCCCATAATACATTATAAATAAATCATTTTTATTAGTCTTTTTAAACATTTTTCAGCATTATAAAACATAAGTTTGTAATACGGATAATTTAAATAGTAAGATGGTCAAAAGATTTAACATCAGTGAGCCAATGCAACCAATTCTTTGCCCCTAAGTGATGAAAATAACAAACATAAAATGACAAGCACAAATAAAATCCACACCCTCACGGATAGAATACCAATATCAACTTAATTAAAAAAAATTGTTGATATATAGAAATTTTAGATTTTGATTTGACTATTGACCAACGATAATAAATTTTTCTATTTAATAGAATTTTATATACATTAGTCAAAGGCCCGACATCCATAAATATTTGTATGCATACAAGGCGACAATAAATAAAACATATACCATAGAAAAATTATTACACTATATAAAGAAGAACTCTCATTTTATACCATAGTTACAAACCAATAGCCTCTTGATTGAATCATAGATGATCCTTTAGCGTCTGTAAAGGTAATATTTTTGAGTTTTCACAAGTCATTTCATTCTATCATAGGCTAAGTTACCTTAAAATTTTGTGATTGATGAATTGCTTGTTATTTATTACTTTGTATAACAAAGTTCATTGATTTTCTTTTGTTAAAAGTGAAATTGCAGATGGAACATAAACACAAATGTTGTAATAAACAAAAAGTTAAGAAAGGGACGTGGTCAAATGAAGAAGATGAAATACTTTCCAATTACGTTACACATCATGATGACTTCCAGTGGAGATCGATTCCTGAACTGACTGGTCACTCTCACTCACTCTCTTGCTCTCTCTTTCCTCTCTCTCTCTCTCTCTCTAATATATATGTGTGGGGGGCGCATGCGGGCAACTAGCTCGACCAACGGGAGAGGGAGAGTAAAAGGAGCAGAATCTTAGCTTGAGCCTACCTTCGCACACCTCTGTTACTCTTTAGGAGGCATCCACCCCGTGCATGTGTGTGTATGTGTACGTGTGCGTGCGCATGCGTATGTATGTGTGTGTATGTGTGTTTGCGCATGCACATTTTTTTAGGGGTTCAAATAAGAGAGACAAAAAGATTAAACATATACAAATACATGATTCATGTATTAATCATTTAGTAAATTAAAAGAAACATGGATTCAAATATGCATTTTCAAATTAAAATCCTTTTACCAATGATTCACATATGAATGTTCCTACGTTCTCCACCTTTGTAAATCATTTGTTCTTAGGTTCTCAACCTTTTTTTCCTTTCTAGAACTTTCCCAAACATACACACACAACAACTCATTTATGTGCTCTTTAAGAATCATTTATCAGGTCCCTCAGGGAAATAATTACAACAAACATTATTGTGGTTTCAGTTTTATTACAAATCAAGTCTTTCATGCTTGTGTTGTGCACTTTATTTCGGTTAAACCACCACGTGCTTCTCACATAAGAGACATTACGTCATTGTATGTATTTCCCTCTTATAGACCCTAATTTGTAACAACCCGTCCCACATGGAAAGAAAGTAGAAGTTGTTAGAACCTTATAAGCCTCAATTCATGGGCTACCAATAAGTTCCACCATGGTTTTTAGTTGGACTCGAAGTTATTGGGCCAGCCTATAACTTTGGGCTTTAGGGTGTTACAAAATGATATCAGAGCTGATCCTTGTACCATCGGGATGGTGGGGCAAACCTCATCAGGTATGATGAGTCCACGAGTGGGGATGTTTGTAACATCTTAGGCAAATCCCACATCGCCGATGACAAGGAGAAAAAGATTCTGGGTAGGCCTGACGAGGACGTCGGGATTTCAAGTGGGGGAGTTTATAACAATCCGTCCCACATGGAAAGAAAGTAGAAGGTGTTAGCACCTTATAAGCCTCAAGTCATGGGCTACCAATAACTTTCACCATGGTTTTTAGTTTGACTCGAAGTTATTGGGTCAGCCTATAACTTTGGGCTTTGGGGTGTTACAAATTTAAAGCCCTCACTTCATTTTCTCATCTTTCTTCCAAATAATGATCCACATTTGTCATTTACTTATCTTTAATTGGTGTCATTTAAACCGAATACGATACGCATCACTCTCTCGGTTGTCATCACATTCATAATTAGATTTGAGTTTCCATTTGAGCCGTTCTCTTTTTTTTTCAAAAAAATGTATATAATTTCAAAAACATTTATACAATTATTAAATTATTATATGGTATTAGACTAAAAGTCAAAATTGCTACCTAAATAAATATTTATTTATAAATAATTATTGAAAATTTTATATAGATCCACAAAAAGAGGTTCTTATAAAAACTAGTATTGTAGACTTTTGTATGGTTTTTGTTTTGATGAGTTGAAAGTCAGTTAACAATAAAGAGTATAAAAAGGAGATTCTTATAAGAATCTTCATTAGAGAGATCATATTATAATTTAAACTGTGTACGTTATGAGAGTTATGTCCCTTCCATGCTTTAGGAGCATAAATAATGTGAAATGTCTCCCTTTTTGTATATGTAAAATTTACACATAGACATACAATGCTTGGTCTCACCGGAACTTAACTCCTATTATATATATATGTGTGTGTGTGTGTGTGTGTGTGTGTGTGTGTGTGTGTGTGTGTATGTATATAGGGTCACGTTCACGTGAAACCAAGTTATTTTCGTGACACCCATAAGACCAAAACTTTACACATGTCTTGGATCCAAATTTATAACCAATACAATCTTAAAACCAAATAATCTCTTTTAACTCCCCTTAATCTTTACTTACTCCCCTTAACTATTGTTCCAAATTTCTTGTATCTAAATCTAGATAATACAATAATGTTGGACCTAGCAATATCCAGCTTGATCTTTTCATTGGATTAACAAATTAGTTCCCTTTACTTCCGCATCTTTCTACACTCCTTTTAGTTTGTAAAATCATTGATATATTATTTTGCATTCCCCTAACTTCTCATGATATCTTTATAACTTATTTTGTTATTTTTTTAATATATTGATAAATTAGGACTGAAAAGATGTGGAAAGGGTTGTCGATTGAGATGGCTCAATTACTTGCGTCCAGATTTAAAGCATGGAGATTTCAGCGAAGAAGAAGCTAATACTATATTTACTGTCTACAAATCACTTGGTAACAAGTAATGCCACAACTATAAATTTCTTGTAGTTTTTCGTATTTTTGGCGATTTTCACATCCTGATATACTTGTGAGAATAGTATTCACATAAAGTGATTATTAACTTCTTCTTATAACTTTTATAGAAAACTTATTTTTATAAAACATTTTTTATAATAATATAATATTGAAAGACTAGTTTTATTTCAAAAACATCCTTAAAAATTTGTTACATATGATGCTTAAAAGCATCAGATCACTTACACATGAGTTTAGTCTTATAAATTTGAATATTATAAAATCGTAAGTTATGAAATTTAACAATATTTTGCATCTTATAAAATAGTTTTTATAATAATGATAGAACTTATTAATGATGCATCCTACAAATATGGTATGCCTAAAAGTAGAATGTCTTTTTGTAATTTGTTTAGTACGCAAGGTTAGAACATTTCTTGTTAATTTTTTGTTCTTGCAAATTCTCTAAAAGTAGAAGAAATATGGTATGCTAAAATTCTTCAAATTCTAAAATTTCTAAAAGTTATTACTTATGAGAGAAAACTTACAATGTTCTATTATTGCCACCCATAAATGTTTTGCAATTAACTGTTTAGAATTTATTTTTAGTATTTTATTAAAATATTAAATATATTGAATAATTTAATAATATGTTCAATATTATAATATCTCAATTTAATAAAGATAATAATTTTTTTCCCAATTTTAATTTAGGACTCTCAAATTTATAAGAATATGTTATAAAGTTGTTGTTATAATACTTTTGCTTTTATGTATACATATATAGGTGGGCGAAAATTGCAAGATTTTTACCAGGTCGAACAGACAATGAAATTAAAAACTTTTGGAACAAAAGCCAAAAGAAGAAGAAGAAGAAGAAAACATCCCTTTCTCGAAAAAATAACTTTTCAACTTCATTTGCCATCAATCCTATTTACATTCTTGAATCATCAGATCATTCCACCACCTTTAATCATAGTATCAATATTGATTCTTCAAAATCCCTTTTGTATGACACTACAATTGCTAGTAGCGATTTTCAACCAAACCCCGTAATGTATCCTAATATTAATCAACCACCACCATTGAACCTCTCATATAATCATAGTTTTCTTCCTTTTGGCACATCTTCAATTCATGGCCAACCAGTATTCAACCCATCTTTAATGCCTTCATCTAGTTGGATTGGTTCAAATATTCCATCTTATATAAATAATACATCTTCTATACCTCAATGTGGATGGATAAACCCAACTCCTTCAAATGATCCTAGCAAACTCATGTGCTCAATGATCAACATATCTTCAATACCCTCAAGTGGTTGGACGAACCCGAACCTTTCAAATAATGCTAAGAGTTTCACACCCGCAAATCACATGGCATCAACCTCAGTTTTTGCTACTGGAAATGATTTGACCAATGCTTCTCGTGGTCAAAATGATGGGTTTGATATTAATGAGTTCTTCGATTTTGACCGATTTTGTACCATTCATGATTGTGTAACGTCATCAGAAGAAGAATGCCAAGAAGAATCACTAGATGACCACAAGCCCACCAACAAACATTAGGGTCCTTGTTGGTATTCATCAAGAGTTTTGTAATCTCCCAAAGTTGGGACTAAAGTTACCTTTGCTCTTTAGACTTTGTTTAAGGCTATCTTTGCATAGTTTCTTATATTCATCGTAAAGTAGACACCTTCATGCTTAAGTTTGCTCATTTGAAGCTTAAAGAGTCTTTTAGTTTGTTTTTATAAGGAATATGTTGATTACCTGTTTATGTATGTTACAAACTTTGCAATATTCTGATTGTTCTTAGTTATTAGTTATTTGCTTTTTTGATTCTTTTTATTGTTGATTTGATCCTTTTAACTTATTTCGTTAGCATTCCATTTGATTGTTTAGTTTATCAATTTTAAAAAGAAATGTAAAACACATTGATTTCTTATAAGAGATTATTTTTAAGGTTTAAGAAAGCTCAAATACCTATTTTTATTATTTTAATTATTACTTTTAGTAGTATACTAATAATTTTACAATAATAATATTCAACCTTTTGATTTTAAGCATTTATCCGTTACAACTTTTGCTATGTGCCCGGTTTGTTAGTGTCCTCATTTTTATTCTTTACTAGGTATTAAGAGCATGGGTTTTACATCGGATTATAAACTATGATAGATTTTATCATAAGTAGTAAAATAGAATAAATAAAAATAATAACTTTAAGAGATTTTAACTTAAAACTTTGAAAATGATTAACTTATAAATTTATTATTTAAGTTATCTGTTTGATGGATGACGTTATTAGTTGTCTATTTGGTCTAGGGGTGTTCATTTTCGGATATCCGGAATTTCGGATATCCGAATTTCGGATATCCGAAAATTTCGGATACTTAAATTTACTATCCGAATCCGAAATTCCGGATTCGGATACCGGATAATCCGAAAATTCCGAAATTCCGAAATATTTGATAAAAATGTCATTTTAGCTTAAAAAAACCCAAAAAAAAAAACATCATTCTTGTACAAAATAATCGTCCACATGTTTCCAATCATCCACAAGCTAATACGATATCAAATACTTAGTTCACGAGTTTTAAATAATAATACGAAAGTTTAAAGTAACATAAGAACATAAAATAATATATAAAATAATATATATCTATTATTAACAAAATGCATATGAGACTTTGAGTAGGGTTTTAATTTTTTAATATATATCTATTATTAATAAAATAATATATAAAATAATATATTAATATAAAAATCGGATATTTCGGATATCCGAAAATCCGAAATTTTCCGAAAACACTATCCGAATCCGAATCCGAAAATCCGGATATCCGATTTTCGGATATCCGAAAATCCGGATATCCGAATTTTCGGATATTTTCGGATTGGAAGTTTTCGGGTATTCGGATGTCGGATCGGATTCGGATTTTTTTGAACACCCCTAATTTGGTCATCAATATTTAATTATTTATTAAATTTACTTAATAAAAATCATAATAAATAAGAATTAAATGTGATAAATGAATAAGGCTATCAGCAGCCAACCCTCCGAGCCCTTCAGACTTCACTGCCACATCAACTTTTCTCCGACCCTCTCTTAACCCTCTCATAACCCTCTACAGCCCGTACCCAACCCTCCCAACCCTCTCGCACACAACACACACAACATACACACACCACACACATAAAAGGAGCGGCTTCTACAAGCCGTTTGGACTTCAGCCCGCCGAGCTCCAAGGCAACCCACCAGTACCCGCTGAACCCTCCATGCCCGGCGGGCTCAGCCCGCTTAACCCAGCTATTCCGTTGCGCATAGCCTAAAGGTGAACACATGCTCATGGTTATTTTTTTTATTGAAGTTACAATATTTTATAAAGTGAATTACATTGATGGTCCCTGTGGTTTGCTCAAACTTTGGATTTAGTCCCTAAAACAAACTATCTACATTGGTGGTTCCTAACTTTTCATTTTTATAACACTTATGATCCTTCCACTTAACAATGTTAATTAGCAATTGTTATGAAGGACTAATTGTTTTTTATACAAACTCTAGGGATTACATTGAAATATGATAGCAAAATTTTAATTTGAGTTAATTACATATTTGGTCCCTGTGGTTTGGGGCAAACTACGTTGGAGGTCCCTGAACCCTAATTTTCATGCCTACGATCCCTGTGGTTTGATTTTCGTTACGATGGTGGTCCCTTGTCCTAACGTCCGTTAGGGCAGGGGTATTTTAGTCAATTTATTAATCTTTTTCATTTTCTATTAAAAGTAAACTTTATTTATAATATTTTTATATTTAATTTATCTTTTACTAGTTATAAACCCGCGCAATGCGGCGGGAGTTGTCAATGCGAACCCTTTTGAAGCTTTAGGGTGCGTTTGGTTGTGAAAATCTTTTCAATTTTTCAAGAAACTTTCCAACAAAAATGAAAATTCAGATAACGTGTTTGGTTCATTCGGGTTTCCAAAAAAATGAAAAATTTCTATTTTATAACTTTTTATGTAAATTAGAAAACTGATTTTAATGGTTTTCTAAACACGTTATCTACTTTTCTAAAATGAAAAATGAGAACTCCACGATTTCAACCAATAAAAATAACTCCATTTCTGAAAACGTTTTCTAGGAAAATGAAAGCAATTTTCCACAACCAAACAAACTCTTAATGTTATTGTTAGAGAAGATTTTGAGACATTACAATGATACGATTTGACCATAGTCTCCGTAACATAATATATTTTGAACAAATAAGAGTTATGGTTTTTGAATAAATAAGAGTTATGGTTCCAAATGCAATCGACCAAACTAACTGATAACCTTGATAGAAAAATTGTTAAACCACAAGAAATGGAGATAGAAATCGTATAAGAAAACACCTGCCTGATTCCCATCCGTGATCCATTAAAACACCTGGATTCCAACTAATCATATTCTTCAAAATTAATTTTCATGACCAAGTCCTAAGACCTGTCACCAAAAAAAAAGATTATTACTTGCTACTTATGTTGACATTTATAAATTAAAAAAAAAAAAGCATCAAGCCATCAATTACATTCAAAAATGGTTTTGAAACTCAAGAAACCAATTTGGTCAAACATAAAATAATCAAATTATATCGAAATTCAAAAACCCTCATGTAAATTTAGCAAGCTTATCAGAAATTGCAAATTTAGCAAGCTCATCAGAAATTGCAAATTTAACAATGGCTTCCAATGATCACTACATTTTTCCTGGAAAAAAAACCCAAATCAGAATTCATACATATCACTCTACATAAGCTACAAACAGGAATCACACACACATATGTATGATAAGATCACCTTACAATGGCGTCCAAGGTTCACCCGCTCCGAAGATTTTGAAGAACCCAAATCTTTACGAGGTCGAGCTATCCACGGTTCAAGTATATTTATTTTTTTGGCAACTAACAGGCTAATTCTTTACATATTCGATATGGTGGTCAGAAACAGTTCATCCTTGTTCATATGACCACCAAGAATCGATAAACACTCGTACACCAAACCCGCTTGCCAGATCGATTTATCCTCCATAAAAACGCTTCAATCTTTAAGAATTTAGATTCAAAATGAAAAATTAAATTCAAACAAAAACAAAACTTAAACAGAATGGCGGAGAAAATCTAAAAGAAAACTTACTTCAAAGTCTTCAACCGAGAGAAAACCGGAGATCTATGAGAGGATGGATGTTGAGATGTAAAAGTAACTTGTGAAGAGAAACCTGCCAACAAATTTGTAATTTGAATTCAAAGTTCAAACATGAAACTGAAAAGACGTATGGAGAATACAAATTACATTGGGGTCTCGAAAGGAATTCAGAAATACAAATAGTGCATTAGTTGCTTGTACCTCACCTTATTATATTGTATTTCATAGATTTTAAGAAATCATGCTGTGAATAGCAGCTATTGGATCATGCTGGTTCATGAAGTTGGTTAGCAACTATTTTTCTAAAAAAATCCTCATCAAGAATGAAGAGCAGAGAACTACATTCAAACATGCTCAACATCAGATGAAAGGAATCTATATATATATAAAAGGAAGATCTACAAAGAATGATGTGGCACATTGTGAGAGTAGGATTTGCCTCTAGAATTTTTCTCATTGTTTTGAATTTTTTTAATATGTTAAATAAGTTAAAGACTATACTACCCCTTAATTAAAATTTGTAATTTACTATGAAAAGGCTTCTTTGGTAATTTGGCTTACAATTTAATTAGCTTTAAATTTTAAATTATTTAACTTCCTATGGACATTCAATTTGGCCTCTTCAAATTCTCATTTATTACTTAAAGAAAAAACCTACAACAAACTCATATATAAATACAACATAACCAATGCTCCCTCAAAATGTAATATATAAACAACCTTTATGTTCTATGTTATGTTTGTATGTTTGTTTGTTGTTTCTCTTTTGTAGAATTTGTTTTTTCAATACTATTGCTCAATCTTCAAAAAGTTTCAGGTAACATATCGTTTTTTTATTAGTAATTCTATGATTTATGTGACTTATATGTTATTTTGGGGATGAGTATCATTGGTTTTTTATATATAAAAAGATTTTCATATTTTTTGTATGTTACGATAGAATAGTGTTTTTTTACTATTGTTTTGCATTTGATTGTTATGTTGTATCGATGTTGTAAGTAATGTTATTTTTTCTAATGTGTTTTGCTTATTATATATATATATAAATATATATATTTTTTATGTGGCTTATATGTTTTTTTGGGGATGAGTATCATTGGTTTTTTAAATATAAAAAGATTTTCATAGTTTTTGTATGTTACGATAGAATAATGTTTTTTTTACTATTGCTTTGCATTTGATTTTTATGTTGTATCGATCTTTTAAGTGATGTTATTTTTTCTAATTTGTTTTGCTTTTATTTTTGTAGTTTTTTATAAAAGTTATTTTTTGTTGACAACAATCAAACTACAACTTATGATCTACATGTTTTTTTTTTACTTTTTATTTTGTTGTGGGTTCTTTTTGAATTCTGTTATGTATTTATAATTTCTCAATTTGCAATTTAAAAAAAAAAACCCAATAATGAGATGACATTATTCTAAGCATCCAATCTCAAACTTCTTCTTTAATTTTTCCTTGAATATTTCTTTTTTTGATGTAGTTATTAACAACATATTTTATCAAATATGATTATTCATATTCTTTGGTTGCACCTAAATTTATTTATTTTATTTCACATTAGTCTAATATGTTTATCCACATAACATTTGAAAATCAAGGGTAATCTTCTACTGTAGTGATGGTGGCATTGGATGCGAAAGAAAGCAATTCTTTGGTTTCTACGTTTTACAAGGGATCAAGTGTAAGCTATTTTAGCAATTTGATAAGTAAAAATGTCACTAAAAATATTCTTTTGATTTCTCTACTTTGTCACTGAAAATGTCTAAATGAAGCATAGTAGTTGAAGATCTCCTAAAAATATTGATATCTAAAGTGATAAAACAATTTGATAGAAATAAGTTGTCTTGAATGTGTGTAGTTAAAGTGAAGACAACACCTTCACAAAATTTTGTAGGGACATGGTGAAAGGGTTTAAGGTAAAAAAAAGGGACAAATACTAATGGCTAATTTAACAATTACTAATATACTATTGATTATAAGGTTCTATCTTTTGTTTCCTCTTATTATATTTTTATATAACTTTTAATATACCATAATTAAATATGACTTTCTACCTTCTTTGGTCACCTATCTATATCTATATCTATATAAAAGCAACTTGGAGTTGTTTAGGTGGCACTATGAGAAGCCTCCATTCACCCCTAACAATTTTTTTCATAATTTTGATTTTCTTATAAATAAAAAGTGATATAACTTCTCATTCAACCTCTCATTTTCTTTTTAAGTGGTCATTTATTATAATTAATCATTCAATTTATTGTAATTTATGTAAATGAACTTTTTGTGTTCATTCTTTTAAGTTACTAACTATTCATTTCCTTTTTTTACCTTGATTAACTATATATATTCTCTTATTGAGCATAAGTATTTGTTGTTTGATTCTTGGCTATGTTGTTGGTTTTTCAACCTTTTTTTGTCATACACCAAACCTTATCTTTCAATCTCTCCCTATTGTTAAGTTATTTGTTATCATATTGATTTAAGATGTTTCATATGTTGTTCTTTTGTTTTTAGTTAGAGGGTGTTTCAGTAACAAACTATCTAATGAAGTCTAAATATGTTGAAGAACATCAAAGCTTTATGGCCAAAGCACACATATTATTATTATTACATGTAAGCCTTTCATTTGAGTATTTCTTTGATTTCAATTTATTCTTGATTTTTTTCTATTTCAATCTTTGTTGTTGAGTTTTGTTTATTGTTAAGTTATTTGCTATTGTGTTGGCTTTATATGTTTCTTTATGTTGTTTTTTTTTTTTTTTTGTAGTAAGCGACAAAAGAAATGAACTATCTAAAGATCTCTAAATATGTCGCCAAAGCTTTATCATCAAAACACATTTATTTTATTTTATGTAAGCGTAATTCGAATACTCATTCAATTTGAATTTATTCTTGATTTTGTCTATTTGTAGTTTCGTGATTTATTCTTACCTTAATTCTCATTTCTATGTTTTTTTTTCAGGAGCGTAACACAAAATGCTAAATGAAAGTTTGAGCATTAAGAATTTTGATATTACATTGTTGCTTACAAAGGAAAATAAATCTTTATTTATATGTCTGCTCCTTGATTTAGTATATTATTGATATATGTGTTTAGTGTTTTGGTTGACTGTGCGGTATTCCACATTGATAGAAAGATGAAAATTAACAATGGATTATTGGTATATAAAAGAAGGTTGTGGAGCTTTTTGTGAAAACTCATGAGGGTTGATTACTCTTGGTTGATCCTCCAAACAAATGTTGTTGGCTCATTTTGGCGGACACACAAAACTATTGGTTGACTTATTTCGGCCTATTGTATTTAAACAAAAAAGTTAATCGTACAAAATAAAAGTTTCCTTTATATATATTAAAGCAAAAACCTATAAAGATTGAGATGCCATCACAAGGAATGAATATTCCTCATTTCTTGATTTGTGGATGAGTTTACAACATCTCACGTTGATAGAAGATAAAAACTTGACAAAGAATTATTGGTATATAAAGGAAATAATGGAACATTTGTGATCCTTTAACCAAACATTGTTCGATCTTTTTGGTCGATACACCAAACAATTATTGGCTTATTTTGGTCAGTTATTTTATAAATTGAAAAAAATTAGAGGATGTTAAATCGTTGCAAGTCATAGGATTGAGTAACTTTAGTCGAACGTTTTATAAAAATAATAGTGAGGTTATATGACATGTTATTTGAGTTTTTTAAAATACAACAAAATTATTGACAATGCATCTTAAACTCTTTATAACAAGAAACAATTATAAATATACGAAAACATAACAACTTATGGAAAATATTGTTCATTTTAATTCAGATAATATTAATTCTTAACCGAAAAATCATGTATTATCTGAATTTGGACAACCATTTATGTAATATCATTCGCTACCGCGCAACGCGCGGGTTACACGCTAGAACTTTATAAACTATATAAAATCATTACTATGTTCTTAAATATGTTCAAAACGTATACAACTTCACTATATAATTTCCGTTATTAGATTTCGTCACCGCGCAACGCGCAGTTCGCACCTAGTTAATTGTACATAAAAAAAACTTAGAAGGAAAAATTAACAAGAATGTTAATTGTAAGGGAACAAGTTAGAACAAGTTAACATTAAAGAATGAAGAACAGGGTTTAACGACAATCTTGCCTTGGTGGAAGAATATCAACCTGAGAATAGAAATGTCATTCTAGAAAACCCAGCTTCAAGATTGGTTCCAACAGATAATACCTATTTGGATTGTAACATTTAAAGAGGAATAGAACTCGTAAAAACAAAAAAAGATACAGAATAATCAACAGCGCTAGCAACCATATGAAGACCATGTCCATGAGCTTCATTCGTTCAAACATTTTAGGGTGAGAGATTTTAGGGTTTGGATGATTTCAATTTGGGATAGGTTTTTGAGATTTCATCAGTCCATCAATTAATTTGAAATTTGAAATTTATTCAAGGAAGGTCTGAGAGTTTAAAATAACTTTGAAAACATAAACAATCCTTTTTATTGATAAACTTTGGGTAAATAAAAGCTGCAACCTTCTGCATTCAAAATATATGCAGTTAAAATGTGTACATCATGCAATAGAGTTGTACACCATGCATAAAACTTTGTAATTAAGACTTTTGATGTATTTGATGATGTAAATGATGCTTAGTGATGTTGTACATTATGCTTTAAGTGTGTTTAAGACTTTTAAGATTTTTAGAGTTTAAGATATTTGGCAAATTTCCTTTATAAAGGAGTATAGATAATATATATATGTGTGTGTGTGTCAGGAAGAGACACGTGTTCCTCCCCCTTCCACACACAAACCACCAACCACCAACCACCTCCTACATCTGCAACCCACTACCACCTCACCTTCATCTTCATCTTCTTCCTTTTTCCGGTGAAGCAACAAATCCCTCACCCCAAACACCACCACCACTAACCAACCCAACCACACCCCAAACTACCACCACCATCACCACCACCAATCAACCAACCACCCACCCACCCCACCACCACTACCACCACCAACAACCACCAACACCCACCACCTCCACCAAAACCCACAACTACAACCACCAACAACCTCCCACCACCACCCACCAACACCCACCACCTAATACCACCAACAACCACCACTAACACCACCAACAACCACCACTACAACCACCTAACACCACCACCACCTAACACCATCACCACCTTCAACCACCAACACCAACAACCACCAACACCCACCCACCACCAGATCTGACCACCACCGCTGCCGACATTCAAATCCGACCACTGCCGCCGTCGACCATCAGATGCGACCCCCGCCGCCGTCGACCTTCAGATGTGAAATCTGTTGGAGAACCGTAGGCACTAACGGTGCGCAGCGGATAACAAAAACGATTCCCAAAACCCGGACCCATCTTAAACCATAACAGATACAATCAAAGTGGGTTTGACGGTTTACCTTTTGCGAATAGACTTCCGGAAAGCTGGCAGGGGGTACACCGCTACTGACACCACGCGAGAGGGTTGCTAGACCACCGTGACTGATCGGAAAAATTCCGACCGATGTGTGAGAGAGAGAGAGAGGTCGACGGTTGGGAGAGAGAAAGAGAGAGCGAGAGATTTTCGTAGGATTAATCAACTGATTCATCAAAGCCTTAACCCTTTATTTATAGGATAGAATAAGGCAGTGATCTAACCTGATTATAATTCCCTTTATAGTTATCCTTTAATTAATTCCTTAATAATTAATCCTTTAATTAATTTACTGATTAATTAAAACTAGTAAATAATTATTTAACTAATAATTATTTAATTCTCTCTTCTCATTTATCTCTTTCACACAAATTCTCAATTAGGTGTGCAGCGGTGTGACCTACTAGTGTCTTATAACATTGGACACGGTAACCCTGTTACTGTCTCGCACATAATCCTAACAGACTCCCACTTGTGCTAGACATGTAACTACGCTTGTTACCATTAGCCTAAGGAGGTCCCTAGCCAGACACTTAGGTTAACCAGGTTATAAGATCTCTTACATCCAGAGATACAATTCTTAAAATTGAACACAGGTTCATTCCTTTTGCACACGATATTTCTAAAGTGACTTTAAGACATGGAGTGGAGGATTCATTTCTTAAAATCAAGTATTTCTTGACTCTGATTTCGATTGCCTGCAGTAACGGATATTACTAAATAACACCTGTTATTCTATCCGAGCATGGCCACGCGTTTTCTGCCAATCTTAATCGTCAAGGGGCCCGGAAATATCTCTCTTTTGAAAGAGGTGCAAATCCCTTCTTGACTACTTGCATTTGGATCTACGGCTTCCGCTGCATCTAGTCATGTCCCGTATGGCCGCCCTATTACGGTGCAGCGTTAGTACGTGCTAAGAGTACAACAGTCCTCATGTTTCCAAACCAAGTATCTCAGGTCTAAGGACAACCTATCAAGTCAATGCTTATGACTGAGGCTCCATGAAGCAGACTTGATTACTGGTCACTTCCAATACCCAAACACTCTGATGAGTATCTATAAATACTTGGTCACATCACTTGTGCTTTTATTCTTTACTTCGAATAAATCATCAAGTATTTATAATAGCGTTAAACTTCCTATTGAAATTCCCATTTTAATAAGTGGCTACGGAAATTTTGATTTTCTTACAAAACTTTGTAAAAAATCATGGATACGTTTAAATATGCGAAAAATAGTTAATTTTAGAACAATCATGAAATTAAAACCTCCATTTATTTCCAACACACTGTGAAATAAAAGTTTACATGATTACATTGTTTCAAAATTAAACTATAGTAATAATTCAATAAACTAAAACTAGCTACTGGCGTCCAGGTACTGCATCCCAATGGAACTTGCATGTGCCTCATGCTTTACCCTTGCTAGTGGCTTTGTCAGCGGATCTGCGACATTTTCTTCTTGTTGATCCAGCTCTCCTCAGACCTGATGAAATGATAATGATCCTGAACCTTTACTTAGTGAATAGGTTTTTGCTTCTGTTATAGCTTGAGGAATTATCACTGAATTTGTTCAGTGGTATTCCATGTTACTTATGCTGTAACTTATTTTTATAGTAATCAGGATCAGGATCAGGAGACGAACGAGTTTGTTCTGTAGTCTACTGATCCTATCCACTGAAGTGAAGACCTCCTGAAGACATCAAGATCATACTCAAAGAACCATCAGCAACGTCGAAGACTTAGCTGATGACAGGAACAGCATGCTCGTGATCTGAAGACGGAACTCAGTGATAGCAGGCTGCTCAATATCGTATGACATCCCGAAGAATCATCAGGATACAAGTGACCCTGAACAGCACCAGTTTCAGGATTCTAGTCACTGATCAGTATCCTGATCCTGAAGGATTAGTGTAATGTCTTAGTCTAATGCACAAAAGGATTATCCGCCTTTACTGACACAAAAGTACATAAGGACAGTCTCTTTACTGTTCCCTCCGTACTTATCAGACCTCAAGGCAAATGTTTACACACTTCCTCTTTTGCACACCATGCAAAGAGTATTTGTTTATAGTAAATAGTACAAAGGACCACTTACATTGTGACACGTACACAAAAGTGAGTCTACATGCATTTAATGCATTGGGTATAAATAGGACTTGAAGAGATGTTCTCCATGCTTCTTCTTTATCCTAATACTACCCTAATCCTTTCTTTCTTTATTCCCTCTATCTTCTTTCTTACATCTTCTCACTTTAGTGCATAGTGAAAGAACGTAGATTGTTTAGTTTAGACTTATTGTCTTTTCTATTTCCGCAACAATCTGTAAATTCATTTTGTTTATACAACAAGAATTTAAAAGGGAAAACTTGTGTGATTTATTCAACCCCCCCCCCCTTCTATAATCCCTAACACTATCCTTAGGTCACCTCTTTGGGACCAACAAGTGGTATCAGAGCAGATACAAGCTCTCATTTTCTTCTTAGAAAAATCTTGTGATCCACTCTTCAAATCCATGGCTCTTCAAGCTAAGGATAACTACTTTGATACCGGCTCTGCTGGAAAACCTCCTAGGTTCAACAAAGATAACTTCTCACTTTGGAAAACCAGGATGGAACTCTTTCTCTCTGGTTCTGATCCCCAGATTCCATACTTTCTGGAAAATGGACCACATGTGCCTACACAAACCGTCCACCCCATTCCTGCTGCCGCTGGCCAACCAGCTGTACCTGAAAGGCAACTGGTAAAGCCTGTAACGGACTGGAATGATGAAGACAGACGCCTGGTCAACATTGACACTAAGGCTAGGTCTCTCATCGCCATGTCACTCCCTGACGATGTATTCCATTCTGTCTGCCACCTTCGATCTGCTAAAGAAATATGGGACACTCTCTGTGTTCAATATGAAGGTACTGCTGTTCTCATGGAATCAAGAAAGATTTTCTTGGTTCGACAATATGAAAGCTTTATTCATCAAAAGGATGAAACTCTCTCCCAGCTACATCAGAGATTCAACTGTCTTCTGATTGATCTGAAGACTATCGGTACTACCTACTCTAACTCTGAGGTGGTTACCAAGTTCATGGAAGCTCTTCCTGAACATTGGGAAATATACACCTCCTGCTTAACTATGTCAAAGGACATAAAGACACTCACACTAAGTGAGTTGTACGGTATTCTTCTTAACCGTGAACAACAGAAGAAACTGAAAAAGAATCTCATAAGAGATTTTAAAGATACCAAAAGTAACTCTGTTGCATTGGTCTCTGACTCAGTTCCTACTGTCGCCACTCCTTCTTCAGTAACGATTACTGAATTAGAATCTTCTGACTCTGACATGTCAGAAGATCCTGAATTCAATGAATCTCTTGCTTTGTTAACCAGATCCTTCAAGAAGTTTGCCAAAAAGGGAAACTTCCACAAAAAGAAACATCTTACTATTACTGACAAGCCTAAATCAGACCCTGTTGATAAGGCTATTGCTATCTGCTACAACTGTCAGGGCAAAGGACACTTTGCTAATGATTGCAGGTACAGGAAGAGTCAGTTTGCTCCCTCCTCTGCCAAATCTTCTTCTAAGAACCCCAAATACCAACGCCTGAAAGAAAAGTACAAAAAGATGAAAATTCAGCGCAAGGGTAAAGGTCTCATCGCAGAAGACTGCGACTGGGATGATGTCTCCTCTGATGACTCATCTGATGAGGAAGACACTCAAGTTGCACTAATGGCCATTATTGAAGAACCGACCTTAGCTCTCATGGCTAAGATTGAAGAGGTCCCGGAAGAGATTCCTACTCAGGCTCCTGAAGCTTCTTCTTCCACAACTCCTGAAGCTTCCACCTCTGCGACTGATTCTTCCAGTCAGGTACCTATTCCTCTCGTCCCTCTTGAAAGCTTAACTCAGCTGGACCTGGTCACTCTTGATCTTTACAAAGCCCTGAATGGTAAAACCTCTGCTGAAAAAATGAATATTGACCTTCGTGGTCAACTCAAAGAATGCCAAGAAAAAATAAAACAACTTACCATTCTGGAAGAAAACTATAAAGACTAGGTCACTGTAAACAAAACTCTCTGTATTGAAAGAGAAATGGCTCTTGCTGCCAAAGAAAGAGCCCTGGCTGAGTTAAACGCTGAAAAAGTCACCATCAAAGGATGGAGTGACGCCTCTGAAAAGGTTGATGAAATATTAGCCTCAGGAAGAAATGCTAAAAACAAAAGGGGTCTTGGATACACTCATGGAGGAACTAAATCTGATAGTTCCATGCTCAAATTTGGAAAATTTGTTTCTTCTATCCCTGATCCCAATGCTCCTGAAAACATTCCTTCTTCTTCTAACACACACTTTGAAGGTGCTCCTAAGAGCAAAAAGAACACAGTCAAAGAAAAATCTAACACTGTAACACCTTCAAAGACCAAGAGTCCTAAACCCAAGAACAAGGTTCTGGGTGGTGGTCCTTCAGTCTCAGGATCAAAATCTTTCTCTCAAAATCCTGCTCCCAGACTGAAGATTGACCTGAAGCAAAAGACTCATGAAAAGAAACCAATTCCTCCAATGTCCAATGCTAAAGGCATACTTGGTGCTGGTCCTGCTCACTTAAAGTTTAAAGACTTTCTGGACCACACTAAACGCTTTCAATATCGCAAATGTTATCACTGTGGATTAAACGACCATATTGCGAGTAAGTGTCCTGATGCTACCAAAGCTGAAAAATCAGCTAAGGTAAAGAAAAATCCTAAGACTGACAATTCAGTCAAAGGGAAGAAGGTTGTCAAGACTGTCTCCTCAGTCAAGACTCCAGCCTCAAGAACTGATAAATCAGTCAAGGCTGCCACTGACTCCACCAGTCCTACTAATACTTCTGGATCCATAGTTTTATGGGTACCAAGAAAAACTTAAACTCTAAATTTTACAGGATAAGGGCATCTGGTACCTGGACAGTGGATGCTCTCGACATATGACTGGTTCGAAATCTGTCCTCTCTAACTACCGTGAAGAAAGAGGTCCTGCTGTGACCTTTGGTGGAAACGGTAAAGGCCAAACCCGAGGGTATGGCACACTGACCAACGGAGTAACTACTTTCAAAAGAGTTGCTTATGTTGAAGGCCTGATGCATAATCTTCTAAGCATCAGTCAACTGTGTGATAAGAATCACAAAGTCTCCTTCTCAAAGAATAAGTGCAAAGTCAAAAACAGAAGAAAGGAAGTTATTCTCACTGGAGTGAGACATGCTGATATCTACATCATCAACATAAGTACTTCCACTAACAACTTCTGCTTTGTATCTCGTGCTTCCTCTGATACAAATTGGCTTTGGCACAAGCGTCTTTCTCATCTCAACTTCAAGACGCTGAATCAACTCTGCATCAACAATCTTGTCATTGGTCTTCCTGACTTTCGCTATACAAAGGTATCTCTTTGTTCAGCATGTGAGAAAGGAAAACAGACCAGGGCTAGCTTCAAGTCCAAGCAGATTTCCTCCATCAGCTCTCCTCTACAACTTCTCCACATGGATCTCTTTGGACCCGTCAACGTCCAATCCATTGCTGGAAAGAAATACACTCTGGTAATCGTTGATGAATATTCCAGATATACTTGGGTGTTCTTTCTTCGATCCAAGAGTGATGCTCCTGAAGAAATCATTCTGTTCGTCAGGAAGATGGAAAGACTCAACAACCTTACTGTTCGATCAATCAGGAGTGACCACGGAACTGAATTCAAAAACAGTACCCTGGAAACCTTCTTCGATCAGAAAGGTATCTCTCAGAACTTCTCATCTGTGAGAACTCCTCAGCAAAATGGTGTTGCTGAAAGACGAAACAGAACCCTGATTGAAGCTGCACGATCAATGTTGAGTGAAGCCAACCTTGCCACTCAATTCTGGGCAGAAGCTGTTAACACAGCATGCTATACCCAGAACCGATCCCTGATAGTAAAGCGCTTCAGAAGAAACCCTTACGAACTCTTTCGTAACAGGAAACCCTCTATCGAACATCTC
The DNA here is from genome assembly GCA_030169165.1 of Centaurea solstitialis. Taxonomy (NCBI): domain Eukaryota; kingdom Viridiplantae; phylum Streptophyta; class Magnoliopsida; order Asterales; family Asteraceae; genus Centaurea; species Centaurea solstitialis. Next base: position 51,435,074 of record CM058042.1, on the reverse strand, counting down.
CATATCTTTGGTTGTGTCTGCTACATCCTGAACAACAAAGATAACCTTGGAAAGTTCGATTCCAAGTCTGATGATGGAATCTTCCTTGGATACTCCTCTATCTCTAAAACCTACCGTGTGTTCAACAAACGAAGACAAGCCATAGAGGAAATGATTCATGTCAAGTTTGATGAATCGGGTCCTACTTTCCCTCACCCTCATGAAAACTCTGAAATAAATCAGTGGGCTGACTCTTTCTTTCAAGTCCCTGAACCTCCCATTGCTGATCCATCTCCTCAAGACCTTCCTGATGGTTTTGAAGAAGATCCTCCCATTCCACCCACTGAAATAACTACTCCACCTCTGATAAATGCCACTCCAATTACCCAAATCACACCATCTGAACCTGATCAACCCACTAACAGTGAAGACTTTTCTCAAACCACTGTTAGTAAGCCTACTCCCACTAATCTTCTCCCTGATCCATCAGCAAATGAAGCTTCCACTTCAGGACAGGTGTATCAGCCACCTGCTCTACGATGGACCAAGGATCATCCCATTGATCAAGTTCTTGGTAATCCCTCCTCTGGCATTAAAACTCGACGCCAATCTGGTAACGTCTGTCTTTATGTTAATTTTATCTCTGAAAATGAACCTAAAGAAATAGATGATGCTTTGTGTGATCCTGCCTGGGTCTCAGCCATGCAGGAAGAGCTTGCAGAGTTCATCAGAAACAATGTCTGGCTTCTCGTCCCTAGGCCTCGAAAACGTACTATCATTGGTTCCAAGTGGATTTTTCGAAATAAACTTGATGAGATTGGTACGATTATTCGAAACAAGGCTCGCCTTGTGGCTCAGGGATACAGGCAGGAAGAGGGCATTGATTACGATGAAACCTTTGCTCCTGTGGCTAGGCTCGAAGCAATTCGACTTTTCCTAGCCTTCGCAGCACATATGAACTTCAAGGTTTATCAGATGGACATTAAAAATGCCTTTCTGAATGGAAAACTTAATGAAGAAGTCTATGTGGCTCAGCCTCCTGGCTTTGTAGATCCTCAGTTCCCTGATCACGTCTACAAGTTAAGCAAGGCTCTCTATGGGTTAAAAGAGGCTCCTCGTACCTGGTATGATACCCTCTCAACCTTTCTTCTCTCTAAAGGTTTTGTTCGTGGAAAGATTGATAGCACTTTATTTCTAAAGAAATATCCTAAGCATATTCTTCTTGTCCAGATATATGTCGATGACATTATCTTTGGATCCACAAATCCCAAACTCTGCGAAAAGTTTGAGTTGCTCATGAAATCTGAATATAAAATGTCTATGATGGGTGAACTAACATTCTTTTTAGGACTTCAGATCAAGCAATCTGAAAAGGGAATCTTTATCAATCAAGGTAAATATGTACATGAGATGCTGAAGAAATTTGATCTCACATCCTATACACAAATGAAGACTCCAATGGCTCCTCCTCTGTCACTTGACAAGGATTCCAAAGGGAAACCTGTTGACGTGACTCTCTACAGAGGAATGATCGGCTCTCTGCTGTATCTCACAGCTAGTCGCCCTGATATCATGTAATCTACATGTCTATGTGCTCGTTATCAGGCTGAACCCAAAGAATCCCATCTGACCGCTGTAAAGCGGATCTTCAGATATCTGAAGGGAACTCCTAATCTGGGTCTTTGGTACTCCAAGGACTCAGGGTTCGATCTAACAGCTTATTCTGATAGTGACTTTGCAGGATGTAAGATTGACAGGAAAAGCACCACTGGTGGGTGTCACCTACTTGGTGGCAAGTTGGTAAGTTGGACTAGCAAGAAACAGAACTCTGTGTCCACATCAACTGCTGAGGCTGAATATGTTGCAGTATGAATCTGTTGTGCTCAAGTCCTGTGGCTGAGAAATCAACTTCAGAACTATGACATACAACTTTCTAAAATTCCTATCTACTGTGACAATACTTCAGCAATAGCCATCGCCAACAATCCTGTCTTACACTCCAAGACAAAGCACATTGAAGTGAGATATCACTTCATCAGGGATCATGTGATGAATGGTGATATTGAACTCCATTTTGTCCCTACTGAATATCAGCTTGCTGACCTCTTTACCAAACCACTGGATGTAACGCGTTTTAATATGCTCATCAGTGAACTTGGGATGTTAAATCCTGATGATTGAAGTTTATCAGGACAAACAGTTGTTAAACCCTATAGAATAACTATTCTCAGGACTCTTTCTTTAACAACTCCTGAACTAACTCTCATCAGAGGATGACTCTATTTAGTACTTACAAAATCTTTGTTCAACATCCGAATACTGATGATTCTCAGGTAAGTACCTCTGCTCCTGAAACCTTATCGCATTAAATGTGATAAGAGGATTTTTCCCAAAACAGTGCTTATCTGATAAGTACTCCAATTCCAAGAAAACAAATCTTTCATCAAAATGGAATTATCCCCTGAAAAGGCGGTTTTTATCTTTTCAAATAAAACAAACTTTTCATCTGCACTGACACGTAATGGGACGTTTCCTGTTCCCCACGACGTGTGTCAGGCGCGTGAACGCGCGTAGAACTTCCTTTTTTCATCATTACGTTTGAATTTAGCCGCCCGTTTCTCTCTCATCCATCTTTCTCTCTCCTACCACGAGGTATAAAAACCTCATTCGTAATCCTTTACACTCTTTACGCTCACATAATTCTCTCTAAGAACTCAAGCAAGAAAAAGCAAGAAACGTTTTCTCTCAAGAACTCCAAGAACACTCATCACTTTTCTTTAACAAGATCATCGTAAGTGTTTCTTTACTCTTGTTCTTTCTACATTTTAAGTTGGCATTCTTCACCTATACAGCTTATTTTGTTAATCGTTTTTCCAAAAACCCTAAGATCACTCCGTTTGATCTTAGCTTTTCCAAAATCTTCTAAGATTTTTGTTAAAACAGTTTATATGGTGTTCTTATTTCTTTTAAGAACAATCATAAACTCTTATTTTGATATCTATTCATCAAAATAAAAGTTTCTTTTTAATACCAAAACACATTCCTTTTGTGTATTTTGATTTCTAATCCATTCCAAGTATAAAGGATTTCACCACTTTTATGAACATATTCTGTGTTCATTAAAAAGTGAAGACAAATGCATATTTTGGATTCTTAATCATCCACATATGTTGTTTTTATGTGTTAACAGAATGGCTGCTACTACATCTACTTCCTTGGACGCCCAGCTCTCCTCTGAGGCCACGACGCTGATGACTGCTACTGGAAACCTTCCTATAATCATTCCCCAGCATGAGCTACAGTTCAAACCCAACAACTTGATTGGGCAATTTGACCTCCCTGCAAACAAGGCGTTTCTGAAGCCTGCCAGGGACTTCCTTCTGTCGTGTCCCCTGAAGACGGCGTTCACTATCAACCCAGCGCCCAACAAGCCCCTGCTCCTGCAGCTGTGGTCCACTGCTACCACTGCCCAGGAGAGGAACTCGAGGGGCAAGATGCATGAGGTGATCAAGTTCCAAATCAAGGATGACATCATCTCATTCGGCATAGGGACTCTAAGGAACGTCCTCAACTTTCCCAAGAAGCAGAAGTTTCCTCCTGCTCCTTCCTCCGACGACGTCATCGCGTTCCTTGATGACATCGGCTACAAATGGCCTGTAAAGGAAGGCAATCCACTGGTGAATACTGCTGCCACTGTCCACAAGACGGGGCTAAACGCGACGTTCTATTACATATGGAACACGTTTGGTCTTAGTCTGACAGGGAAGACGGGGAGCACAGAGAAATTCCCCACCGTCATACAGAACATGGTCTACTCTGCGATCAAAAATCGCAAGTTTGACTATGTCCGCTGTATCTGGGACGACATGATCAAGAAGATCAAGAACCGCACCAGGGTGGTGAACGTCCCCTACACCCGGTTCTTCACTGCAGTTCTGGCACTGCACATGGGTGACAATTACCCAACAGAGGGAAACTTCAACAATTACGCCCTAGGCGTGAAGTTTCTGGAGCAGCTGTCTGCCAAATCAGATGATGTTCCTCTGTCTGCAGTCCTGGTTGTCCCTGACGCACAACCAGACGCAGAGGAACAACCTACCTCTGCTCCTGCTCAAGGTTCTTTAGGAGCAGCAGTTGAAGGGCAGTCACAACTCCATCAGGATGACCCCTTCAACGACTTCATCTTCACGGATGCCGACTGACAGCTGAGTGCAACTGAGCTACGACGGCAATCCGCTGAAAGGCAACTGCAGGAGGTCCGCACGGCACTCCAGCAACAAGAAGACGCTCACAAGGCCCAGCTTCAGGCCTTGGAGCTTGAGCTTGCAGCAGCCAAGGCCACTGCCTCTGCCGCCGCAGCCTCTGCCACTGCTGCTGCCGCTGCCGCCCCTGCTCCTACTGGTGTCACCATCACCATACCTTGTCTGGATGCCATCCATGACAAGGTCTCTCAGGTGGCTACCTCCTCTTCCTCCCTTCAGGCGTCTGTAGACGACCTGAAGGCCACGGCGTTACCCGCTCTCTCCACAGCGGTCAACAACAACTCCACCTCCACCACCAACTTCCAACAAATCGTGGTGCAGAGGTTGGATGCGCAGGAGACTGGCCTTCGAGCCCTCCAGGAGAAAGTGGCTGAACTTGCCACCGCAGTGAACTCGCTGACCAGTGCTCCTCCTCCGCCGCCATCGTTCACCACGGCCGACAGGGAACTTCTCCAGTCTCTACTCTCATCTTCCTTCATCAACAGGAAGCTGAACGCCAACATGGCCTCTCTCCTCCAACGGAGTATTTCAACAGCTGCCTTGCAACAGGCACCTGTTGAGGGGGAGAGACAGCCGAGAGACCATTCCGTTTATTCCCCCTCCACCAACTGGAGAACCAACGAACAGGGGGGAACGAACGAGGATGAGGATGATGATGAAGATGATGATGAAGACGACGATTTCTTCGTCGAGAAGGTTCCAACCTCAACGCCCACTCCAGGGCCTGCACACTCTCAGGGGGAGAACCCCGGTGCACCTGGTACGTTACTATTACCATCCTCTCCCTCATCCTCTGATAACCAACCAATCTCTACTCTCCTTAAATCTAAACCTACACCTGAAACCATCACCCTTGACACCTCCTCTGAAGACTCTCCAATAAACAACCTACAAATGGTTGTCTACCAACCACCCAAACAATCTACCCCTGAACCAACACCTCATTCTTCTCCTAAACAAACCTCTGAACCTGAACCAAGAAAACTCTGACTTTCAGGATGTGAACTTTGGTTCTGTCACTGGTGAGATTATTCGCCTCATGGAGAATAGTCCATCAGAACAGACAATAGCCGAATTAAGCAGAATGACTTTCAGAGTAACTCCTCTAAACCCTGAATCCATTCCCTCTAAACCAACCCGCTTTAACCCTGAAGCATCCTCCTCCAGAACTCCTGAAATAAGAGCCCCTCCTGAAACCATTTGCCTATCATCAGATGATGAATTCATCTCTGATGACTTCTCTCCCCCTGCTTCTTCTCCAAGATCTCCTCCCTCTAACTCTCCTAGATCTGAAGGTGAGAATTACCCTGACAACTCTGCTATTGTCAACAGGGATGGGCGTTTAGACGCCGTGATAGAGCGACTCGAGAGTACAAGAGTAAAAATTCCTCTTCGTACCTCTTGGGACTCCGAGTTCGCCTATCTATCGCAAGAGGAGTACATCAATGCTGTACAGGCTCAGGAGGAGCACAATAAGAAGCAGAAGGAAGCCTTCCTCTCTGCTCAAGCCGCTCGAAGGCTTGCATCAGATTTTGTTGAAGAAGATGCAGAAATAAGTGCTGATCCTGTTCTAGCACAGAAGGCCGCGCTGAAGGTCTTCAACAGAAACGCTGAAGCTCAGTCTGAAGAAGTAAACACAGAGCTTGACTAGTGCCGAGACCGCCTTCACCTCAGAAAACATGGTGCTGCTATCTCTGGAATCCATCTCAGCCGAACTCGCGGCAAAAGAGCAAAAACATGGATCACCGTCAAACGCTCAGGAGTCAAGGATGTGCAACACACTCTTGACAAGTTGGAAAGATACAACTTGTCAGAGTGGAATGAAATCAGAAGCCTACTTCCCAAAGCCAACAGAAACTATCGGGCTGAAGTAGAGGAAGTCATTAATGGACTCATTGCACGCATCAGAAGAACAACCGAAATTCCTGATGACCTTCTCCAGCCTTCTTCAGCACTGCCTCAGCCACCTGTTCGAAGATCAGCCGGTGCTTCAACAAGGAGACCAACTCCTTGCATGCCCAGGATGGTTGTCAAGCCACTGGACCTCTCGATGCTTGATCTTTCACTCCCTCCAGGAGTCTCTCTCTCTGAAGGACAAGTCATCAGAGAACCTGTTCATGGTATTTGTGTAAGCGACAACTCCAAGATACTACGCTTTCAGCGTTTCAGCGAGCTACACAAAGCACCATATGAACACTTGGTGTCAGTTCTCTTCACTGCTCAAAGAGACAAGAAAAACCAAGATAATAAAGAGATTATTTGCACTGTCAGAGCTATACTCGATCATAGACTCGCCTTCAGCAATACTCCTGTTCCAATCGTAGTCAAGACTGAAGAATTTAGCGAAGACTCTGATAGTTAGAATATTTTTGTAAATTTTGCTTTCAGTACTTCACTTATGTACTCTTGTATTTTCTTTACTCTTGTAACCTGATTGAGATTAATGAAAATGCAATTCAGTGCATTGTACTTTATTCCATCATAGTACTTAAAAAGATCCCTCAAAACAGTAAATGGGACATGTACCTTTATGAGTTCTATTTCCTACTGTGTTATCTAGACTTAGAAATTTTTTTTCTTTCTAGACTTAGACAATTTCTCTGTTGTCTTATCATTATCATTTAGGGGGAGATTGTTGATCCAGCTCTCCTCAGACCTGATGAAATGATAATGATCCTGAACCTTTACTTAGTGGATAGGTTTTTGCTTCTATTATAGCTTGAGGAATTATCACTGAATTTGTTCAGTGGTATTCCATGTTACTTATGCTGTAACTTATTTTTATAGTAATCAGGATCAGGATCAGGAGACGAACGAGTCTGTTCTGTAGTCTACTGATCCTATCCACTGAAGTGAAGACCTCCTGAAGACATCAAGATCATACTCAAAGAACCATCAGCAACGTCGAAGACTTAGCTGATGACAGGAACAGCATGCTCGTGATCTGAAGACGGAACTCAGTGATAGCAGGTTGCTCAATATCGTATGACATCCTGAAGAATCATCAGGATACAAGTGACCCTGAACAGCACCAGTTTCAGGATTCTAGTCACTGATCAGTATCCTGATCCTGAAGGATTAGTGTAATGTCTTAGTCTAATGCACAAAAGGATTATCCGCCTTTACTAACACAAAAGTACATAAGGACAGTCTCTTTACTGTTCCCTCCGTACTTATCAGACCTCAAGGCAACTGTTTACACACTTCCTCTTTTGCACACCATGCAAAGAGTATTTGTTTATAGTAAATAGTACAAAGGACCACTTACATTGTGACACGTACACAAAAGTGAGTCTACATGCATTTAATGCATTGGGTATAAATAGGACTTGAAGAGATGTTCTCCATACTTCTTCTTTATCCTAATACTACCCTAATCCTTTCTTTCTTTATTCCCTCTATCTTCTTTCTTACATCTTCTCACTTTAGTGCATAGTGAAAGAACGTAGATTGTTTAGTTTAGACTTATTGTCTTTTCTATTTCCGCAACAATCTGTAAATTCATTTTGTTTATACAACAAGAATTTAAAAGTGAAAACTTGTGTGATTATATTCAACCCCCCCCCCTTCTATAATCCCTAACACTATCCTTACTTGAAGGTCACCTCTTTTGGACCAACACTTCTGTTGGAATCTTGCATATTCTTACATCTCCTCTTCCAATATTCTCTCGGATGAGGTGATATTTCCTGAGCACGTGTCTTGACTTGTGATGCTCTCTAAGTTCCTTTGCTTGCGCCACGGCTCCCGAGTTATCACAGAATATATCGATCGGTCTCGAGATACTCGCAACCACTCTGAGATCCGATAGAAAATTCCTTAGCCAGACAGCTTCCTTTGCCGCATCAGATGCTGCAATGTACTCTGCTTCTGTAGTTGAATCTGCATTCGTGTCCTGCTTCGAGCTCTTCCATGAGATCGCACCTCCGTTTAGGGTAAAGACGTACCCTGACTGTGACCTGAAGTCATCTCTGTCGGTCTGGAAACTAGCGTCAGAGTATCCGGTGACACTAATTTCATCCTCAGATCCTCCAAAGACCAAGAACATTTCTTTCGTTCTTCTCAGATATTTAAGAATGTTCTTGACAGCCACCCAATGAGGTTCACCCGGATTCTGTTGGTATCTGCTCGTAACACTTACTGAGTAAGCAACATCGGGCCTAGTACACAGCATGGCATACATAATCGATCCAATTGCAGAAGCATATGGGACCGATTTCATCTTGTCCTGATCTTGACTAGAAACAGGACATTGTGTTTTACTTAACACTATGCCATGTTGCATCGGGATAAATCCTTTCTTGGATTCATCCATCCTGAATTTCTTCAGGATTTTATCGATATACGTACTTTGACTAAGTCCGATAAGCCGCTTGGATCTATTCCTATAGATCTTTATACCGAGTATATAAGCGGCTTCTCCAAGGTCCTTCATCTGGAAACATTTGCTTAACCAACTTTTTACACTCTGTAAAGTTGGTACATCGTTTCCTATGAGCAGAATGTCATCTACATACAAGACCAAGAAGGTTACTATGCTCCCACTGAACTTAGTGTAGACACACGGCTCGAACTCACTTTTGGTAAAACCAAACTCTTTGATTCGCTCATCAAAGTGTAAGTTCCAGCTTCGAGATGCTTGCTTTAATCCATAAATGGATTTTAGCAGTTTACACACTTTATTAGGATTCTTAGGATCTTCAAACCCCTCTGGTTGTTCCATATAGACGTCTTCTGTTAACTTTCCATTCAGAAAGGCTGTCTTGACGTCCATTTGCCAAATCTCGTAGTTAAAATACGTTGAAATGGCCATAAGAATCCTAATTGACTTTAACATGGCCATTGGTGAAAAGGTTTCATCATAGTCGATACCATGAGTTTGCGTGAATCCTTTTGCGACCAGTCTGGCCTTGAAAGTGTGTACATTTCCATCCATGTCGGTTTTCTTCTTGAAAACCCATTTGCGCCCAACAGCCCTACAGTGTTGTGGCAAATCAGTCAACTCCCAAACTTGGTTGTCGTACATGGATTGCATCTCGGCCTTCATGGCTTCTTGCCATTGTTCAGACTCACTGCCTGACACAGCTTCTCCATAGGATGTTGGTTCATTCAAGTCTCCACTGTCCTGAGAGACTAGAAACCCAAGATACCTATCTGGTTCTTGTCTTACCCTACTGGATCTGCGAAGGTCCTGTGTTTGCACTTCCTCAATCGGTTCTGATTGAGGTTCAACATTGCTATGTTGAATTTCTGGCTCAACAATCGGTGCAGTGTTTTCTTCGTCTACTACCTGTAGATCTACATCCTTTCTGGTGTTCTCTAAACTGAGAAACTTTTCTTCCAGAAATTTTCCATTTCGAGCAACAAAAACTTTGTTCTCTTCAGGGTTGTAGAAGTAATATCCCACGGTGGTCTTGGGATATCCAACGAAGAAACACTTGTCGGATTTGGGCCTGAGTTTTTCTGAGGTGGGTCGTTTGACGTAAACCTCACAACCCCAAATTTTTAGAAAAGATATGTTGGGTTTCTTACCCTTCCATAGTTCATATGGAGTCTTTTCTACCGACTTTGTTGGTGCTCTGTTCAGTATGTGTGCTGCTGTTTCGAGCGCATGTCCCCAGAATGACATTGGTAGCGTAGAGTGACACATCATCGTTCGTACCATATCAAGCAAAGTACGATTTCTCCTTTCTGATACACCGTTCATCTGAGGCGTATACGGAGGTGTAAGTTGGGATACAATCCCACACTCCATCAAATGATTGTCAAACTCATCACTAAGATATTCGCCACCACGATCCGACCGCAAGAACTTGATCCTCTTGTCAAGTTGATTCTGTACTTCATTCTGAAATTCCTTGAATCTTTCAAAGCTTTCAGATTTATGTCTCATAAGGTAGACATAACCATACCTACTGAAATCGTCAGTAAAGGTAATGAAGTACCGGTATCCTCCTCTTGCCACATGACTGAAAGGTCCACACACATCTGTGTGGATTATTTCAAGCAAGTCAGTAGCCCTTTCATTTTCATTGTTGAAAGGTTGCTTTGTCATTTTGCCAGATAAACAAGACTCGCAATTATCAAAAGGTTTATAATCGAAATTAACAAGAAAACCTCCTTTTAGGAGTAGTTCAACGCGTTTCTTGTTTATGTGGCCCAAACGACAATGCCAGAGGTAAGTTTGATCCTCAATGTCTTTGGATCGTTTACTTATATGATAGATTTCACTACTATTATCTTGTAGATTTACTGTATATAGACCATTTACAGGTGTTGCTTTAAAATAGAAAATATTATTTATCATTTTATAATCATATTTGTAATGAAAACCTTGGTCTACTAACAAATCAAAAGACAATACATTCTTAATCATATTTGGAATATAATAACAATTATCCAGTTCCAAAACTAGACCCGAGGGTAAACTAAGACTATAAGATCCCACGGCTTCAGCAATCAACGGAGTGCCTTCGCCAACTCGTAGGTTCGAACGGTCCTTCCTCAAAGTCTTTCTTCTAGTGAATCCCTGTAAATGATTACAAATGTGGTTACCACTGCCTGTATCAATTACCCATGATTCATAAGAAGTGATTAAACAATCTATCATAAAGATACCTGGAGCATCGGGTAAACCGATCTCTATCTGGTCGATATTCATCAAGTGTTCGCAAAAATCCTTGCTACCGCATTCTGGGCAACACAGATCTCCCAGCTCATTAATTAAGTCAGTATCCATGAGATCAGCAGGTGCAGGTACTGGCTCTAAACTGGCCAGAATATCTTCATGAACTTTATCCACGTCGTTCTTTGGTTCCTTCATGTAGACACTAGCTGTGTCCTGAACTTCTTTTGTGAGGGAAAACCACATGAGATACATTAACTCTTCCTGAGTCATCTTGTACCCCAAACGTGATAAACATTTATAGAGCCTTCTTATTTCAATGAGATGGTCTTTAACTGACTGACCCTTTTTCAGCTTCAGGGAGAATATCTCTTGCATGATCAAAAGCTTACCCGTATGCTTGTAGAGACCTAACTGGTTCTCCACATTTTTCACAACCTCGTGACAGAATTTGTCTCTTAAATCTCCCGTGAACTCGGGTGACATAGAGAAAATTAGAATGGACATTATATCCGATTCATCTGCCATGAATCTAAAATACTCAGCAAATTCCTCTTCAGGGGCATTGCTCTTAGGTCGTGACATAGGCTTATTGATCACATAAAGTTTACCCTGGGCACTCAAAACATTCTGTAAATGTAACTTCCAAACAGGAAAGTTCTGGCCCGTAAGCTTCCACTTGCCCATAATAAGGCGAAGTGATTCCTCAGGTGAATAAAACGGAATGCTAATTGGAGACATCTACAGAAGAATATAAATTCCAATTTAGTTTATAATTATAAAATTCTAATAAATTATTACCCTTAAAATAAATTTATTAGACTAGAATCCATATTTCACATGTGTTGAGAAGCATGTGATCATGTCAAACCAACTCATGCGATTTATGGTAGGTAAAACTATATCAATCGTATTTTAATTCGAAAATACGACTTCTAGATCGTCGGGACATCGGATATATAATCCGTGCATATTTAGTCCCTCTAGTGCATTTTGGCCCGGTACCACCCGGTGAATAAATAATTACCAAAATAGATTGCACCACCCGGGACCTGGACAAACTCTGGCCGGTACCACCCGGTGATAATTCGCAGAGTTTTATCACCCTCCAGTTTCGGTTTGAACACGGGCGTTCATAGTGTGTGCACTTACAACGCCCTATGTACCTTACACCGGAGGTGCCCCTAAAGTGGGTTGCACTTACTAATCTATGATTTTACAAGGGTCATAAATGCCAGTTTTTCAAAAACCTTAATTTTAAAACTGATTCGAAAAGCACTCTGTATTCGAACTTCTAGGTTTTTATAAAATTATCTCATTAGATTTTAAAACTCTGTTTTATCACAATTACGCAATTAAAACCAAACCACACAATTATATACAAAACTTAAAAACTACTGTGTCATAGCTTTTACCCTTAAAACTATTGTCAGTTAAGTGAGCCAACACTAAACTGACGGTCTTTAACCTAAGTGACAAGCAATACACAAGGCATGAAGGTAGAACGCTCCCACTGGCTCCGACATCCTTGGTTGTGCCTCCAAACTCCGTCTTTAAGGTTTTCTCCGTCTTCGGCGTAAATTAAAATTATATAAAACAAAATTACAATAAAAGGGTTGTAAATGGCACGCAGGCCTCCCTTACCAAGACAGAGTACAATAACAATAATATAAAGACGAAACACAAACACTGGTCTAGGGCTTGGCTATGACACTCGCAACTAACAGTTTAAACAAAACAATTAAACTAAAATATATACAGTTACGATAAACCAGAATTATAAAACCTAACTGATTCTATAATTACTTAAAATTGATTTTAATTTTATAAGATAAAAGTAAAAATTAATTTTATCTGGGGTTTTAGCCTATCGGGCAAAACGACCCTATCCACACGAAAAACTTATCCGATATCATCACCGATAGCAACAAAATAACAAACGGTTACCATTGTTACTACCGGTGATCAACGACAACGTAGCCGAAGCTACCATTGCCGCCGATCGTCGGCAATCTTCCCGAAACCGCCACCGGCGGCAGCAGCGATAACCAAGGTCACCACCGCCGCCACCGCTAGGCCGATCGACGACAACAGCAGCCGAGGCTGCCATCGCCGCCGTGGCCGACGGCTCCATCACCAACAACAAACGCTGTCACCACCGTTCGGTGGTGCAGCTTGCGATCGCGGAAACAATCAGCCACCGCCACCGCCTTGGCTCGGCCTTAGGGCAGCCGGCGTGTGGCCTGGTGGTTCGTGGCTTATCCGGCGACAAACGGCCAAAGCCGTTGCCACCACTACGCCACCGTCGCCACCGCTGGGCAACAACAGCGCCACCACCATTCGGTGGTTTGGCGATTCGCGTAACCGATCACCGCCGCCGCCCTGGCGTGGCCGTAAGGCAGCCGGCGGCTTGGCGGGACAAACAACCACGCTACCGCCATCGATCCGCCACTAGGGGCTGTCGACCGGCGGTCTGATCTCGTCGGCGACAGCAGCGGCTTTAACGCCACCACCATCGCCTTGTGCGATCGAAAGACACGGCCACCGCCGCCGCCTAGCGAGGCAGCCGACGGTCTTGGTGGTTTTGCGGTGCAACCGCCGGCGGACAGCGGCGCTAAAGCCACCGTCGCCACCACCACGGCCTTTAATCGATCCGGTGGTTCGATTCGGCTAACTGTCGTCGTTCCACCGTCGATTAACATGGTTCGTGTGATAAACGATAAAAATCCAATTTTTAATATAAACAGATAAAAATCGAATTTTTTTAACAAAACCATAATCCAAATAACAGTTTATCGCAAACAACAATTTAATCCTGATCTGTAGGTTTAAGAAGTGGCTCTGATACCACTGTTGGAGAACCGTAGGCACTAACGGTGCGCAGCGGATAACAAAAACGATTCCCAAAACCCGGACCCATCTTAAACCATAACAGATACAATCAAAGTGGGTTTGACGGTTTACCTTTTGCGAATAGACTTCCGGAAAGCTGGCAGGGGGTACACCGCTACTGACACCACGCGAGAGGGTTGCTAGACCACCGTGACTGATCGGAAAAATTCCGACCGATGTGTGAGAGAGAGAGAGGTCGACGGTTGGGAGAGAGAAAGAGAGAGCGAGAGATTTTCGTAGGATTAATCAACTGATTCATCAAAGCCTTAACCCTTTATTTATAGGATAGAATAAGGCAGTGATCTAACCTGATTATAATTCCCTTTATAGTTATCCTTTAATTAATTCCTTAAATAATTAATCCTTTAATTAATTTACTGATTAATTAAAACTAGTAAATAATTATTTAACTAATAATTATTTAATTCTCTCTTCTCATTTATCTCTTTCACACAAATTCTCAATTAGGTGTGCAGCGGTGTGACCTACTAGTGTCTTATAACATTGGACACGGTAACCCTGTTACTGTCTCGCACATAATCCTAATTAATTAGTTTATAATTATCTAGATTTAATTATTATATAGTTAATATAATAATTAGTAAATATTCTTTCTTGGAAAGAAAGAAAGAATAAGATAATTATGGAAAATATTATTTCTTAGGGAGAAAGAAATAATATAAGACTTATCTAATATATGGAATTTTTCATATAAATAGATAGGTTAGGCTATTAGATAATTAATTCTTTTAATCTATTGCCTTCTCACCAAGAAACCTCTCTCTCTCCATACTCTCTCTCTCTCTCTCTCTGTCGACTTCATCAGAGATCCAAAAACCAGTTTCGGTTTTTCAGTGTTCTTCACGTACCGTTTGTTCGTGGAGCGTTTTCGGGGGTTAGATCCAGCTAGAGGGAATTCCGTTTGGTCGATTACGGGTGGATTAATCTCAAGCAATTCAGGTAATAATCCTAAACCTACATATTAACTGTAATAAGATAAACAAGATGATCTGTGATATTTTTCGGGATTTTTAATCCTTAATGCTTCCGCTTAATCAAACCAGTTAGGTTTGATTGTTAAACCTTTTTGGAACAGTTTGTTTCATGCGGTTTTGTCGTGTATCTCAATCCAGTTAGGTTTGAGATCACAGTTGTTTCTCGTGTCAGTTTGATACGAGGATCTCACAAAATCCCACAGTGGTATCAGAGCCACAGTTTTACTTGTTTATTTTAGTTATTATTAGATCCGTTAAAATTGTATCTTATGAATAAAGTTCGGATTTAATCTTTATCAGTTTGGTAAAGATTTAATCAGTTTGATAATTATCAGTTTTGAATAAAACATAATCTTTATCAGTTTGGTGAAGATTTGTTTTATTAGTTTAATCTTTATCAGTTTGGTGAAGATTTGGTTTAATCTTTATCAGTTTGATAAAGATTTTTGGGTAATTATCAGTTTTTCAATAAAAACTAAAACTTTACCAGTTAGATAAAGGTTTAACCTTTATCAGTTAGAAAAAGGTTTAATCTTTATCAGTTGTATAAAAATTTATTTTTTATCAGTTTTTCATTTATCGTTTATCTCGTTAAAACTAAAACACCAAAAGCACACACAGTAGTGTGATCGGTGGCGGAACGGTGGCAAATCGCAACCAGACCATTCCACCGATCGCCGATCAAACCCCGACGGCGGCGGAACGGCGGCAGCAGCCGACCGAACCGCCAGGAGGTGGCCGAACCACACCAAGCGGTGGCCGTACCGCACCAAGTCGCGGCCCAATCGGCTGTGGCTCGATCGCCGAAGCCAAACCACCAGTTTGGTGGTGGCCGTGAGCGACGGCGTTGTGGCGTCAATCGCAACGGCGCGGTGGTTTGTTGACCGCCGATCGCGGTGATGACCACGGTGGTGTGGTTGTTTGTTGCTCGCCGACAGCGGCGATGGTGGCGACGTTCGCCGCTGCTGTCAACGCCGGTTGGCAATGGCAGCGGTGGTGCATCGGTGGTGGTGGCGGCGGCTGTGGCTGTCATCGCCGGACAAATCACGAACCACCAAGCCGTCCGCCGACTGCCTTGCGGCCTCGCCGGGCGGCGGCAGTGGCTATTTTTGTTTCACGATCGCAAGCCACCGTGCGGTGGTGGCAGCGGTTGTTGTTGATCAACGGGAACGGAGGCGGCGTCTGTCGTCGTCGCTAGTTAAGCCGAGACCACCGAATGGTGGTGTCACGGCTGTCGCCGGACAGAAGCGAAGGTGGCGGTGGCGCTTTGGCGTCATAGTCGCCGGTCGGCCGAAGCCGATCATATCGTCGAGCGTCACCGGCGATGGTGGTGTCGATCGTCGCGGCGACGGTGATTGTTTTGTAACCGTTGGTGACGGCGGTGGCGTTTTTCTTGGCTAGCGTCGTCGCCGGTTTATAGTGGTGTGGTGATCGCGGTGGTGGTAGCAACCGTTTGTTGTTATCATCACCAAAGGCGATGATTACGTGATCGATGACGAGATGTCAATCGATCACGAGATCGTGTTTTTGGGTTTTTCGTTTATGTTGGGCCTAACTCGTACAAGGCCCTAGACCCAGAAATTTCGGACCCAGTCTGAGGCCCAAAACGGGTTTATTTGGTTTTAAGTTTTTTTTATCCAAATTAAATTTTATTTAGATAAATTTATTATCTTATAAAAATTTGTTTTAAGGGATTTTATTATATAATAATTATCCCTATCAAACCTATGTTGTATCAAACCTGTTATTTGACCCGTTTTGGTCAAATGGGCCAGGTGTCATGTTTGACCAGTTGGTCGAACCACGACACAGTTTTTAGGCCAGTACTTATTATTTCGATCAGTTGGTTCGGAATGTCCGGTTTGATATGTTTTGGATAAAAGTAAATATTTTAGAAAATTGGTTTTATTTTACATATTAGATTTATAGTTTATAAATCTTAGGTAATTTTATAAAACCGATTTCAGATTAAATAATTAGTTTCGATTTGTAAAACAGTTTGTTTTATAAATCAGTTAAAACCATGTATTACGATAAACCAAAACGAGATATTATTTAACGGATCTAGGATTATTTTTATGCCTTATATATTGCTTGTTTATTGCTTTGTATAATTGCATGAACTATAATTATACCTGTTGTGTATATTATGTATCTATCATAGTAATTGCCAACTTAGAACATTGAGGCATGTATGCTACTTGCAATCCCTTCATAACGTAAATGACCTTAGGATAGATTTTTCAATATTTTCTTTTTCGGAGTTCCATCAGACGTGCCAAGGCCAGTGGGAGCTACGCGAGAAGATTTATAATAGGTCATTTAGAAATTAGTTGACAAATCTATAATTAGATGTTTTAATTGCGTAGTTGTTAATCTCTAACTGCGTAGATGTGTTTAACTGTCTGCTCATGATTGATTGATAATTATTGCATGTTTATTTTATCGAACGTTTTAAAATTTAGAGAGAGTTTTAAAACTTTTCAATCATGAAATCTATTAGGTTTTTATAATTAAATTTACCAGTTTTTCCAAACCTTTTAAACGGTAGATTTTATTTTAAAACCTTATGTTTATAAGATTGTTTCTCTTATAAAGGCATGTTGACAAAAACATTTAGTTTTGGTCAGCAAGAAGGCTTTCAAAAACAGTTAGTTTTTGGTTAGCAGTCTTGCTATTAAAACAGTTAGTTTTAATTAGCAAGTGCTTTTTAAAACAGTTAGTTTTAAATAGCGTCTATGTTTAAATAACAGTTAGTTTTTAAACATCGGTTGCCTTTTTTTTTAAACAGTCAGTTTTAAAATTGCAAAGTTTTCTAAAAATACTGGAATATAAAAGGTCTTTCAAATACTTAGTTAAAAACCCAAGAAAATCATAGATCAGTAGTGCAACCCACTTGGGACACTTAACGGCGTAAGGTACGCGAGCGTTGGAAGTGAGCAAGCCTTGGGCGTCCGCGTTCAAACCCCAAGTTGAAAGGGGTGTGATAAGTACACCAGTCCCAAATGGTGTGATCTATTTTGGTTTTGTAACAATTCACCTGTCGTATCGGGCCAAAATGCACCGAGGGACTAAAACATGTACGGTTTTATCCGATGTCCCGAAAAGATCTAGGAGTCATGTCAGTTAGATGTGATTGGTATAAGTCCTTACCTACCGAAATAGTACGGGCCTGGTGTGATGTGAGCAAGCCGTACATCAGGACGTATGAAATAAGGATCCTAGCCCAATACTTATCATTTAAGGGTTTATTGATATTTGTTGGGAGTCTATTCACAGTTACTAAAGCCAAATGTTTTAAATGTGTAGATGGCAAACACTGTAACCAACACTAATAACCTGTCTCTTCGCTCCATTCTTGAAAAGGACAAGCTCACTGGAGCTAACTTCCTCGACTGGGAGCGCAATCTGATGATTGTGCTCAGGCACGAGAGGAAGTGGTATGTCCTAGAAGAGCCTCTTGGTGAGGCCCCTCCAGAAAGTGCAACTGCCACTGTTAGAAATGCTTATAGAAAGCATTCTGATGACTTGCTGGATGTTGGCTGTCTCATGCTTGCGACTATGAGCCCAGATTTGCAAACGGGGCTCATAAACACGAATGCCTATGACATGATCCGCCAGTTGAGGGACATGTTTCAAACGCAAGCACGCACAGAGCGTTATGATGCCACCAGGGCATTCAATGCGTGCAAGATGGCCAAGGGGACCTCAGTTAGTGATCACGTCATGAAAATGAAGAGGCACATTGATCACTTAGAGAGGCTAGGTCACCCAATTCCGTTGCAGTTAGCAACGGATACGATACTCAACTCACTGTCTGAGGATTACAAGCAGTTTGTAATCAATTATAATATGAACAACATGGAAAAGACAATTTCTGAGTTGCATTCCATGTTGAAAACCGTTGAGTTGAGTATGGGGACCGGGACCAAGACCAAGGATGTGCTCATGGTCAGAAATGGTGGGGCAAAAAGGAAGCGTGGGCATGGAAACACCAGTAAAGGCAAAAGCCAGCCTCCGGCTAGCCAGAGTGTGACCAAGGTCGAGAACAATGACGAAAGCAAGGGCAAGGGCAAGAAAGTAAAGCCTAACAAAGCCAGGACCGAGAATAGGTGCTTCAGATGCCATGAGGTCGACCATTGGAGGCAGAACTGCCCAAAGCGTCACAAAGCAGGCCCCAGCGCCTCAGGTATTTGTGATTGCTTTAGTTTATCACTCTCACTTGTTAGTTTACAAGTATGTTGACACCTAGTGCAAATGTTTTAATTGCAGGTGGTCAGAAGTGAGGAGCCCAGGATTGCGAGGATCTACGTGAAAGTTTATCATTAGATATTTATCGAGACAATTTTAATTTTATGGTTTTAAAACAATTTTATGGATGTTTGTTATTTTTGGATATTCATGGTTTAATAAATTGGTTTTAAAGTTTTAAAATTATTGTCTTGATTAAATGTCTTGAGTATAATGATATTGTTGAATCTGTTTAAAGTCAAGATTGACTTGATTCAAATAGTAGATCCTAGATGTCATATATGTCACTAACAGAATTACTTCAATGTTTTAATTAATTGATTTGAAGTAATAGTTATATGAAAACTGTCAAAAACACAAGAAGTACTATTATTTTAGGAATGTGTTTTTGAAATAAAACATACATGAGTAAAATGGATTATAAAATATTTTATAGTCAACTTAATCTTTTTAATTACTCATATGTTTTAGAAAGAATTTAGGATGTTATCTCAGACGACGTTGATAACATCAGTATTTATAAAACTAGAAAATTCCAAGTCTTGGAATTAGGATTCGAAAAGATCCAGTTAAGTTTTATAAATGTTAAAATTCTGACAAAAGAAGTCTAAAGACTTAAGATTTATTACTTAAAACAGAATTGACTAAGTAATCAAGTTTTGACTAAGTCAATAGTGGATTTTAAGTAATAGTCAGTTTTCATATAGGTTAGTGGGAGCCCAGTTTATTCTATATCCAGGTCTGTGATAAAGAATAAAAGATATATATATATATATATATATATATGTATATATGTATATATGTTAATTATTGATTTAATATATCTCGGAATTATAATCCAGGAGGGATATAAATTCATAAGATATAAGATCTGCCTTTTAGTTAAAAAGGGACATAAAATAGTTTCATAATTTTGAGACAGTATAAAGTCATTATTGACTTTAAGAAAATCAATAATTAAAGTAGTGTTGGAATGATTAATAATAAAGATATCAAATATCTTTTTGACTCCAAAGTGTTATAAAACACTAGAGTAAATTTCCTGGATTTACCAGACTTGGTAAATGGAAATTTTGGTTAGATTTCAAGTCGAAATCATGTATCTACACAGCAACTAAGGGAAGTTGCAGTTTGATGTTTCATATTCAAGGAAACCAGGAGTTATTCCAGTATCTCCAGGTTCAGTGAATATGGTAAAAGTCTAATTTTGTTTTAAGGGTGTTTGCAAGAACAAAATTAGCATAGTCAAGTGGAAAGTATCAGTTGATACTAAGCTTGTACTATTTTGGTTATTTCTTTGATTAGTATGGTAAACACTAATCAAAGGGTTTAAACTGAAGAAGGGTGATACTTCGTTTAAATCAGTATTTAGTATACGTTGAGTAGACACTATAAAAGGTAACTTAGAAATGCCATTAATTTCGTTTTTATTACAGAGTGGAATATGGAGGACTAAACGAAATTAGTTTCTTTGTTTACTTTTACACTTAGCATGTTTTTGATCCGGGAATAAAAAACTAGCTTCAGTTTTTATTTGAAATTATCCTTGACAACTTATCAAGGTGGGAACCTGATAGGGCTATAAAGTCATCGTGGAGTTTTTGGGTAGTTATGATCAGCCGTTGAATAACAGCTACAAGTGATGTAGACCAAAAAACTGCACGGATACTCGATAGAGCAGCGAGTATCGGATGTGATCCGCTGGTTGAGATTACTCCATGGATTTAGTCATGAGTAAAACTCCCAGAGGTTGTCCTTAGCACCTGAGGTATTTGGTTTGCCATTACGAGGACTGTTGGATACTTAGTACGTTCTAACATCACGCCGTAACAGGGTGGTTATACGAGGCATAACTAGATTCAGCGGAAGCCGTGGTGACAAATGCAGATATGCGAGATGGGATTTGCACCTCTTCTATGAAGAGAGATATTTCCGGGCCCCTTGACTGACTGAAAAGACTGATGAAGTGCATGGCCATGCCCAAACGAACTGATTTGTTCTTTGTCGTTTACCAATCAGTAGAGGTCGGATAGTCGAGAAACATAATCTTTGAGTATTTAGAGTTGACTGTATCCATGCTCATACTCAAAATTGAAATATCGTGATGCAAAAGGAAAAGCCTAGTTATACCCAATTTGTGGACAGTTTGTTCACAAATGTTGTTTCCTTTTAGGAATGTTTTATCACCTACCTGGGTATAAGGGTGCTTATAACCTGGTTAGCCTAAGTGCCTGTCTAGGGGCCTCCTTAGGTCCGTGTCATCAATCTGGTATTGCCAACTTGCACAAGTGGGAGTCTGTTAGCATTATGTGCATAAGTTGACAAACCGTTTGATCGCACATCCAACGTTATAAGTCACTTGAGGGTCACACCTGTGAGGACCTATAATTCGGATAGTAAATTAACCCCAGTTTGGAGAGTTTGGTTTTATAATAGTAAATTATAAAACAGTTGGGTGTTTTCTGTAAAAAACCCCAAAGCAAAAGGTTTCAGATAATTAATTAAGGTTATATATTTATTAGTTAAATAAATATATAATAAATAATTAATTAGTTTATAGTTATCTAGATTTAATTATTATATAGTTAATATAATAATTAGTAAATATTCTTTCTTGGAAAGAAAGAAAGAATAAGATAATTATGGAAAATATTATTTCTTAGGGAGAAAGAAATAATATAAGACTTATCTAATTTATGGAATTTTTCATATAAATAGATAGGTTAGGCTATTAGATAATTAATTCTTTTAATCTATTGCCTTCTCACCAAGAAACCTCTCTCTCTCCATACTCTCTCTCTGTCGAATTCATCAGAGATCCAAAAACCAGTTTCGGTTTTTCAGTGTTCTTCACGTACCGTTTGTTCGTGGAGCGTTTTCGGGGGTTAGATCCAGCTAGAGGGAATTCCGTTTGGTCGATTACGGGTGGATTAATCTCAAGCAATTCAGGTAATAATCCTAAACTTACATATTAACTGTAATAAGATAAACAAGATGATCTGTGATATTTTTCGGGATTTTTAATCCTTAATGCTTCCGCTTAATCAAACCAGTTAGGTTTGATTGTTAAACCTTTTTGGAACAGTTTGTTTCATGCGGTTTTGTCGTGTATCTCAATCCAGTTAGGTTTGAGATCACAGTTGTTTCTCGTGTCAGTTTGATACGAGGATCTCACAAAATCCCACAGTCAGTACATCTTGAAAATTTTGTATAAGTTTTTTTTTTTGGAAGAGGTATCCCAGACCACATTGGGCCCAGACTAATCCTCAGCAATTTTGGGCCGAAGCCCGACTGCTAAAGCATGCAGCCCGGGGTCGAAGCCCCCGTACCTCCAGAATGCGTCTCCCAGGGCTTGAACTCGGATTCACCACTATGTAGTACCCAAGCCTTACCACTAGGCTAACACTCCTTTGGTAATTTTGTATAAGTTTTAATACATGTTGTACAATCTTTTCAAAGTACTCGGCCCCATTATCTTCTTAATACGCGCATCTAATTTCTTTTTCAACTTTATAAGTTACACTTAGTACCCACATATTTAGTTACTAAATTTACTTTCAATCCTTTGCTTTTCTATTTTTTAGTTTATACCCTTGTCATATAACATAAATAATCTGATATTGTGAATTAAATGCATTAAAATTACGTTTTCTTTTTTTACAAATTATATCATCATAATCGTCTTGTCAATACCTTCGAAATGAGCCCAATATTTTATTTTTGAATGTAAAATATTATCGATTCTATTATATAAAAAGAATATTTCATGTTTTTTCCAACATTTCAAGATTTAATTTTTCAAAATATCTTCTTATCAAATGCATCTTTCTCATTAAACCCCCCTAAACGTTATATATTCAATTTATAACTTACACTCTACACCCTTATAGTTAGTTAACTAAATTCATTTCAAACTTTTTTTTACTGTACACTCTTATCTTATTAATATAAATAATATATATAAACTAAAATGTATTATTTTATTTTTTTCCCAATATATTATATCATTATAATCGTCTCGACATTACCTTCAAAATGAGCTCAATATTAAATATTTTTTTTATTTATTTGTATTATTAAATATCAAGAATACATATAAATTAATTTAATTTTTTATATTTTTTACATTCTCATTTCTCATTTATATCTATATCTATACTATTTTTTAAAAACGTTATTCGGTTATTGTTAATATGTACTATCTATATCTATACTATTACATAAAGAGACTATTACAATTAATTTCAACAATGTTACTTTTAATTGTCAAATATTTTTAACAAATATTTTAAGAATTCTTGAAATATTTTTGTAACAACTTATATCATTATAATTGGCCAAGTCAAAACTTTCAAAATAAACTCAAATATTAAGAGTTTGAAGATTCACTATCTATCAAACTTTTTTTAATTTTTTGACTAGTTAACTCTGAGTTTTATACATAAAGTTCAACGGTTTATGTATGATTTATTATGATCGGGTAATTGATACATAATTTGCTAACAACGGTGTACGGGTGCATCTCTACTAAATAGATAAATAAAAAGTCATGATAATAATAACCTCCTGACAATTTAAAGCTTAAAACCCATTTGATATATAACTCAATTTGTAGCATGATATAAATGTAAATTAAATTTTCAAAAATGAAATTTGATATCAAAACTGAAAATTAAATTAATAAACATAAAAAGTTTAACATATGATCAAATTATAAATAATTAAAACAATAATAAAATAACAGAATAAAAATTATCAACTATATTAGAAAACGTTGATTATTCAAACAACCATAAAAAATAATTATTACAACATATTTAGGTATATAGGATATCAATTTCTTTTAACATCCTAATAAACCATTTTATAAAACTTAATTTATAGAATGAAAAAATAAAGTGTGTTATTAAAGGCGTTGCAACAAATTTTATACATTTTTTAGATATTATAACATGTTTTTTGACTCTTAAAAAAGTTTCTTATAAAAACAAATATCCTATAAAAAATATATTTTTAGAACTACGCTTAATTTATTTTAGGGTCTTATAAACATAATTTTATTATAGTGATGATTTTTTATTTATTTATTGTTTTTTAACATAAACTTATAGTTTTTGTTTTATTGTTTGTTTATTTACTCGTAGGTTGACTATATATTAACAGGTTTATCTTAAGCAAACCTAATTCTCAATACTTTACTTGAATATTTCAATTTGTCAACCTAAAAGATATATAATTTAGAGTTAATTACATTTTTGGTCCCTGTGGTTTGGTGATTTTAACACTCTGAATTCATTTTTAAAATAATTATGGATTTGGTACCTGTGGTTTACACTTTATAACGCTCTGGGTCCATGATTACTAACACCGTTAAAATATTCTGTTAAATGGATTAGCTACAAGGATATTTTAGTCTTTTAGTAATACAAGGACCAAAACTGTAATTTATTATATTCATATATTAATAAAAAAAACATTTTAATTTAATGTATATATTTATATGTGTGGTGCTCAAACGAAACCATCTCCGGTTCTCAAACTACGTTCGGTGCTCCGACAAAACCACCACCGCCGTCCGGTGCTTCGACGACATCACCACCGCCGTCCGGTGTTCCAACGACACTACCACCGCCTATCTCGATCATAACTATCCTCTCCCCCTAGATCGTAACCTATCTCGATCTAAACCCAAAATCCAGATTCATCTGCTCCGATCTGCTCCAAAAAACCCATTCGAGTTTTAGATTTGTATTTGCTTGAATCGCCGGAGTGTTACCGTCGGAGCCGGTTAGGTGGTGGTCGTCGTGATTTGGTATGCAGCTGGTGGTCGTCGTGATTTGGAATGCAGCTACAACCGATTTAGGGCTTTTTAGGCTTGTGATTTAGATTAGGGTTCTTGATTTTGATTTGTGATTTATGGTGGTAGCGCTAGATGGTGATGGTGGTGATCGTAACCATCCTCTCCCCTATTCCACGACCACCGCCCTTTGGTACTCCGATCTGCTCCAAAAAACCCAATCGAGTTCCAAATCTATATTTGCTTGAATCAGAGGCGATCGAGATCTGGAGCGGGTGGTCTCCGGTGATCGGGATCTGGAGCGGGTAGTCTCTGGCGATCGGGATCTGGAGCGGGTTGTCTCTAGCAGTGAAGATGATGGTGGAGGTATGCGGTTGGCGGCGAAGACAATGGTGGAGGTGTGCGGTTGGCAGTGAAGACGATAGTGGAGGTAAGCGGCTGATGGTGTGAACGGTGGTGGAGGTGGACGGTGTTAGAATGGGCAGCTGGTGGAGGTCGGCGATGGTGGAAGGGGGCGGCGGTAGAGATATGGGTCGCCGGAGTTAAGTCACCATGAAGATGAGGGGTCGTGGAGGTTGGCTACGATGGAGGTGAAGGTTGGCTGCTATGGATGTGAAGTAAGAATGAGGAAGATGATGAAGTTATATTTTATTTATTTGTTATTTTCTATTAATAATGGAGTAATTTACATTTCTGGTCCTTGTGATTTAATTAAAAGTTGTTGGTCCGTTTCAACAAGATTCAGGGGTAGAGAAGAAGAAAACAGCAAGAATCGATAACAAAAGAAGTTGTTCTTGATTTATTCGAGAGCTCTCACGGTTACAAGAAACACACACAAACACACACTAAACTCTAATCGACTCTCATGTGAATAATGCTTCTCTCTCTCTCGACTACTTCTCATATCCTAACCCCAAGACCCTTTATATATAGGGGTCCAACTACATAAAAACCGATGCCAAAGCTTGCTCTATAAGCTAATTAAGCACAAAGCTTGCTCTATAAGATAATTAAACACAAAGCTTGGTCTATAAGCTAAATAATACAATTAAGCACAAAGCTTGCTTTATAAAACTTTCACTAATTAGGACAATTTGGTCCTAACAATCTCCCCCTAAAGTTTTATAAAGGAAGCATTTTCGGTCTTCTCCCCCTTGCTTTTAGCTCCCCCTCGATTGTAGCTCTTTATCTTCAGTTTCAACACGTGTTGAGTAGGAATCCAGCATAAGAGCTGAGCTTGGATCACAGAAACATAATATGGAATGAAAATCTGGGAGAAGTTGCTTCTCGATAAGCTTTATTTCTTTGACCCTTAACTGTTCAGAAGATTAGCCGATTTCCTGAATTCTTTCAAAATAACAAGTAACCAGATCCAGATCTAGTCTTCTTAGTCAGATGGATGACGACCGTCACTCAAAATTCTAGATCACAACCGAATCTCCACGACAGTGAAATGGTTAGGAATTGAGCACATAACAATAGTACCATTCACTGAAGGTGGCATCCAAAGGAAAAAATTCAACTCTCACACCTAAGAGGAAAAATTCCATCTAAGAAAAACTCTAGAATAACGGTTGCAGAGCGTCAGGCTTCTGAGTAATCTAACTAGAAGCAGAATCCAATCACCGTGTTCTGAAATCGTTACAAATCCGGCATGAGGAAGAGTTCATGAACAGTGCTCCCCCTAGGCAGACTTGGCACGGGGGTTCCGGAGCTTACAGATAAGCGTGAGGAAATCTTGGGTTGGATGTGTAAAATTGTTGTGTATTCCATGTGTAGTAACAAATGGCGGAATTATACCACACATGTTTTCCAGAGATATGTCATTGAAGTAGGTTAAAAGGTTTCCGGAAAGTAGGTAAGATTCACGAAGTCCGACTCGGGAAACCGAGGTCCGACTCGGGAATGTTCAAGTCCCGATTCGGGAAAATATGAGTCCCGTTTCGGAAGTTGTTCAATTCACTGATTCGGGATTATATAAATCCCAATTCGGTGAATGAGTTGAAGATCATAGGCTGATGCGGGGTTTCCAAAAGGCCGATTCGGGAAATACGTTTACCGACTCGGGATACGAATATCCAATTCGGGAAACAAATTGCCCGATTCGGGAATAGTTGAGAGTAGAATCCCGATTCGGGAATTGAATAGAATCCCGATTCGGGAAACCGCAACAGACAACTTACCCAGAACAATTTCGCACAACAAAAATAGCTGAATCTGCTGAAAAATCGTTCAAATCGAATGATTTGTTTGGCTCTGATACCATTTGTTGGTCCGTTTCAACAAGATTCAGGGGTAGAGAAGAAGAAAACAGCAAGAATCGATAACAAAAGAAGCTGTTCTTGATTTATTCGAGAGCTCTCACGGTTACAAGAAACACACACAAACACACACTAAACTCTAATCGACTCTCATGTGAATAATGCTTCTCTCTCTCTCGACTACTTCTCATATCCTAACCCCAAGACCCTTTATATATAGGGGTCCAACTACATAAAAACCGATGCCAAAGCTTGCTCTATAAGCTAATTAAGCACAAAGCTTGCTCTATAAGATAATTAAACACAAAGCTTGGTCTATAAGCTAAATAATACAATTAAGCACAAAGCTTGCTTTATAAAACTTTCACTAATTAGGACAATTTGGTCCTAACAAAAGTTAAAAAAATGCATAATGACTAAAATACCCTTGTATTTATTTCACTTAACAAGAATTTTTAACAGAGTTAACACTTTTGGACCCAAAGCGTTATAAAGTGTAAATCTCTTGGACCCAAAGCGTTATAAAATGTAAACCACAGGTGTCAAATCCATAATTATTTTCAAAATGGACCCAGAGTGTTAAAATCATCAAACCACAGGGACCAAAAATGTAATTAACTCTATAATTTATCTTAGATTTCCTTTTTCTTACAAATGAAATTTTTTAATGAATTTATTAGTTTTTAGATAAATATAAAAATATTTATTTAATATTTAATTTAGAATAACAAATTTGATTTTTATTAGACATAAAAAAATATTTTTAATAGAAACTTAAAAGAAACCAAGAATTAATTAAATAGTGAAGATTAAATTGTAGATCCTTAGAGTTTGTTTAAACACAAGTTAATCCTTCATAATAAATGGCAACTAACATTGTTAAATGAAGGGACCATAAGTGTTATAAAAATGAAAAGTTAAGGACCATCAATATAGATAGTTTGTTTTAGGGACCAAATCCAAATTTAAGCAAACCACAAGAACTATTAATGTAATTCACTCTATTTTATAATTAAAAGTGAATTGCAATTTTGGTCCCTGTGGTTTATTCATACCAGCACGTTTGGTTCCTATAAAATTTTTATTGCAACAAAACCACTGTGGTATGTCTTTTTGCGTGGTTTTGGTCCCTCAAAACTAACACCGTTAGATGTGTTTGTTAAGTTCCTCCTATTTGCCATGCACATGAGGACAATTTACTCTTTTTTACAAAAATCAAACTATAGGGACCAAACTTATAATTTCCACATTCATGATCCATGTAATACCTATTTTCTGAAAATAAAATTTATTAAAATAATCTCCTTTAAATAGTTTACGTAAAAATTAAATCAAAAGAACTAAAACTTTCAAATTCAACATTTAGTTAAAAGTCAACTAAAAACCCAATTTTAACCAATAAATAAATAAATAATTAAATAGTGTCGTAAGTCAAGTGCCAATGGAAACATCGCCACGAAGTCAAGCTGGAACTTTACCCTTATCCTTGCCCGAACTAGCACCTGAAAAAGGGAAACAACTAACGGGGTAAGCGAAACGCTTAGTGAGCTAGCACTAATTACAATTACCACATTACATGCGCACATACCGAGATAGGTTCCCAAGCAATCACAAACAACACATATGACATAATATCACAACATCATAATCAACAAAACTGGACTCTCATGAGGTCATAAACTCCCGTCAGTTTGGACACGGGTCGGCCCCCACAACTCACCAAGGGCATGTGGATTCCCTTTCGCCCGTCAGTTAGGACACGGGTCGGCCCCCACAACTCACCAAGGGCATGTGGTTCCCTATCCACACTATAACGTATACATGATACACGCAACATAATAACTATAAGTAGTGTAACTCACCTTAATCGCAGAAACGTCAAACACGAATAAATTACCGCAAACCTGGAATAATTTTAATAAGTACAATCATTACCATTATTCACAACAATCCCTATACTTATCTAGTTAATCCAACCCTCAAGTTAACCCAACCACTTTACGAAAGTGCTAAGTGAAGAAAACCTATACGAGAACCGTGGACGTCAAGCGTGTCTAAACGGTTTAAACGCGACCCGCCTCGCGCCGCTCACAACGACGAACAACGGTTAACCCCTACGACACTTAGCCAGTCTAACAACTCTAGACTAACCCGACTTAAACCTACATAAATATATTTATATAGTTTTTCTTTTAAAAAAAAACTTACAACAACAACAACAACAAACATCATCACCCACCACCTCGGCGGCAGCCAGAGCGGAAGGCCGCTGCCACCGCCGGAACGATGACCCGCAACTCCGCCGGACACCGCCACAACACCACAGCCGCCGCCGCTGAATTTGACAGCAGCATCGACGCTTCGGCTTTCGCCGGACACGACAGGAGCACCGCGCGGCAGTAAATCGCCGGCGCCACTAAAACCCTCGAGTCACCGATGCACCGGCGACTGACGGAGACGACACCGGCGGAAACCGCGGTCTCCACCGGTGGCAACCACGCCCTTAGAGACAGCACTGTGGCCTTCTTCCCGGCGCAACAATCCCAAAACGCCACCCCGACTCTTGCCGGCGTGAACGACCACAAACTCCGCCGCCGCCCCGACGATCCAGCAAAAACGCGGCCTCCACGACCGCCTACGACCTCGCCGGTTGTCCCGGCGTTCAACGACCACCACACCACCACCGACTATTGCCGGCGTGGCTAACCAACGTGTGACGGCTGGCATCGCCGGCCAGAGCCAGTGACCACCGCGCGCCACCTGCAACAGCCGCCAACAACCCATAACCTAACTCACGATAAACAACGGTGCTACGAGAGTCTAACAATTACCTGACGAGCGAGTAAAACCCCGAGCCACTTTTCCGGCGAACTTTCTTTCTTCTCCGGCGATCCCTTGGCTCCCGTCGGTTTCTCTCTCTCTCTCTCACACTTTATTCTCAAGGTTGTTAGGTAGGGAATGAGTCAACCTGGGCTATAGGCTCCTATTTAACCCAATCTAACCCTTATCTATCCCGCTAGCTTTGTTTTAAAAAAATAAATAAAATAGGAGCATCATATCAGATAGGGTAAAATACAAAATAAAATAATATTGGAGTTATCTAGCTATCATATTTATTTATTTATTTATTTTAAAGAAAAGAAAAAGGGGTGTTACAACTCTCCCCCACTTACCAAGATTTCGTCCCCGAAATCAATCCGAGAAAGTCCTGGATACCGCTCACTCATTTCCGCTCCCGGCTCCTAAGTCCACTCAGATCCCCTACAATGCCGCCACTGCACTTTCATGATCCCTAACTCCTTGATTCGGCTCTAACACCACAACCGGCCTCTCGATGTAATTCAGGCGCTCGCCCACCTGAATATTATCTAAGGCATGTGCACTAACTCACCTAGCTGTCTCCGCCGCCTTTACCGTACACGATGAGCTCTCCCCCACTCGGATTCTGGATGCGAACATCGGTTACGAACATTCAGTCTACACTTACTATCACGTCTATCCCGCTCACGGGGGTGGGGATCAAGCCAAAGGTAAAAGGTACTCCGTGAATCACCAAGCTGCAGCCTCGGTAAACATTCTTGCAAACTCACACCTCCCCGACAACTATGTCTATTGCTAAAGGTCTAGCTAACCTACCCCTCTCTAAACAAGTGGCTCTAGTATCGAATAAAACCAACGCGGGTTTCTTACTTACAGGGTAACGCCTAGGTTAACAGTTCAAGTTTCAACCACTAGATATGCACATACACGCAACCACGCTACCAGATCACAACCTTCATAATATCAGGGCAACGACATAACTAAGCCGTACCTGTAACCACATCGGGATCCGCCTCCGTCTCCTCAGCCGTCAGCTGAAACACTCGACCACGACCGCCAGTAGTGGACCCGCTCTCCTTGCCCGTCGAACCGTCGGTGATCATCAATGGAGTGGGTGCTAGTGTCGCTGCTACTGCTGCTGCTCCAACCAACTGAGGGCATTTGGGTTTGATATGTCCCGGCTGGAAGCAATGAAAACAGGTCCTCGGTTCGACCCTGCACTCCCGACTTCGATAACCAGGTTTCCTGCACTTGAAACATACGGGCTCCGGCAACCGACACTCCCCTGAGTGGTTCTTCCCGCACTTAGAGCATCCTGGATATCCCTTACTACCGTCGCTTCTCTGACCCTTGAGTTTCTTCCCGGGCACGGGCACTTGCTCTGCCTTCCTCTTCCCCTGCTGCTGCTCCTCGAGAAACAGCTCCCGAGTCCGCGCTATCTCCACCATGTCGTTGAAAGTCTTACACCTTGCTGTGGCTACGAACTCTCGGATCTCCGTCTTTAGCACTCCCCGATAGCGAAACATCTTCATAATCAGGGCAGAACAGTGACTTCTCCAGGAACTGGTCGGTGATCTCGTTCACCGATTCTGTCGTCTGCTTCAGGTTCAGGAACTCTGTCGTGATCCTCTCCTTCTCGATGCGAGGAGCGAACTGCTCATCAAGTAGCACCTTGAATTCGTCCCAAGTCATCGCGCTGATCTGCTCCTCAGTTTGGCTTTTGAGAATCAGCCCCCACCAATCTTTTCCCGCGTTGCGTAGTAAGTTCACAGCATAAAACACCTTCATTCCCTCCGGGCAGCCGCTAGTGCGGAAGGCACCCTCAACGGCGGCGACCCATCGGAAACAGGCAATGGGGTCCTTCCGACCCTCAAAATGTGGCGGCTGACACGCCATGAAGTCCTTGAATGTACTCGTCCGTCCCTGACTCTGGCTAGTGCTCCCCGTCCCCGATCCACGAGCAATAAAAGCTGCCTCGATCCTCTCGTCGAAGGCCTGTAATAACTCGTCCTTCATCTGAGCGAACAACCCAGGAAGGAGCTGGTGTAGCACCTCGTTGACCTCTGAGCCGATGAGGTCCCTAAGATCCGGAGTCTCAGACCCCTCGTTACCCTGATTCCTTCTAGTAGTCACCATGCTGAGCGTTTTAAACTAGTTTAGCAACAAGTCTTACAGAAAAAGGCAGTTCGAATATCCTCAACTAATGTCTAACTACCTTCCCAATTCTACCCAGGCTCATGCAAGTACCTATCTCTAGCCTTTAGTGTGCATACCACCTATAGACTAGTTTGCATTTCTATCCTCATGATTCATACAAAAGCATGTAATTTCATTCAACACATACCAAAGATTTCCTACTATCGTCTAGTTAATGTGGCTCCCAAGACTTAATCAATTCCAAACCCATACAAACGTTTATAGTGGTGCTATTATTTGGGCCCACGCCACTATAACCGTTCCATATGATAGCCGGGTCGGGATCATTCGGCAACAATCAAACAAGAACATGCCTCATGACCCTTTCCTGACATACCACCGTACAGGCTTAGTCCTGATACCATCCTCAACAGCCCCATTGACTCGACTGAGCAGATAATCAAATAACATTTAATCACATAAAATCGTATAAATATCGTACTTATCGACAACCAAAAATTAGCATGCAATAACATTCAATAACTATATATATATAGCTCACCTCCAGCCTGAAGCTCCGCTGACGATTCCGACCTTTGACTCATTATTTCCCGAAACCGCTTGGTTTAAGTCCAACCACACGCACGCTTGCAACGTGCGCGCTGATTCTCTTAAACCACGCTCTGATACCAAGTTGTAATACCTCTTTTCCGAAAATAAAATTTATTAAAATAATCTCCTTTAAATAGTTTACTTAAAAATTAAATCAAAAGAACTAAAACTTTCAAATTCAACATTTAGTTAAAAGTCAACTAAAAACCCAATTTTAACCAATAAATAAATAAATAATTAAATAGTGTCGTAAGTCAAGTGCCATTGGAAACATCGCCACGAAGTCAAGCTGGAGCTTTACCCTTATCCTTGCCCGAACTAGCACCTGAAAAAGGGAAACAACTAACGGGGTAAGCGAAACGCTTAGTGAGCTAGCACTAATTACAATTACCACATTACATGCGCACATACCGAGATAGGTTCCCAAGCAATCACAAACAACACATATGACATAATATCACAACATCATAATCAACAAAACTGGACTCTCATGAGGTCATAAACTCCCGTCAGTTTGGACACGGGTCGGCCCCCACAACTCACCAAGGGCATGTGGATTCCCTTTCGCCCGTCAGTTAGGACACGGGTCGGCCCCCACAACTCACCAAGGGCATGTGGTTCCCTATCCACACTATAACGTATACATGATACACGCAACATAATAACTATAAGTGGTGTAACTCACCTTAATCGCAGAAACGTCAAACACGAACAAATTACCGCAAACCTGGAATAATTTTAATAAGTACAATCATTACCATTATTCACAACAATCCCTATACTTATCTAGTTAATCCAACCCTCAAGTTAACCCAACCACTTTACGAAAGTGCTAAGTGAAACAAACCTATACGAGAACCGCGGACGTCAAGCGGGTCTAAACGGTTTAAACGCGACCCGGCTCGCGCCGCTCACAACGATGAACAACGGTTAACCCCTACGACACTTAGCCAGTCTAACAAGTCTAGACTAACCCGACTTAAACCTACATAAATATATTTATATAGTTTTTCTTTTAAAAAAATTAATAATTATATATATATATATATTTAAATATTTTAAAGAAAAACTTAATAAACACATCATCTTCATTGTACTACCATCTTCATATATATATATATATATATATATATATAGTCACCTTATTTTGAAAACTAATTAATTTGTGGAAACTTTGGAAACCATGTTTTCCACCAATCATAATCCATTTTCTTGTTTATTTTTGGTAATTTTATTTATTTTATTTTTGTGATGCTTAATTATAGGAGTTGGTGGTTATGATTTTGAATTTTGCAATTAATCTTGTCCATTGATCCTTCTAATCAATGGTTTATATGAGTTTCCAAAGTTTTCACAAATTAATGAGTTTTCAAAATAAGGTGACTCTATATATATATATATATATATATATATATATTTAAAAGGATTTAAAAAAAATAACTTACAACAACAACAACAACAAACATCATCACCCACCACCTCGGCGGCAGCCACAGCGGAAGGCCGCTGCCACCGCCGGAACGATGACCCGCAACTCCGCCGGACACCGCCACAACACCACAGCCGCCGCCGCTGAATTTGACAGCAGCATCCGACGCTTCGGCTTTCGCCGGACACGACAGGAGCACCGCGCGGCAGTAAATCGCCGGCGCCACTAAAACCCTCGAGTCACCGATGCACCGGCGACTGACGGAGACGACACCGGCGGAAACCGCGGTCTCCACCGGTGGCAACCACGCCCTTAGAGACAGCACTGTGGCCTTCCTCCCGGCGCAACAATCCCAAAACGCCACCCCGACTCTTGCCGGCGTGAACGACCACAAACTCCGCCGTCCACGGCGACTTTGACTACGCCGCCGCCCCGATGATCCAGCAAAAACGCGGCCTCCACGACCGCCTACGACCTCGCCGGTTGTCCCGGCGTTCAACGACCACCACACCACCACCGACTATTACCGGCGTGGCTAACCAACGTGTGACGGCTGGCATCACCGGCCAGATCCAGTGACCACCGCGCGCCACCTGCAACAACCGCCAACAACCCATAACCTAACTCACGATAAACAACGGTGCTACGAGAGTCTAACAATTACCTGACGAGCGAGTAAAACCCCGGGCCACTTTTCCGGCGAACTTTCTTTCTTCTCCGGCGATCCCTTGGCTCCCGTCGGTTTCTCTCTCTCTCTCACACTTTATTCTCAAGGTTGTTAGGTAGGGAATGAGTCAACCTGGGCTATAGGCTCCTATTTAACCCAATCTAACCCTTATCTATCCTACTAGCTTTCTTTTAAAAAATTAATAAAATAGGAGCATCATATCAGATAGGGTAAAATACAAAATAAAATAATATTGGAGTTATCTAGCTATCATATTTATTTATTTATTTATTTATTTTAAAGAAAAGAAAAAGGGGTGTTACAATTCATCCCCCTTTCTTCCTCTCCTTAAACAAAACCCAGATCATCATCATCTTCTTATTCCTTTTCTTCTTAAAACAAAACCCATATCATCATCATCTTCTTATTCCTTTTCTTCTTAAAACAAAACCCAGATCATCATCATCTTTTTATTCCTTTTCTTCTTAAAACAAAACCCATATCTTCTTCTTCTTCTTCTTTAAACCAAACCCATATTGATATCCCCTCCCCTTCTTCTTTTTCTTATTTTTACCACCACCATGGCAAGCGATTTCTCCTCCAAAACTGTGTGGATCTAGACGAGGCTTCACTCGTAGATCTCGATTTGATGGGTTTAGGAATCGAGAAGCCTCACTTACTGATGGTTCAGATCTCGATTTGATGGGTTTAGGCTTCAAATGGTTCGTTCTTTGACTTTGTAGCCAGATCCACTTCAAATCCCCATCTCTTTCTTATCTAACTAGCAAAACTTAGATTAGAATTCCATGTTTTGTTTTATTTATTATTCAGATTTGTATCAATTTTGTATTGTAATATTCTTGAATGACTTTATGTTTTTGATCTCTCTTTAATTGATGTTCTTGTAGAAAAAAAATATGTTCTTGATTTTGGTTTGAACGGTTATGATTTCTGGGTTGAAATTGTTCATATATGTGATTAGGGTTTAAAATATTGGGTTTTTGATTTATATATGTTAATATATGCGATTTGATTTATATATGTATTATGTTTTCTTGTTTTTTTGGTTAAGAAGAAGGGGAGAGGATATCAATCTGGGTTTGGTTTGGTTTAAAGAAGAAGAAGAAGAAGATATGGGTTGTTTTAAGAAGAAAAAGGAATAAGAAGATAATGATGATGATCTGGGTTTTGTTTAGAAGAGGAAGAAAGGGGATGAATCATGAATGTGAAAATTATAAGTTTGGTCCCTGTAGTTTGATTTTTGTAAAAAAGACTAAAATGCTCTTATAGGAGAGACTTAACAGACACACCTAACGGTGTTAGTCTTGAGGGACCAAAACCACGCAAAAAGACATACCACAGTGGTTTTTGTTGGTCCCAAGTAGGTGACCTTCAAGTAAGGATAGTGTTTGGGATTATAGAAGGGGGGGGTTGAATATAATCACACAATTTTCTCACTTTTAAATTCTTGTTTTATAAACAATATGAATTTACAGATTGTTGCGGAAATAGAAAAGACAATTAGTCTAAACTAAACAATCTAAGTTCTTTCACTATGCACTAAGTGAGAAGAGAATAAAGAAAGAAGATAGAGGGAATAAGAGAGAAAGGACTTGAGTATTTTAGGATGAAGAAGAAGTATGGAGAACATCTCTTCACGTCCTATTTATACTCCATGCATTAAATGCATGCAGACCTACTATTGTGACGTGTCACAATGTGAGTGGTCTGTTGTACTATTTACTATAAACAAATACTCTTTGCATGGTGTGCAAAAGAGGATGTTTGTAAACAGTTGCCTTATGGTCTGATAAGTACGGAGGGAACAGTAAAGTAACTGCCCTTATGTACTATTGTGTCAGAAAAGGCGGATTATCCTTTTGTGCATTAGACTAAGACATTGTTCTAATCCTTCAGGATCAGGATACTGATCAGTGACTAGAGTCCTGAAACTGGGGTAGTTCAGGGTCACGTGTATCCTGATGAATCTTCAGGATGTCATACGATAGTGAACAGACTGCTATCACTGAGTTCCGTCTTCAGATCACGAGCATGCTGTTCCTGTCATCAGCTATTTCTTCGACGTCGCTGATGGTTCTTTTTGTATGATCTTAATGTCTTCAGGAGGAGGTCTTCACTTCAGTGGACAGGATCAGTAGACTGCAGAACAGGCTCGTTAGTCTCCTGATCCTGATCCTGATCTATAAAGTTAAGTTACAGCATAAGTAACATGGAATAACACTGAACAGACTCAGTGATAATTCCTCAAGCTATAACAGAAGTAAAAACCTATTCACTAAGTAAAGATTCAGGATCATTATCATTTCATCAGGTCTTAGGAGAGCTGGATCAACAATCTCCCCCTAAATGATAATGATAAGACAACAGAGTAATTGTCTTAATCTAGAAAAGTTAGAAATAAATCTAAGTCTAGAACTAAACAGTAGGAAATAGAACTCATAAAGGTACATGTCCCATTTACTGTTTTGAGGGATCTTTTTCAGTACTATGATGGAATGAAGTACAATGCACTGAATTGCATTCTCATTAATCTCATTTAAATATTACAAGAGTAAGGAAAATACAAGAGTACATGATAGAAGTACTGAAAGAAAAAAAATACAAGATATCTAACTATCAGATTCTTCGCTAATGTATTCAGTCTTGACGCAAACAGGAACAGGAGTGTCGCTGAAGGCAAGTCTGTGATCAAGTATAGCTCTGACAGTGCGAATAATCTCTTTGTTGTCTGGATTTTTCTTATCTTGTTGTGCAGTGAAGAGAACTGTCAAAAGATGTTCATAGGGCGCTATGTGTAGCTCACTGAAGCGCTGAAAGCGTAGGATTGAGTTATTGCTAACACAAATGCCATGAACAGGTTCTCTGATTACTTGTCCTTCAGATAGAGAGATTCCAGGAGGGAATGAAAGATCAAGCATCGAGAGGTCCAGAGGTTTAACAACCATTCTGGGAAGACAGGGAGTTGGTCTTCTTGTAGAGGTGCCTGCAGATCTTCGAACAGGCTGCTGAGATAGGACTGAGGAGTGTTGGAGCAGGTCATCAGGTATTTCAGTTGTCCTTCTGATGCGAGCAATAAGTCCTTCAATGACTTCTTCTACTTCAGCCCGATAGTTCTTGTTGGCTTTGGGAAGTAGGGATCTGATTTCGTTCCACTCTGACAAGTTGTAGCGATCTAACTTGTCCAGAGTGTGCTCTACGTCCTTTACTCCAGAGCGTTTGACTGTGATCCAGGTTTTACCAGGATTACCTTTCTTGCCTCTAGATCGGCGAAGATGGATTCCTGAGATGGCAGCACCATGCTTTCGGAGGTGTAACCGATCTCTGCACCAGTCAAGCTCAGCATTTACTTCTCCAGTCTGTATCTCTGCATTTTTGTTGAAGACCTTCAGAACAGCCTTCTGTGCAAGGACAGGATCCGCACTTATTTCTGCATCTTCATCTACAAAATCCGATGCAAGCCTTCGAGCGGCTTGAGCAGAGAGGAAAGCTTCCTTCTGCTTTTTATTGTGCTCTAGTTGAGCCTGTACAGCCTCGTTGTACTCCTCCTGCGAGAGATAGGCGAACTCGGAGTCACAAGAGGTACGAAGAGGGATTTTTACTCTTGTACTCTCGAGTCGCTCTATCACGGCGTCTAAGCGCCCATCCCTGTCAATGGCAAAGGAATTGTCAGGGTAATTTTCACCTTCAGATCTAGGAGAGTTTGAGGGAGGCGATCTGGGTGAAGAAGCAGGGGTAGAGAAGTCATCAGAGATGAATTCATCATCTGATGAAAGGCATATGGTTTCAGGGGTGGCTCGGATTTCAGGGGTTCTGGATGAAGAGGCTTCTTGGTTGAAACGGGTTGCAGGACGGGTAGAAATGGTTTCTTGGTTGAGGGGTGTGATCCTGAAGGTCATTTTAGCTAATTCAGCTCTGGTCTGTTCATTGGGACTATTCTCCATTAGGCGAATAATGTCACCAGTGACAGAGCCATAGTTGACATCTTGAGTTTCAGGATCGGCTTGGTTAAAGGGTTCAGGTTCAGGGTGAGAGGTGAGTTCAGGAGTTGGTTCAGGAGAAGGTAGTTTAGGAGGTTGGTAGATAACCATTTGAAGGTTATTAGGAGGGGAGTTTTCAGGTGAGGAGTCTAGGGTGATGGTTTCAGGGGTAGGTTTGGTTTTAAGAAGAGTAGATATAGGTTGATTATCAGAGGTAGAGGGAGAGGATGGTAGTGGAGACATACCAGAGGCATCAGGGTTCTCCCCCTGAGGTTGTGCGAGCCCTGGAATGGGCGCAGAGGCAGGAACCTTCTCGACGAAGATGTCGTCTATATCATCATCATCATCTTCATCATCATCATCGTCGTCTTCGTTATTCCCCCCGTCTTCAGTGGTTCTCCAGTTTGTGGAGGGGGAATAGGCTGAATGGTCTCGGGGCTGTCTCTCCCCCTCAGCAGGTGCCTGTACCAAGGCAGCTGTTGACACACTCCGTTGGAGGGGAGAGGCCATGTCACTGAGGACTTTGCGCTGGATGAATGATGATGAGATCAGGGACTGCAACACCTCCCTGTCCGTCGTGGTGAAGGATGGAGGCGGCGCAGGAGCAGAGGTGAGGGCGTTGACAGCAGAGGAGAGCCCTTGCACCTGCTCCTGGATGGCGCGAATGGCAGCTTCCTGAGCATCCAACCTCTGAACCACCGTTGATTGGAAGGTGGTGAGAGAGTTGGTGCTGTTGTTGATCTCTGTGGAGAGCGCAGGGAGAGCCGTGGCCTTCAGGTCATCAATAGATGCCTGAAGGTTGGTGGAAGAGGAGGCAACCTGTGACACCTTGTCATGGATATTATCCAGACAAGGGATGGAGAGGGCGACGGCCGTGGGCGGCAGAGTCGCGGCGATGGCGGCGGCAGTGGCACTGGCGGCGGCGGCTTCAGCAGCGGCTGCAGCAGCTTTGGCAGCAACAAGCTCCTGTTGTAAAGACTGGAGTCGTGCTGAATGCTCTTCCTCCTTCTGCTGGAGGGCAGTGCGGGCCTCATGCAGGTTCCTCTCAGCGGACTGCCTGCGTAGTTCAGCTGCGTTCAGCGGATGCTCGGCATCCGTGAGAATGAAGTCGTTGAAGGGGTCATCCTGATGAAGATGCCCTTCAGAACCTGCTCCTAAAGAACCTGTAGACAGAGTAGCTAAGTGAGCACTAGAAGACTCATTAGCTTTCATAGAAGAAGTAACAGTAATAGATTGCTTAGAAATATTACCTGAGGCTTGGAGGGTATCAGAATGATTACCCACCACATTCTCTGAGGGTTCGAGTTGAACCACCTCAGGTTCTTGTGTAACAGGCGCAGAGATAGAAGTATCTGCAGTGGAAGAATGTTTAGACAAAGGGGATGGTTTATTAAAGAACTGGGGCAGGGTAATGTAATATTTCTTACCAGCCGCCTGTGTCTTTTTCTTTTGCGCCCTAGCTTTGGCGCGTTTTGGAGGAGGTGGAGGAGTGACAGATGATGGTTGGGGGCGCTTCTGGAGCGCAGAAGTTGTGGTTGCAGCTGGGGAAGTCAGTATTGGGTTAGCTACTGACATAGCATGCATTGAAGTAGAAGAATGTGGTTTGGAAGAGATGAGAGAAAACGTAGCTGTGGTGGGAGAGGTGGATTGTTCAGCATCCTGATCCTGAAGAGGTTCAGGAACGACCAGGACGTCGGAGAGAGGGACGTCGTCAGGATGATAAGCAACCTGGTCCAGGAACCTAGGCCCGAGGGCATAGTTGTTGGAGTTCCCGACCTTGGGGTAGTGTTCCCCCATGTGTAGCTCCAGGATGGCCGAGAAAAACCTGGTGAAGGCAACGTTGACGACCCGATTCTTGCTTCGGACCTTCTTCACCATGTCATCCCAGATGGAGCGAGCATAGTCGAACTCGCGATTTTTGATCGCAGAGAAGACCATGTGCTGAATGACTGTAGGGAACTGCTCCGTGCTCCCCGTTTTGCCCGATAAGCACAGGCCAAACGTGTTCCATATATAATAGAACGTTGCGTTTAGTCCTGACTTATGGACAGTGGCACCTGTCTTTGGTAGCAGGACGCCTTCCTTGTTCACAGGCCATCGGTAGCCTATGGCGTCCAGGAACTCCACTATCTCGTCAGCAGTGGGGACAGGAGGGAAGCGCTTCTTCTTGGGGAAGTTGAGCACGTTCCTGAGGGTTCCGAAACCAAAGGAAATGATGTTTTCCTTGATTTGGAACTTGATGACCTCTCGCAGGACACCTTTCGTGTTCTTCTCCTTGGCAACAGTGGCAGTGGACCACAGTTGTTGCAGCATTGGCTTGTTTGGCTTTGGGTCCAAAGTGAAAGCCGTCTTCAGCGGGCTGCGTAGGAGGAAGTCTTTTGCAGGAATCAGATATTCCTTGCCTTTAGGGATATCAAACAGACCAACAACGTTATTCTGTTTGAATTGGACGTCGTGTTGTGGGATGACTATCGGCAAGCTCTCAGTAGCCTGTAGAGGTGTGGCCTCTGATGAGAGCTGGGCGTCCAGAGATGTAGATGTAGTAGCAGCCATCCTGTTTAAACATAAAAATAACATATATGGATGATTAAGAGTCCAAAATATGCATTTTTCTTCATTTTTCAATGAACACAAAATATGTTCATAAAAATGGTGAAATCCTTTATACATAGAATAGATTAGATACCAAAATACACAAAAGGAATGTGTTTTGGTATTAAAAAGAACTTCTATTTTGATGAATGGATATCAAAATAGGAGTTTATGACTGTTCTTAAAAGAAATAAGAAAAATCATTTTAAACAGTTTTAACAAAAAATCTTAGAAGATTTTGGGAAAACTAAGATCAAACGAAGTGATCTTAGGGTTTTTGGAAAAACGTTTACCAAAATAAGTTGTTTTAGAGAAGAAAGCCAACTTAGATTGTGGAAAGAACAAAGAAC
Organism: Centaurea solstitialis; assembly: GCA_030169165.1. Taxonomy (NCBI): domain Eukaryota; kingdom Viridiplantae; phylum Streptophyta; class Magnoliopsida; order Asterales; family Asteraceae; genus Centaurea; species Centaurea solstitialis. Next base: position 51,393,408 of record CM058042.1, on the reverse strand, counting down.
ATAAGGAAACTTACGTTGATCTTGTTAAAGAAGTGGTAAGTGTGTGTTCTTGGTGTTCTTGAGAATGCAGATTCTTGCTTTTTCTTGCTTGAATGCTTAGAGAGAATTATGTGAGCGTAAAGAGTGAAAAGGATTACGAATGAGGTTTTTATACCTCGTGGTAGGAGAGAGAAAATGGATGAGAGAGAAAAGAGCGGCTAAATTCAAACGTAATGATGAAAAAAGGAGTTCTACGCGCGTTCACGCGCCTGACACACGTAGTGGGGAACAGGAAACGTCCCATTACGTGTCAGTGCAGATGAAAGGTTTGTTTTATTTGAAAAACTAAAAACCACCTTTTCAGGGGATGATTCCATTTTGGTGAAAGATATGTTTTATTGGAATCAGAGTACTTATCAGATAAGTACTGTTTTGGGAAAATCCTCTTATCACATTTAATGCGATAAGGTTTCAGTAGCAGAGGGAAGAAATACTTACCTGAGAATCATCAGTATTCGGATATTGAACAAAGATTTTGTAAGTACTGAATAGAGTCATCCTCTGAAGAAGAGTTATTCAGGAGTTGTTAATAAAAGAGGTCCTGAGAGAATATTTTATAAGGACTTTAACAACTGTTTGTCCTGAGAACTTCTATTCTTCAGGATTTAACATCCCAAGTTCACTGAGGAGCATATTAAAACGCGTCACATCCAGTGGTTTGGTAAAGAGGTCAGCAAGCTGATATTCAGTAGGGACAAAATGGAGTTCAATATCACCATTCATCACATGATCCCTGATGAAGTGATATCTCACTTCAATGTGCTTTGTCTTAGAGTGTAAGACAGGATTGTTAGCAATGGCTATTGCTGAAGTGTTGTCACAGTAGATAGGAATCTTGGAGAGTTGTATGTCATAGTCCTGAAGTTGATTTCTCAGCCACAGGACCTGAGCACAACATATTCCTGCTGCAACATATTCAGCTTCAGCAGTTGATGTGGACACAGAGTTCTGCTTCTTGCTAGTCCAACTCACCAACTTGCCACCTAATAGGTGACAGCCACCAGTAGTGCTTTTCCTGTCGATCTTACATCCTGCAAAGTCACTATCAGAATAAGCTGTTAGATCGAACCCTGAGTCCTTGGAGTACCAAAGACCCATGTTAGGAGTTCCCTTCAGGTATCTGAAGATCCGCTTTACAGCGGTCAGATGGGATTCTTTGGGTTCAGCCTGATAACGAGCACAGAGACATGTAGAATACATGATATCAGGACGACTCGCTGTAAGATACAGCAGTGAGCCAATCATTCCTCTATAGAGAGTCACATCAACAGGTTTCCCTTTGGAATCCTTGTCAAGAGACAGAGGAGGAGCCATTGGAGTCTTCATCGGTGTACAGGATGTGAGATCAAATTTCTTCAGCATCTCATGTACGTATTTACCTTGATTGATGAAAATTCCCTTTTCAGATTGCTTGATCTGAAGTCCTAAAAAGAATGTTAGTTCGCCCATCATAGACATTTTATATTCAGATTTCATGAGCAACTCAAACTTTTCGCAGAGTTTGGGATTGGTGGATCCAAAGATAATGTCATCGACATATATCTGGACAAGAAGGATATGCTTAGGATATTTCTTCAGAAATAAAGTGCTATCAATCTTTCCACGAACAAAACCTTTAGAGAGAAGAAAGGTTGAGAGGGTATCATACCAGGCACGAGGAGCCTGTTTTAACCCATAGAGAGCCTTGTTTAACTTGTAGACGTGATCAGGGAACTTAGGATCTACAAAGCCAGGAGGCTGAGCCACATAGACCTCTTCATTAAGTTTTCCATTCAGAAAGGCATTTTTAATGTCCATCTGATAAACTTTGAAGTTCATATGTGCTGCAAAAGCTAGGAAGAGTCGAATTGCTTCGAGCCTAGCCACAGAAGCAAAAGTTTCATCGTAATCAATGCCCTCTTCCTGCCTGTATCCCTGAGCCACAAGGCGAGCCTTGTTTCGAATGATTGTACCAATCTCATCAAGTTTATTTCGAAAAATCCACTTGGAACCAATGATTGTACGTTTTCGAGGCCTAGGGACGAGAAGCCAGACATTGTTTCTGATGAATTCTGCTAGCTCTTCCTGCATGGCTGAGACCCAGGCAGGATCACGCAAGGCATCATCTATTTCTTTAGGTTCATTTTCAGAGATAAAATTTACATAAAGACAGACGTTACCAGCCTGACGTCTGGTTTTCACACCAGAAGAAGGGTTTCCAAGAACTTGATCAATGGGATGATCTTTGGTCCATCGGAGAGCAGGTGGTTGATACACCTGTCCTGAAGTAGATGCTTCATTGGATGATGGATCAGGAAGAAGATTGGTAGGAGAGGGTTCATTAACAGTGGTTTGAGAGAAGTCTTCACTGTTAGTGGGTTGATCAGGTTCAGGTGGTGTGATTTGAGAGATAGGGGTGGCATTTATGAGAGGTGGAGTGGTTATATCAGTGGGTGGTATAGGATTATCTTCAAAACCATCAGGAAGGTCTTGAGGAGATGGATCAGCAATAGGAGGTTCAGGGACTTGAAAGAAAGAGTCAGCCCACTGATTGATTTCAGTATTATCATTTGGGTGAGGAAAGGTAGGACCCGATTCATCAAACTTGACATGAATCGTTTCCTCAATGGTTTGTCTTCGTTTGTTGAACACACGGTAAGTTTTAGAAATGGATGAGTATCCGAGGAAAATTCCATCATCAGATTTGGAATCAAACTTTCCAAGATTATCTTTGTTGTTCAGGATGTAGCAGACACAACCAAAGATATGGAGATGTTCGATTGATGGTTTCCTATTACGAAAGAGTTCGTAAGCGGTTCTTCTGAAACGCTTGACAATCAGAGATCTGTTCTGAGTGTAGCAAGCAGTATTTACAGCTTCAGCCCAGAACTGAGTGGCAAGGTTGGCTTCACTCAGCATAGATCTCGCAGCTTCGATCAGCGTCCTGTTTCGTCTTTCAGCAACACCATTTTGCTGAGGAGTTCTCACAGAGGAGAAGTTTTGAGAGATACCTTTCTGTTCAAAGAAGGATTCCAGGGTACTGTTTTTGAACTCAGTCCCATGGTCACTTCTTATTGATCGAACAGTAAGGTTGTTGAGTCTTTCCATCTTCCTGACGAACAGGATGATTTCTTCAGGAGCATCACTCTTGGCACGTAAGAAGAAAACCCAAGTATATCTGGAATATTCATCTACGATTACCAGAGTATATTTCTTTCCACCAATGGATTGGACATTAACGGGTCCAAAGAGATCCATGTGGAGAAGTTGTAGAGGAGAGCTGATGGAGGAGATCTGCTTAGACTTGAAGCTAGCCCTGGTCTGTTTTCCTTTCTCGCATGCTGAACAAAGAGATTCCTTTGTATAGCGAAAGTCAGGAAGACCAATAACCAGGTTGTTGATGCAGAGTTGATTCAGCGTCTTGAAGTTGAGATGAGAGAGACGCTTGTGCCAGAGCCAATTCATATCAGTGGAAGCACGTGATACGAAACAGAAGTTATCAGTGGAAGTATTCATGTTGATGATGTAGATATCTGCATGTCTAACACCATTGAGAATAACTTCCTTTCTCCTGTTCTTGACTTTGCACTTTTTCTTAGAGAAAGAAACTTTGTGATTCTTATCACACAGTTGACTGATGCTCAGAAGATTATGCATCAGGCCTTCAACATAAGCAACTCTTTTGAAAGTAGTTACTCCGTTGGTCAGAGTGCCATACCCTCGGGTTTGGCCTCTACCGTTTCCGCCAAAGGTCACAGCAGGACCTCTTTCTTCACGGTAGTCAGTGAGGACAGATTTAGAACCAGTCATATGTCGAGAGCATCCACTGTCCAAGTACCAGATGCCCTTATCCTGTAAGATGTAGAGTTTAAGTTTTCTTTGGTACCCATAGAACTATGGATCCAGGATTATCAGTAGGACTGGTTGAGTCAGTGTCAGCCTTTACTGAAGTGTCAGTACAGGAGGCTGGAGTCTTGACTGAAGGAACAGTCTTGACAACCTTCTTTCCTTTGACTGATTTCTCAGTCTTGGGAATCTTCTTTACCTTAGCTGATTTTTCAGCTTTGGTAGCATCAGGACACTTACTCGCAATATGGTCATTTAATCCACAGTGATAGCATTTGCGATATTGAAAGCGTTTAGTGTGGTCCAGAAAGTTTTTGAACTTTAGGTGAGCAGGACCTGCACCAAGTATGCCTTTAGCATTGGACATTGGAGGAATTGGTTTCTTCTCCTGAGTCTTTTGCTTCAGGTCAATCTTCGGTCTGGGAGCAGGACTCTGAGAAAGAGACTTAGTTCCAGAGACTGAAGGACCACCACCCAGAACTTTGTTCTTGGGTTTAGGACCCTTGGTCTTTGAAGGTGTTTCAGTTTTGGATTTATCCTTAACTGTATTCTTTTTGCTCTTAGGAGCACCTTCAGGGTGAGTGTTAGAAGAAGAAGAAGGAGTGTTAGGAAGGGGAATAGAAAAAACAAATTTTCCAAATTTTAGCATGGAACTATCAGACTTAGTTTCTTCTTTCTTGTATCCACGAAAGAATCCAAGACCTCTTTTGCTTTTGTCAGACCTCCCTGAAGCTAATATTTCATCAACTTTTTCAGAGGCGTCACTCCATCCTTTGATGGTGACTTTTTCAGCATTTAACTGAGCAAGGGCCTTTTCTTTGGCAGCAAGAGCCAATTCTCTTTCGATACAAAGAGTTTTGTTAACAGTGACCTGGTCCTTGTAATTTTCTTCCAAAATGGTAAGCTGTTTTATTTTTTCTTGACATTCTTTGAGTTGTCCTCGAAGATCAATATTCATTTTTTCAGCAGAGGTTTTACCATTAAGGGCTTTGTAAAGATCGAGAGTGACCAGGTCCAACTGAGTTAAGCTTTCAAGAGGGATGAGAGGAATAGGTACCTGACTGGAAGAATCAGTCGCAGAGGTGGAAGCTTCAGGAGTTGTGGAAGAAGAAGCTTCAGGATCCTGAGGAGGAATCTCTTCAGGAACCTCTTCTATCTTAGCCATGAGAGCTAAGGTAGGTTCCTCAATAATGGCCATGAGTGCCACTTGAGTTTCCTCTTCATCAGATGAGTCGTCAGAGGACACATCATCCCAATCGCAGTCTTCTGCGATTAAACCTTTGCCTTTACGCTGAGTTTTCATCTTTTTGTACTTTTCCTTCAGGCGTTGGTATTTGGGGTTCTTAGAGGAAGATTTAGCAGAGGAGGGAGCAAACTGACTTTTTCTGTACCTGCAATCATTAGCAAAGTGTCCTTTGCCCTGACAGTTGTAGCAGATAGCAGTAGCCTTGTCAACAGGATCTGACTTAGGCTTGTCAGTAATAGAAAGATGTTTCTTTTTATGGAAGTTTCCCTTTTTGGCAAACTTTTTAAAAGATCTGGTTAAAAGAGCAAGAGATTCATTGAATTCAGGATCTTCTGACATGTCAGAGTCAGAAGATTCTAATTCAGTAATAGTTACTGAAGAAGAAGTGGCAGCAACAGGAGGAACTGAATCAGAGACCAATGCAACAGATGTGCTTTTGGATTCTTTAGAATCTCTTATGAGATTCTTTTTCAGTTTCTTCTGTTGTTCACGGTTCAGAAGAATGCCGTACAACTCACTTAGTGTGAGTGTCTTTATGTCCTTTGACATAGTTAAGCAGGAGGTGTAAATTTCCCAATGTTCAGGAAGAGCTTCCATGAACTTGGTAACCACCTCAGAGTTAGAGTAGGTAGTACCGATGGTCTTCAGATCAATCAGAAGACAGTTGAATCTCTGATGTAGCTGGGAGAGAGTTTCATCCTTCTGATGAATAAAGCTTTCGTACTGACGAACCAAGAAAATCTTTCTTGATTCCATGAGTACGGCAGTACCTTCATATTGAACACAGAGAGTGTCCCATATCTCCTTAGCAGAGCGAAGGTGACATACAGAGTGGAATACATCGTCAGGGAGTGACATGGCGATGAGAGACCTAGCCTTGGTGTCAATGTTGACCAGGCGTCTATCTTCATCATTCCAGTCAGTTACGGGCTTCACCAGCTGTCTTTCAGGAACAGCAGGTTGGCCACCAGCAGCAGGAATGGGGTGGACGGTTTGTGTAGGCACATGTGGTCCGTTTTCCAGAAAGTAAGGAATCTGGGGATCAGAACCAGAGAGGAAAAGTTCCATCCTGGTTTTCCAAAGAGAGAAGTTATCTTTGTTAAACCGAGGAGGCTTTCCAGCAGAGCCGGTATCAAAGTAGTTATCCTTAGCTTGAAGAGCCATAGAATAAGAAGAGAGAGGATCACAAGATTTTTCTTAAGAAGAAAATGAGAGCTTGTATCTGCTCTGATACCACTTGTTGGTCCCAAGTAGGTGACCTTCAAGTAAGGATAGTGTTTGGGATTATAGAAGGGGGGGGGTTGAATATAATCACACAATTTTCTCACTTTTAAATTCTTGTTTTATAAACAATATGAATTTACAGATTGTTGCGGAAATAGAAAAGACAATTAGTCTAAACTAAACAATCTAAGTTCTTTCACTATGCACTAAGTGAGAAGAGAATAAAGAAAGAAGATAGAGGGAATAAGAGAGAAAGGACTTGAGTATTTTAGGATGAAGAAGAAGTATGGAGAACATCTCTTCACGTCCTATTTATACTCCATGCATTAAATGCATGCAGACCTACTATTGTGACGTGTCACAATGTGAGTGGTCTGTTGTACTATTTACTATAAACAAATACTCTTTGCATGGTGTGCAAAAGAGGATGTTTGTAAACAGTTGCCTTATGGTCTGATAAGTACGGAGGGAACAGTAAAGTAACTGCCCTTATGTACTATTGTGTCAGAAAAGGCGGATAATCCTTTTGTGCATTAGACTAAGACATTGTTCTAATCCTTCAGGATCAGGATACTGATCAGTGACTAGAGTCCTGAAACTGGGGTAGTTCAGGGTCACGTGTATCCTGATGAATCTTCAGGATGTCATACGATAGTGAACAGACTGCTATCACTGAGTTCCGTCTTCAGATCACGAGCATGCTGTTCCTGTCATCAGCTATTTCTTCGACGTCGCTGATGGTTCTTTTTGTATGATCTTAATGTCTTCAGGAGGAGGTCTTCACTTCAGTGGACAGGATCAGTAGACTGCAGAACAGGCTCGTTAGTCTCCTGATCCTGATCCTGATCTATAAAGTTAAGTTACAGCATAAGTAACATGGAATAACACTGAACAGACTCAGTGATAATTCCTCAAGCTATAACAGAAATAAAAACCTATTCACTAAGTAAAGATTCAGGATCATTATCATTTCATCAGGTCTTAGGAGAGCTGGATCAACAGTTTTTCTACAATAAAATTTTTGTAGGGACCAAACATGCTGGTATTGTTAAACCACAGGGACCAAAATTGCAATTCACTCTATAATTAATCAATAGAACAAAATACATTGATAAAATATATAAAGTAAGGACTAAAATGTGAATTATGTAATTTAAGAATACAACATATAAATAATCATCTATTATAATGACCTAATATGTAATTTAATTAAACATTTTTTGGGTGGGTTAACCACTTAATTTAACACAATTGAATGGGGGTGAAAATGGAATGAAAATAAAAACCATATGGCTGAAAAAATAGTTGTTAAAGAGCAAAGACAAAAATCTTTATAAATATCATACAACAGGGACTAAAATCGTAGTCTTGTAAATTGACTCCATAAAAACTTATAAGCTACCAGGTAAGTATCAAGTAAACCGCTATTTATGCCCTGTTCTCGAGTTTAAAAATTAAGGGAAAGAAATGAAAGGGAGGAAATGAAAAGAAAGGGAAGGATAGAGTTTATCCCTCCAAATCATCCAACTTTTGGGAGGAAATGACAGAATAACTTTTAAGAAGAAAAAAATGGAGAGTTATCCTCCAAATCCATTCAAATCCTGCATTTCCTTCCTTTAAAAACTCGAGAACATACAAATTACTTTCAAATCATTTCCTTTCGTTTCTCTAATAAAACTCGAGAACACACTTTTGTTAGTTTCATTAGAAATCATTTCCTTTCCTTCATTAAAAAAACTCGAGAACATACAAATTACTTTCAAATCATTTCCTTTCGTTTCTCTAATAAAACTCGAGAACACACTTTTGTTAGTTTCATTAGAAATCATTTCCTTTCCTTCATTAAAAAAACTCGAGAACAGGGCTTAAAAGAAATGTTATCTAACCATTTTAGCATTGTTTGGTTGGGGGTATTGAGCAGTCAGGAATGGGAATTATAATGAAAACTGCTGTTTGGTTTGATATTATATAATGGAATCATTCCTGCAGATCCATTAATTTCCATTCCTGACCAAATTGGGGGGGAATGAAATTTTTATTTCTACTTGGTTCTTTTTTTCACCCATTGTTCCATCTATGGATGTTAAATGAAATATTATTTGTATTTTCAAGTTGGAAAAACATATTTTTTTTCAATATGAAGCAATTTTTCATTGATTATAGTGGGTTAACCAAACAACATCAATGCAATGCCCATTCCTATTCCCATTCTCCTGCATTCTCATTTTCATTTTCATTCCCATTCCCTGAAATGAACCAAACGCCCTTAGCTTATAAGTCAGGTATATGTTTGGATAAACCATAAACTAGCTTTTTAAAAAGCCACTTTAAGTAGCATTTTGATGCCTTGTTGTAATTATGATCCTTTTACTTTTATTTCAAATACACTCTTGTATTTTTTACGATCATAAGCTACTTTTTGTTTTTTGAACGGCAAAACAAACGGGCACCAGCTTAATCAACTAAATTTTAGCATACGCACTAGCTTAATCAACTATTGCCTTATCTTCTTCTTCTTCTTCCATTTCCTTCCTCCTCATCATCAATCAATGAAGTCAGCGGCAGCGATAATGTCAGGCCTTTCTCTCTCCTCCACAGCACCACCGCCCTCCGCCTACTCCTCACACCGCTGCTTCCGCTTTTTCTCTCTATCACTTCCAATCTACCCTTGTCTCTACTCCATCAACAAGAAACCACCCCCAATTCATCCAATGCTCATCGTTCGAAATTGCTCTTCTTCTTCTTCTTCCATCACCGCCAAACCCTCCTCCGAGCTCCGAAAGAATCAGGACGCTAGACGACGAATGGAGCAAGATCAGAAGCTTATCGCTCTTCGTCACCTATTCGGGAAGCCAGGCATCAATATCGATGCATATATCATCCCTTCCCAGGATGCTCATCAGGTTTTCTTTTTATCTATCTATCTTCCTTCCATTTGAATGATATAATAATCACTTGCTGTTTTACTTTTTCAAAACTCATTAGGTTTTTCAACCTCTTTTGCAGTTTCTGTTTATGATTTTTGATGTAATGGTCTGCTCTGCTAAAACTATAAGCCTGTAACAACTTTGACAATTAAGCTTCGTTTCTAGTAAAATCCAATTGAGCTTGCCTTTTCGAAATAAAGCTAGACTAGCTAGCAATCGATTGAAAAAGTATACTTCAGGTGAATGAATATATTTTTCTAGGTCTTGGAAATACTCCGAAACTGTACGAGCAAGCACCGGCTTTGATCGATCTTCAAAAGATAAGAGTGCGTTTGGTTGTGGAAAACCGTATTCATTATATCCTAGGAAAGTTTTTCAGAGAATGGATTTAAGTTTTCATTTTCAGTTTTCTATGAAAACCTTAGAAAACGCATTTGGAAATTTATGGAAAACTACTAAAATCAGTTTTCTAATTTACATAAAAGTTAGAAAACGGAAACTTTTGTTTTCTTGGAAAACTATTAGCCCAATGCGTTTTCTAAATTTTCATTTTTCTTAAATTTTTTTTCTAGGAAACTGGAAAATTTCCACAATCAAACGCACCCTAAGTGTCTACACGTTTGCTATTTTATGAGCTTAAGCGATTTAAGTGAGAAAATGTGTTGGAGTAATATTGGACATGGTTGTGTATGAAGATTATGTAGTTAGCTGACATGATTTAAGCTAAATTTGTCTTATCATGTGATCCAAATGCTTTTTTCATGGGATTATTTATATCGTATTACCATAATGTGATTGCTGATTGCCATGGATACAGAGTGAATTTATTGCTGAGTGTTATATGAGAAGGGCCTACATATCAGGTTTTACTGGTAGTGCTGGTACTGCTATTGTTACAAGGCATAAGGCAGCTCTTTGGACGGATGGTCGATATTTTCTCCAGGTTTATCCAATGCTCTAATCTTCTCAAATTGCAAGGCTATCTCCATAGTCCATTTTCGTTTAAAATGTGTCTTTTTGATTGCTTTTGGTTTGATTTTCTTTACCAGGCAGAGAAGCAGTTGAGCTCGAGCTGGACCCTCATGCGTGCTGGTAACTGGGGTGTGCCTAACACTACCGAGTGGCTTAATGATGTCTTAGCTCCTGGTGGAAGGATTGGCATTGATCCCGTGAGTAGTATTTGAATCTTGTGATGTGTTATTGTTAGCATATTGCCGTTGCTTTTGTCCATAACGTATCATATATACAGGCGAAGGATCGTGTGAGAAGTTGAGTCGATAAAGTATTATATTTTATTTTTAAAATGTTGAAGAAGGTTGCTTTTTACATACCTAAATGACTATATTACTTAAACGGTTGCTATGTTACTTTAGCTGTGTATTAGGAAAAGAGGCTCATGCTTGTTATCTTGGCAATCACATGATAATTTGCATCTGATCTGCCACTTGCTTATATAACCTTACTATCAATAAACAACTTTTATCACTTGATTTAATTATATATCTTTTGTATTCAGAACTATCAATAATAAACAAACAACACTGCCTTTGAAATTTCATTCTAACTTGAATTGTAGTGTTCGTCCACCTCAACCACACAATCAGCTGCAAAATTATGAATTTCTATCCCTTTTTCTTTGAGAACATCCCTTGAAGGAAATTACACCTTTGTCAAATAAATTAATACACATTGACGTCTTTAGTGGCTTGGGAAGATACTAGATTGGTGAGGCTAGAGGAGATACTAGATTGAGAGGCGATGCTTCTGTTCGATAGCACGAGGAACATGCATATGGCAGCAGGAATTAGAAAATTACATCACTTGATCTTAGATAAGTTGATAAGATGATTCTAGATCGCCTTGATATGAATCATAAGATGTGATAAAATGCCTTCTCATTTTTCATGAGTAGCAGAAGTCAGAAGATAGAAGACTAAAAAGAAGGAAAAAGGCAAAAAACATGACAAGGGCTTGTAATTGGATGATCTTGATTGGATTGGCGATTACTACATTTCAGCATTACTGTACTTGGAAGGTTCTATGTTGTTCATAGACATTATATGTGATGGTTTTGGTGATGCAAGGACGGAAGTTTCTGTTATTATTTGATTTTAGTTACGTATAATCTTGGAGTTGTGGGAGATTTTGCATTGGGGATGGAACTTTTATAATGTGGTCCTGCTCAGCTACACCTACAAAGGAATGATCTTAATGGTTAACGATGTTTTGATGATACCACAGAGGAAAAGAGGGAGAATTGCATGATATTTTGAGAGTGTGGAAGGGGGTCTCCCTGCTGTTTCTGTATTTCTTGCATTGTTGTTACAATGTTCCCTTGACAATGTCATAGGTGGCATCAAGGTTTTAAAAAATTCCAATCGGGACTCGAGGCGTTTTCCCTCTGCGAGGCGAGGCGTAAGCCTCGAGGCTGTCCGAGGCGTAAGCCTCAAGTCGTGTATTGTATATAACATATGTGTGTGTATGTATATATATATAATACATAATATATATACTAAATATATACACAAATTTTATGAGTGCATGCAAAGTGGAAAACATAATTCCATACCAAATTTTTAATGTCATAAGTTCATAAAATTACTAGTTACAAGTCTAAAAGGTAAGAAATGGAGAAGAAGAAAAAAGAGTTTGGACTTTGGAGATGGAGGGATTCGGTGGTTTCGGAGGAGAAGAAAAGAGAAAAAGAAGAAAGTAGGAGAAGAAACATCTTTTTATTTTTTGATGTGTAAGATAAAAGGACTACCTAAAAAGTCTCTTTGTACTTTAAAAATATTAAAATACATTGACTTCTTAGTTTGACTTTACTTCAAGAAAAAACATAAGTTAAGTATCTACTTCAAGTCAAAATTCAAACGGTCAAAGCACTCTCAAAAGAGCCTCATGCCTCAAAAACGCCTCACGCCTCACTGCCTCGAGGCACCGCCTCAAAGTTTGAGGCTTAAGCCTCGTCCAGGACCATGAGGCGTAAGCCTCATAAGCGGTTTTGGACCGCCTCGAGGCGTAAGCCTCACACGATTTTGAAAACCATGGGTGGCATGATGTTCCATCGCCATCAAGTCTTGCATATTGGATGGTATTCCATCGCCATGAGGTGTTCCAGATGCTCCTAAAGTCTTGCCAAAGAGTAATGTCTAAAATGGGACGAAGTTAGTATAATAGTTGTTGTAATGTACTATGTGTTTCATATTCGACTCAAATAATGTAGGCAAAGTTAAGCATGCTATCGAGCATGAGATTTTTTTGTGTCCATGAATTTGACTGACAATATTGACATTACGACAATATAGCATGACATGCTTTCAAGCATTGATTTTTTTTTACTATTGACATATATAAGATGGTACACAGGTCTCACAAATGTAAAAAGGGGATAATCTAGTTATTTAATATAACTAGTAGTGGATATCTCAGTTAATAAGCAGACACCGTAGTTTTTTTTTGTTTTTATCTTGACCATCCCTTGGACCTGTTTTCCCCCTTATCATCTGTACGTATAGCAATTCAGTTAGACGAGTGGCGGGCAGACTTACTTGCTTATATTAGTTTTTTGTTATTTCAGGATTTTTGTTGTTGTCTTTGTAATTGGGTGGTTGATATGTGTTTATCTTTATTTTGCGTGACATATCTGTATTGTATGTTTTTATATGCTTGTGTCTGATGCCACCTTCTCTTCTATTTGTGAAGGGAGCAGTTTCTTTTTTCTTCTGATGCTGTAAATGAATTGAAGGAAGCTGTTGCTAAAAGCAGTCATGAATTGGTCTACTTATATGATGTTAATCTCGTGGATGAAGTATGGAAAGAAGCAAGGCCAATGCCTCCAAACAAACCAATCCGAGTGCATGACCATAAATATGCTGGTGTAGATGTATCAACTAAACTATCTAACCTGAGGTCTGAACTCACCGATGCTGGTTCATCTGCAATCGTTATCTCTATGCTTGATGAGATTGCCTGGCTACTAAACTTGGTAATGTTTCTAACTTCGTTATATGTTTATGTGTCCAGTACTTTCTAGGTATTACTTTGAAGATAGGACAGGAAATCCGTGCATCAAGTTCATATACGAAATTGCTTTTAAAAATACCATTATTCTGCAACATGAGAAACTGGATAACCAAATATCACTGTTGTCAATAGCGATAAATAGTGCAAAATAGCGGTAGTGACCACTTACTGCTATCAGGTATATAACGATGGCGATGGCATTTTCGTAATTATTACATTTTTTACTTTGATAAATACTAGGGTTTTACCTATTATATTTTGTTCTCTGATATATATGATAGTTTAAGATTTAGGACACTTAGTATTATGTTTTGTTAATATATAATAGTTTAAGACTTGTAAGGTAATATATTAATAGGGTTAGGTTCAAATGTGAACTCAATTTTGTTGTGAACATGAGGACCACTAAAATCGCGCCACGTCGCAAGATTCACTCTGAATATCATGCATTATCGCGCCATGTGGCAATATTCACTCTGAATATCATGCATTATTTAGAGTGAATAAAGCTCCGGCGTCTAATGCATGATATTCAGAGTGAATATTGCCACGTGGCGCAGTTTTAGTGGTCCTCATGTTTTTTTGAAGGGTGTCCGGGCCAAAGCCTGACTAATTCCCGGCAATTTTGGGGGCTAAACATGGCCCCATTTAAATGTCTCTAGGCATGCGCATGGGAAAGCTCGAACTCGGTTAGGGCGCTATGAACCCCCCGAGCGATAACCAATCCGCCACAACACTGTTGACTAGTGGTCCTCACGTTCACAATGAAAAATGAGTTTTCATTTGAACTTTTCTTTATATTTAATATAGATATATATAATTTATCTTTTAGAAGGCTATCGCTAAATATTAAATACTGGTCGCTATTTATTGCTATTCGTTATGTAGCATAGCAGTAAGCTATCGCTATTTATCGCTTTTAGCTACTGACAACTATGCCAAAGATGTAATTCTCAGAGGATGATTACCTACTATATATGAACTAAGGAGTTACTTTCTTTTGAGCCTATTACCTAGCATTTTAAATTGCTACATATCATGAGAAATGCCTCAAAAAGGCATCCCCCCTTTCTTTATTTTATTTATGTACTATTTTAAATTGCTACTTTTTTTCTTTATATTATTTATTTTTATTTGCTACATATCATGAGAAATTAAGGAGTTACTTTCTTTCTGGATTATTTTATTTATGCACCGCTTTTTTTTCTTTCTTGGGGCAAGAGCAGTTATAAAAGCTCTATTTCTCGGTTGTCGTCTTGTTTCTCTGCTAATTGTACATCACATGTGTTTGCAGAGAGGAAATGATGTTCCACATTCTCCTGTTATGTATGCATACTTGATAGTCGAGATCAATGCAGCAAAACTGTTTGTTGATAACTCTAAGGTCACCCCTGAAGTGATGGATTACTTGAAGAAAGCTGGCATAGAGCTAAGACCATACGAGTCCATTCTTTCTGAAATCGAAAGGTGCGTTCAGAGTATGGAAATTTGGTGCATGCAGATTGTGCATGATCTGCTGGAGAATTTTGCATCCTTGTTTCATTTTTGTTAGGGAGTTGTTCTATATGCATTTGTATGATACTTTTTTTATAAGACCATTTTTTTCTTCTTCAGCTTAGCTGCTCGAGGAGCACACCTTTGGTTGGACACATCATCAGTTAATGCTGCTATTGCAAGCACCTATGCAATTGCCTGTGAGAAATATTTAGAAAGCCTTGGTAGTAAAAGGAAAGGAAAGGACTCTGCAACTCGTGGTTCCGATCGCTTATCTGGGCGCCCTGTGCATTGTGTAAGAGCTCTCCCGTGTCTCTAGCTAAAGCAGTGAAAAATCATGCCGAGCTAGAAGGGATGCGTAATGCTCATCTAAGGTAATCAGAACCTGTTTCATTACAGTTTGGTTTGATAGGCCTTCTTTCTTGTAAAGTTAGCATGCCTGTGTAATTATGTGGTTCAGAAATTTTTGTTCTGGGAAGTAGCATATCAAATGTCTAATTTTCATGGCTGCTAGAAAAACTTCTATTGGTTCTTGTTGAAACTTATCGTAAATATTTCATGTTGCGAAAAGACATTCAATCATCTCCAACATAGACTTTAGATTGCACATGCTATAACTTGTACCAAAAGGGGTAAAAGGAAGGTTGGGTTGGCCAAGATTTACAAGGGGGCAGTCACAAAGAGATCAGTGAGCAGAGAATGCCAAAAGAGTTGGCCTTAGAAAGGACTAAGGACTGCTTGGCAGGACACTATTCTTGTCTCAAAACTTTAGAGGGCTCACCTCTTTCTATTTTCTTTTGGGTTGCAAACATTATGCTTTCTTTTTGTTTTAATCTCCTGCCTCTCCTAGTGTTGGATAAAGGCTTGTTGTTGTGATATGTGTCACCATTGCAATGTGATTTCTTGGCAAAAGTTCAGAATAACTTACTCAGGACTGCAACGATATCGAGACGTCATTGCACTTCGTATCTAGTGAGATCTTACAAACATGTAAAGAATATTTTTCTTAGAGGCATTTTGGTAATAAATTGAATATCGGTCCTATACAAAAACCAAAATATCAAAATTGATAATTTACTGAGAGTTTTATGTATAGAGAGCTGCACACACAGAGAGGATAGGTTGCTGTTTTATGGAGTATTTTGTTATGGTTTTTGATCTAGCGGATATATATTAGTGAACCTTGCTAAAGCACTACTGGAAGCATTGATTGATGATTTCTGTAATCAGGGATGCTGCTGCTCTTGCTCAATTTTGGTCATGGCTGGAAGAGGCAGTGAATAAAAATGTGATACTCACAGAGGTAGAAGTTGCAGACAAACTTCTTGAATTTCGTTCAAACCAAGCTGGTTTTGTTGATACTAGCTTCGATACTATAAGTGGTATAGTCCTTGTCATTCATAATTAAGCTCTTCATATTTCTATTTAATTTCTTTTTAATGTTATAGTATTGTCCTGTTTTTTTCTTCTTTTGTAAGCCTTAATTGTTTTCTTTTGGTGGGAGTTGGGAGGGGGAAGGGGGGGATAGCAAGTCCATAGGGAAATAAATAGTTTCTTTTGCATACTCGGTCACTCAGTAAACTTTCTATGAAGGGTTTAGATTGAAGTGTTTTACATAGGGAAGTGTTAAGCTACACTTGGGTGGCTGAATGCTTGAAAGGATTACTTCAAAGTGATTTAGGGACCTATTCAGTTTTTATATGAAGGGTGTTTTAGAGTGAAATTACACTCTTCAAAGAAAGCACACCACTTCATGTTAGAAGCAACTGTTTACAAGGCAATACATGTCTTTTTGAAATTTTATAGTATGTGTCAATTGAAGCAATCATTACAAATGTTTTTTGTTTCGAATGAATGGTCAGGTTGTGCCTGGGCAAAGAAACTTAAAGCTAAAGCTGTGAAAAAGATCATTAAGGGATGAGAGTGCATTTTGGCGTAGTGTGATATTTTCTATTAAATCTAGAAAACCTCTTGTGCATGTTTTAAGAATAGTTTTTTGGATAAGGTTCATCTAGGCTTTGCCTAGACTACATCCTTGGCAATTTGGAAATTAAGTTTCGGCCGTCTGAGACTAAGCCTGGCCACAAGGTGCGCACGCCTGTTTTCGAACCCAGGTGGATGGGATATTCCACCACACCCCTAGGTCTTTTGCCAGTACGCAACATGACATTTTTATATGGTGTTATGCATGAGGTGAAAGAAAATTAGTGAAGAATTTTGATGGAAATGTTCTTTTGTATAAGAGACATGGGATATCATTGATCAAAAGCGAGTTTTAGTTGCATCACGACTTGCATGCAATTGTTTCTTACTTGAATTCACTGTTTAGATGGAGTCCCAATGTTTATGAGCATTGATATACTCATGAAGGACCAAAAACACATGCAAAGGTCAATTCCGAACTAGATGTGGATAAATACAAATGGGTACTTTTGGATTTATATCATCTTTGACATCATACTTAAGATGTCCGCCTAGTAAATACCAAACTAGAAGATGAAATTTGGATACAGGACTTGACCGTTCCAATTTCTTTTGAATCTTTCAAGTATCAACCAAACCTCACCTTATATTTTTATCTTGTTTTTTTATTATAGTTTATATAAAATAAATTACTTTGTTTCTTTTTTATTAAGTTATGTGGTTGAATAATGGGATAACTTTGGAGATGAAGTTCCACGACTAAAAACATTTGTAACATGAATTCAAAGTCTTATTTGTTCGACATAAGCATGTTAACGTAATTGGAGAACATTGGCTCAAATGCACATAAAGAGAAATAATCACCTAAGCACAAAATAAGATGAATATATTGATGTACATCATACACAACAAGAACTTGAAGCATAGTTATCAAAAGAAGGGGTCAGTAACAGAGGAAGATGCTCATTTGATTGTTGCAAATGTGTCTTCTTGACTTCAAGTGGTGAATGGATAACCAACCCAAATGATGATGAGGAAGATAATGGAATAGCAGCTGTAGTCGGCCGAGCAAGTGAGGATGAAAAAATTTAGCATCAAGAAAGAGGAAACATAAACAAGTGATTTAGACGAGGAAGATAAATTTGGGGGAGGGGATGATAGTTATTGTGGAGACGTGTCGAGCTATGAAGCTTGATTACTTTCCCGAAAAATGATGACCTCTGTAGATTTAGTGAATACTATTTATGTTTTTGTAGACTTGTAACTAGTAATTTTATGTCTTTGATAGTATCATATGGAATTATGTGTCACGCCTTTTATGATTCTTCTTTTTGTTTTCATTGTTGATGCATGCCGTGAAGCTTACTCATGGTATTTTTTCATCTTTTAAAATCTTGATGTACTTTTTTTGAAGCAATTTGCTGCTGTTGACAGACAAGTGGCATGCCAATCGGCAACTAGCAGTAGCTTTTTGCTGTCTAATGCACAACACCGAAGGGTTGGGCCCTTATTTTCAATTTTTTTTTGCTATAGGCTCATGTAGGGATAAGGGTAGAAGTGATTCTTGTATAAGGGAGAAAACTGTATAAACACAGTACATCTAGTGGACTGTGGACCTAAAACAATAATAAAGAAAAACCTAAGCTACAAGAAAATAAAGATAACTAACATAAGCATAGTGGAAGGCCAAGTATACTAACAGTAGACATCGTGAACTTGTTGTCTGCCTATTCATATGGTAGGAGCCTAGGACTCTTTAGAATTGATTCTTAAGATTTTCTATATCTTGTTAAAACTTATATAAACAAAACGTACTCTTCTGAACTCACAGGTTCTGGTGCGAATGGTGCTATTATACATTATAGAGCAGAAGCAGATAGCTGTAGCGTTGTGGATGCACATAAACTCTTTCTACTCGACAGCGGGGCCCAGTATCTTGATGGGACAACTGATGTAACCCGGACAGTACATTTTGGTGAACCTTCTGAACGACAAAAAGAATGCTTCACCCGAGTTCTTCAGGTGCTGAATTTTTTAGTCCTTGCATGTCTAATCTTTTATTCTCCCAGTCCCAGAATAGAGTTCAAATCTGATAATTTTTGTTTTTAAAGTTTGTTGTACTTATCTTTTTTTGTTGCATGAATGGAACTACTTTTTGAACAATATCTAACATTATAATGACCTATCCGAAACTCAAAATCAAATTTGGTGTCTTTTTTCATGAGATGGTGTGGATCTTTTCTGTTTTTTTTCTTTTTTCGATCATGTATATCATGAGATAAATATTAAAATATATCTAATCTGGATCTTAGAGGGATAGTTACCTTTAATAAGGGGCTATCCCAGTTTAAAGTTAACCTGCTTTGTTTTTAATATGTTAATACTGACTGCGTTATTAACTTTTATTCTGCTGTTGATCTGGTTTTCTATCACGGGAATGTAGTTTTGGGAAGATAGAGGGTTGGTGTAAAAGCTGCAACCCTTCTTCTGTATTAATATAGGCTACTTGAAGGTCAAGTACATCGTAACAAACAAAAGTATCAACTAGAAGAATATATTATGCTCATAAAACTCCATCCCAGCCTCCATTCTTTCTCCCATATGGTAACTCAAAAGGTTGAAGTACTTGATAAAAGCCCAACAATCGTTAAAAAAAAGCCCAGGCAGCAGCTTTGTGTGCAAAGAAAAAGCCATCTCAATATATTGCTATATCGGATTTTGAGCTGATTATGTATATAAAAATTGCAGGGCCATATAGCGCTCGATCAAGCAGTGTTTCCAGAAAATACTCCCGGTTTTGTGCTGGATGCATTTGCACGTTCTTCTCTTTGGAAGGTTGGACTTGATTACCGGCATGGTAATTTCTTCTACACTATACTTTCTTATATTATAGAGAGTTATTTTGTTTTTCCACATGATGTAATTAGATGCAAGTATTGTTTATTAATAGATTTTCTCTTCAATGGATTAGGAACTGGGCATGGAGTAGGAGCTGCACTAAATGTTCATGAAGGTCCACAAAGTATTAGCTTCCGATTTGGCAATATGACTCCCATGCTCAAAGGCATGATCGTCAGCAATGAACCAGGCTATTATGAGGACCATGCCTTTGGTATTCGAATTGAGGTATTTACACCTGTTTAGGACTGTTTGGTAAAGCTGTTAAAAAAAATTAGGCCAAATTACATATTTGGTCCCTGTGGTTTACACTTTATTGCACTATTGGTCCCTATTTTGAAACAATTATGGAAAAGGTCCCTGTGGTTTACACTATATTGCACTATTGGTCCTTATTTTGCCAATAGGATTAGGGACTAATACTACAATATAGTGTAAACCACAGGGACCAATAGTGCAATATAGTGTAAACCACAGGGACCAATAGTGCAATATAATGTAAACCATAGGGACCTTTTTCATAATTATTTTAAGGGAGAATTTCTTCTATGTCTTTCTAAAACTCCTAAATTACTTATATATCCTTGTAAACTTTTAAATTATCTCTATATCCTTCGAAAATTTTAAAACTCTCTTATATGTCCAAAGCCTAATTTTAACGGTATTAAATCATTTAAATATTAATAATCAATATAATCAAATTCAATTGTTTATAAAATTACTATATTACCCTTCTATTATCTAAACAAAAACAAAAAGAGTTTCTTTTATATACTTTTCAAACTCTTAAATTTCTCTTTCCTTATTCATCATCTTTTATCTTCTTTTAGGAACAAAAACCCTAAATTCAATCACATCCATGATAAAATAAACAAATGTCTATTTTATGTTCTTGGTAATTGATTATTGGATGTTTTTTAAAATGGATATGGTTGGATTTAGGGTTTTTTTGGATTTATTATTTCTGTTTTTAGGGAAGTTGAAGATGAAGAATGAGGAAATTAAGAGTTTTGGAAGTATATAAAAGAAATTCTTTTTTAAGGTTTAGATAATATAAGAGTAATATAGTAATTTTATAAATAATTGAATTTGATGATATCAATTATTAATATTTAAATGATTTAATAACCATTAATATAGGGCTTTGGACATATAAGAGAGTTTTAAAATTTTAGAAGGATATAGAGGTAATTTAAAAGTTTACAAGGATATATAAGTAATTTAGGAGTTTTAGAAGGATATAGAAGAAATTCTCCCTTATTTTAAAATAGGGGCCAATAGTGCAATAAAGTGTAAACCATAGGGACCAAATATGTAATTTACCCAAAAAATTGTTTTTCTGCATACAGTAGTTTACCTTACGTAATTTACCCAAATATATTTGTTACTTTGTTTGCTTGCTCCCACAGATAGTAATTATGTATAAATGTTCAATAATATTATTCATTTTGTGCAAGCTGTATTGAGGTTGAGTAAGGGCCTGTATGGAAACAAGTTTATGAGCTTAATAAACCCTTAAGCTTATTCGGTCAGCATATTATGGTGTTTGGAAACAAATTAATGAGCTTAATCACAGTTTCATGTTTGAATCTGATTTTAGGATTGATTTCCTTGATGCTCTTGAGATTTTCTTAATTGAATTTGCGTTTGGATTCTGATGTTTGGAGATCAATCTGTAGACCTTCAATGAGTTTTTGGTTTTCTCAACCTGTTTATAGCTGTGTTTGCATCAATAATGGTCATTTTTATTAGCCAAACAGTTTATTCAGCACAAGAAACAAACTACAATTTCAAATAATACATACAGACAACTTTATGCAGAGAGTCAACTTATCCATAAGGGACTTGGTAGAAAAACAACCAAACAGCCCGTAGTACCTTGGTTTTATTGAAGTGTACTATTTGGGAGATTTAGTGTTTGCTGTTTAAACTAATTCAGAACTACTTCAACTAAGGTAGTATCAATCTTATTGTCTATTGTAGCTTATGTTTATGCGTAACAAAAAGTTTAATTCATGCATTTTTAGCAGATTATATTGATGTTATTGGCATGTCATGCAGAATCTTCTATTCGTCAAAGAGATTGATACTCCTAATCATTTTGGAGGGATTACATATATTGGATTTGAGAAGCTTACTTTTGTCCCTATACAGGTATGCTAATTTATATTTCATAGCTTGTATAAATCGTGCAGTTCTTAAATGATTTTGACAGCATATCTTAAAGTCATTTGCTGTGTTTATGAAAATAATTTTATAATCAACTTTGTATGACACCTTGAACCTGGCATGAATTATTTGCAAATGACAATATGGTCTTGGTCCAAAAAGTTGTTAATAATTCAAAATGGAATTTCGTTGGTTAGTTGGGTAAAACACTATCTTATATTTAGTAACTTGGACGCAAAATTAGTCATCCCAATAACTCGTTTTTCCATGGTCTTACCTCTAACTTCATGGAAGTTATCATTGTGTTTTTGTTGATTTAATTCAATACATACTAATGCTAATTTTATCGTGTAGACTAAATTGGTGGACTTGACCTTGCTCTCTGCTGCTGAGATTGATTGGCTGAATGATTACCATTCACAAGTTTGGGAAAAGGTAAATATTTTTATAGTATCTGTCATTTATAAATTAAGAATGTTATTTGTCATTATTGCTACTTTTGCTACCATTATCAATACTGTTATTGTTTGTTGTTATTTTGAATGCTATTACTAATGGTCATTACTATAGTCTGTATTTTATTCTGCTGAGAGGATTTATGATGATACAATTGACCTTTATTTTAGTTTCAATTTCAAACATGAGATAACAAATATATGACCATGACTTGAAATGATGAACAATCAGAAGATCCCTCTCCTGTCCCATGGAAATTGCAATTCCTAGGTGGCCACAATGTTTTAGCTTTTAGGGCACTTTTGTGATTATTATCAAAAGTCTAGAGTACCGTGTGGTGAGCTCCAGTGAACAAATCTTACGTCTTTTAGCAGGTTTAGATATCATTCAATGAAAGTCTCACACTATTTACAGTATTTCGACAAAGACTATCTTCTTCTAAGAAATCGCGTGGATGTTTACAGAATTATGATCCAAATGGGTATCTGATAAAGATCTTGAACGATGAGAAAAAGATTCTGCCACTTGTACTTGGAGTAGTTTGCTTCTAGTTTTTGCTATTTGTTTGGATATTTACTTTGATTAATTACAGGTTTCATCGTTGGTGGACGGGTCTGCACGTGATTGGCTTTGGAATAACACACGCCCAGTTGTAAAACCATGATTCGTTGCCTATCTACATAAAGGCTTGTGTGTCGTATATCATCTGTATATAGAAACATGGTACTGGGCTTAATTGTGAACCCTTCTTTATCGTTGTGGACTTGCTATGCAAGATTCTTTATACGAATACAAATTCATTTGATAATCAAAATGAATTGACATCAAGACAATCTACTTGTTTGTGGTAGTAGATGATAGCGTTTGCGTATATGTTAGGGGTTTGTTTTTTTTATAAAATTTAATACCTCCTAAGTCTGAAAATTAAGAGATTTGTAGACTAAGACTGATTGTTTTATTTTTAAGAAAATGTCTGAAAACTTACCATCCTTTGAAATTTTGAGAGATGCACCTTTCACCATGTCTAATTTTTTAGATGTCAAATCAGATTTCAGACTTTAAAAGAATAGACGCCTCACTTTTTCGTGGTGGGATTTACCGGGACAAATTTAGTATGGTTTGGTTCATCAATGGTAAGCAGAATAGTATCAAAATGGAGCATATCAACAATGACCAAACCAAATAAGTCATGCTCCCGATATGCTGGCCAACTATTTCAACAGGAAGATTCATAAATGAGATTTTTATCAACAATACAAACTTTTCTGAAACATATTAGGTCATTCAATCAAAAGACCCGATTATTTCGGCTATGGATGGAACCTGATCCTTTGTTATTATCCTCTTTCTTTAATCGAATTAAGAATACTTGATAAAAGCTACTTTGACGCACTTTTTAAGATGTGATGCATGCGAGTATTTGAGAAGGTTTAACTGGTTAAGGCCTCGATCCTAGTCTAAGGATTGGTTTATTGGTTATTGGTTATGAGGAACAAAGGAAAGTTTAAATGAGAACCGGTGTATGCATTAATATATCTTAAGGCGGATTCAGTGATTGCAACATATCCACAACATACATGACACTTTGAAGATATCAAGCTAGAGCGACCACTGATCATCACCAGTATCAGTATTTTGCTCGTTCATCAATAGTCTGATCCTGAAGATTAAGATTGTCTTATTATCTTATGCACAAAAGGATATACGCCTTTTTGACACATAGTACAAAAAGACAGTTACTTTATTGTTCCTTCCGTACTTATTAGCCTATAAGACAACTTGTTCACTATAAGCATTTTTTTGCTCATACACGCATAAGTATTTGTTTATAGTAAATAGTACACTTAAACCACCAATACACAACACGTGTAAAAGGTGATTCTGCCATGCATTTAATGCATAAAGTATAAATTGACGTGAAGATATGTTCTTCAAACATTCTTCCTCAATCTCATATCCCAGAATCCTTCTCTTACTTCACTTCTTCTAAGTTCTTTATTTCTCTTCTTACTCACTAGTGCATAGTGAATGTTTTGTAAACTTTAGATTGTTTAGATTAGGTTCTTCCTTACCTATTCCGCAACAATCTTGTAAATTCAGTTTGTCTATATACAAAAGAATTTAAAAGTGAAAAACCTTGAAGGTCACCTACTTGGGACCAACAAAGCTATTGTGAACTTCATTTAGTGGGAGATACGTTATGTGGTATTGCGACAAGTATATATATGTTTTACTTTTTCTATTAGATTACAACAAGATTTTTTTATACACATCATGTTTACTAACATTACCATTTTTTCACAATAGGCTACTGTTAATAAATAGTTGACATTTATCCCATCGATGAGTATGCCTATTCTCCTTCGGATACAAAAGGAAGACGCGACTCATTCCAAGAAAGTTGTCACCACCACTAAAGGTTCATCTCCGACTACGCCTATTCATCCTCAAGTATTCACTCAACCCTTAAGTGTACGTATGTCTCATCTCCCAAGCATTATAGCATTATCAATGTGGATTATAAATGTAGGTACAAAAAGATGACGAGGCACATTCAAAGAGAGAATGCACTGCATTTGAGCCACATAGACAAAAACAGATAGCTAAGAAGACCAAGACGTTCTCTAAATCAAGATGAGCTATTTCAACGCCTACATTTTAGAAAAGAATGGTTGACGGTAGGGTTATGACTCAGATCTAGGTAGGGGGTCTTTAGCCCTAAGTATTTTCCAATTGATGTCAAATACGATGAAGTAAAATTGTTAATGACAAATGGATGGCTCGGCCAAAATATCATCACTTGGTTTCTAGCATAAGTCAATAATTATATGCCTTAGTAGTTAGGGTATGTGTATGTACAATATCCAATAATGTTTCATATTATAGTTTTTTTTCAGGGATTTGCACATGAATGTATCTTGATTCATGGTTTTTAAAGAAATTGCTTCCTATTTGAAGTTGAAGCTTTCAGATAGCTGAAATTTTCGGCTTGAGTTGGAGTCCTATATTAGCCACCTCAAATTTTCACATATCCACAATTTTCGACCCGACCCGACCTGATGCACACTCCTACTCACATCCACACCCATTAAACTGATTAGCTTATAATTGAAGACGTAAGAAAAGTAAAGTTAACTTCATCAAGATTACGAGGGTGAATGTCGGGCAATCTTGATGGGTTAAGTAGGATCATAGTTAGCTTTTAATATGCACGTTTATATGTTTTCCTGCTTTTATTAATTAGCATTTAATCTATTTAAGCTTGTACTTGCATTTGGTTTTAATGAGAAAAAAGTGTTCCAAAAAGTTCTATTTTTCTTTCTTTCATACGCATCTTCCCCTTGAGTTTCAAGTTTTTGTTTCTTGAGACTTTGATTTCCAACAACAACCCGCTAAAGCAGAAACACGAGTCGCGGCAGTTAGGAGTTCATTGCACTAGGATCTAATAAACACCAATAATACATTCAAAGTAAAACATCAAATGTTTAAAGTTTTACAAAGTCACATAGCAACGATTATAATTCACAGAAACAAGTTTAGACAAAAATAAGTTCGAGATAGTCATGGTTGATGAAACACGCGTGAAAGCTAAACGTTTCTGATTACCTTCTTATATCCTGAAAAACATGTTAAAACAAAGGTCAACTACAAAGAGGTTTACATGCAGAAATTTATTAGTGAAACGTATGTTCACTCCAACTTTAACTTTTAAATTTATGAGCAATTAATCAAAACAACGTCATACACATGATATTCAATTGCTGAGCCACTACTAAACATAAACAACATTCTATGCCCCACGAACTACCTCAACGGTGGCTCTCTAAAACCACATGGGTAGAGCATTCTTATTGATAAAGTGCAATGATGTGGTAAGTATATAATATATAAAATCTACCTTTTACCCTTTTTATTTATCTTACCAAACTACCACATACATAGGCAAGCATACCTGATCAGTAATAGTATAATATTGATAAGTCCATGTATCGTTCTTACCACTGAAAACAACGAAGCTATCTACCTTTTAGTTAAACAGCTAGATCGATTAATCTAATTAAATATCTTGGGGGGGGGGGTATTAGTAAAAGAGCAACAAAGATCTAATTTGAACTAAAGATAAGGACTTTTATAAAGAAAACAAGTACTTTCTATGATTGATTAAGAATCTCTTTTTAGATAGTTTGACTTTAACAATGAAAGCTTTTGATAAATAACAATTGTAGGAATTTAAGCCGAAACACCCTAAGAATATCAATTGACTAACTAGAAAGCCTTCTACCCTACAGCATAAAGGTAACACTTTTATAATTGGTTTATCCTAATTTATGGCCAAGTTGTTGGACCCTACTATCCAATCTACTTAAACCAAAGAGATCGCTTACCAAATCACCGAAGCAAAAGGTAAGGGAGGTTGATTAACCGATAGGAGTTGATGCGGTAAATATTATATATAAAAAGCGAAACAAGTTTTAACCTCTAATGCCTAACCACAATTACCACATTCACAGGCAAGCGTACCTGATCGCGAGTAATATTGTGTAGGAAAGTCCAAGTATCCTTCTTGTTAGGAATTATGTGCAGAGTTGACAAACCAAGTGATTACGCATCCAATGTTACAAGACACTTGAGGGTCACACCTGTGAGGACCTATAAGTCGAACAAGTTAGATGAAACCCCGAAATGGAGAATTAGGATTTATAATAGTGTATTATAAATCAGTTGGGTAATTTCAGTCAGAATTACCAAAGTTGGAGGGTTATTAATTAATTAGGATATTATATATTTATTAGATAAATAAATATATAATAGTTAATTGATAAGATTTTATATATTAGATAAATATATAAATCATAATTATCGTATGCAAATTCTTTTCCAGCTAATTAAAAGGAAAAAGGATTAGAGATAATTATAAAAGGAAACTGAATCTTATACAAACTGTATTTTTCCTCCATATAAATAAGGCTTATGGGCTAAGGAAAAATCTAAGCTTTAAGCAAAAATCAGTTTTTCAGTTTCCTCTCTCTCCCTCTCTCTCCATCGGCGCCGACCTCCCCTCTCCTCCCGTCGGTTTCCAGTTTTGTTGTTCGGGTTTTCGTTTAGTTCAACTAGAAGAACGTTCGTTGGTCGATCACCGGTGGACTAAATCTCGAGCAATCCAGGTAAATTGATCTAACCTGATCTTTTAGGTTTAGAGCTATAAACGATTAAGATCATTAGGCTTTAATGGGTTTTTAGCTTTTATCGCTTCCGCATGATTAGATCGGAAACAGCGAGTTTCTGATCACATGGGTTTTAACAGTTTGTTTTTAAACCTATGAGATATATCAAACCAGCGAGGTTTGATAGATCTGTGTTAATCCTCGAGTCAGTTAGATCCGAGGGTACCCACAAAAACCCAACAGTGGTATCAGAGCCATTGTTAACAAATCGTTTTAGTTTTTATCTGTTTATCGATTTATCAGTTTATATGTGATTCGTTAAAATTTGTTGCTTGTGTATCAAGTTTTTGATAAATCTGATTTTTAAGTTTGTCGTTTAAAAACCTAAAATCATAAGTTTTGTCGTAACCAATGATTGGCGGTGGAATGACGGCAGTTAGCCGACCAAACCATCGGGCCAATCGCCAGAAATTCCTAGCCGTGAGGAACCATATGCCGATCACACCACAGTGTGTGGTGGTGTCGGCTGTTATCTCCGATCACCGAGCCACAGTTTGGTGGTGGGGGTAAACGGTGGTGGTCGGTCGCACCACAGCGGGTGGTGGTGGCTGTAGTTGTCGACCACAGAGCCGAACCACAGTCCAGTAGCGTTTTTCGTTCTTTTTGGTTTCCGATTACCCGCCGCACCACAGCGAGTGATGGCGGCTTACGGCTGAGGACGCGATTGCCGTTCGCACCATGGACGGTGGTTGGGGCGGCGGTTGTTGTTGATCTTAATCACCAGACACAATGGTGGTGGTCGATAGCCACCTTTGGGGGCGTTGATCGCCGCCGATGTTTTAATCGCCGGCCACACCACCCGCTTGGTGGTTGTGACATCGGCCGTCGTCCACGAAAGAGAAACCACCACCGCAACACCGATTGTGGTGGCGGTGGTGTCGATTGCCGAAACAGCCGCTGGACGGCGTCTCAGGGTCGATCGAGAGACGACCACCACACCACCGATTGTGGTGGTGGTGCCGTCAATGTTTTTCTGATCAGAGTCATGGCGGCCGTGGTAGCCCGGAGCTACTACCGTTGCCAATCGACAGATGGTGGCGATGGTATTGATTGCGGCAGCGGTGGTGACTTTCCGGCCACTGCTGTCGCCGACGGTTGTTGTTACTACGGCCGGCGGTGGTGGCTCATTAGCTGCTGCCGTCACCGGATGATTATGGTAACAACGGTGGTTGCCGGTGGTTCCGGATCACATGATGGTGGCAATCACATGTTTAACCGTAAGTTATCAGTTGATCACACGGTTACGTCTAGGGTTTTTTCGTTGTTTTGAGCCAGTTTTTGTTTACAAGTCCAAAGCCCAGTTTTTCTTTTGGAGGCTTAGCTTAAGGCCCAAGAATGTTTTAATTGGTTTTAGGCCTTTTACCCAAATTGATTTGTGATAATTTTATCTTATAAAATTGTTTTAAAAGTCTTTATTGAAATTATGTCTATCAAACCAATTTTTGACTCGTTTCATGGTCTAGTGTCATTTTTGACCAGTTGGTCAAACCTCGATATGGTTTATAGGCTAATATTTGGTATTTCGACCAGTTAGTCCGGAATACCCGGTTTAATACAGTTTCGGATAAAAGGCGAATTTTTTAAGACTGTTTTTTCGTTTTATAAAATGGATTTATCGTTCATAAATTTTATTTTATAATTCTAAGAAAAACCTTTTAAAATAAAATATTATTTTTCGGTTTATGAAACAGTTGGTTTTATAAATCAGCTAAAACCAAGTTTTTGCGATAAATAAGACAAAATGGTGAGATCTGTTTTGGTACTATAATGTTCACCGGGTGGTACCGGGCCAAAAAGCACTAAGAGGGACTAAAACATGCACAGGTAGTTGCCATAGTCCCGAAAAGATCTAGGAGTCATGTCAGTTAGACATGATTGGTAAAAGTCCTTACCTACCGAAATAAATACGGGTCTGGTGGAGCAAGAACATTACGCACATCAGGACGTATGAAATAAGGATCCTAGTCCAATAAATTGATCATTTAAGGGTTTATTGATATTTTATTGGAAATTAGTCTATTTACAGTTGCTAAGACCAAAAGTTTTATTTTGTGTAGATGGCAAGCACTGTTACCAGCACTAACAATCTTTCCCTCCGCTCTATCCTAGAGAAGGATAAGTTGACCGGCTCTAACTTTCTCGACTGGGAGCGCAATTTGATGATTGTGCTCAAACATGAAAGAAAGTGGTATGTGCTTGAAGAGCCACTTGGGGAGGCACCTCCGGCAAACGCTCCGGCTGCTGCCAGAAATGCCCACAAGAAGCACTCGGATGATCTCCTTGATGTTGCTTGTCTGATGCTAGCAACTATGAGCCCAGATCTGCAAGCAGGGCTCATAAATACAAATGCTTATGACATGATCCGCCAGCTGAGGGACATGTTTCAGACTCAGGCTCGTACAGAACGCTACGATGCCACCAAAGCATTCAATGAGTGCAAGATGGTAAAAGGGACATCAGTAAGTGACCATGTCATGAAAATGAAACGGCACTTAGATCATCTGGAGAGGCTAGGTCATCCCGTTCCGTTGCAGCTAGCAACAGACACCATACTCAATTCACTGTCAGAAGACTACAGGCCTTTCGTAGTCAATTACAATATGAATAACATGGAGAAAACAATAGCAGAATTGCACTCCATGCTTAAGACAGCTGAACTGAATATGGGAAACAAGAACAAGACTAAGGATGTCTTGATGGTGAAAGACGGAGGGGTTAAAAAGAAGAATGGGCAAGCTAGCACCAGTAAAGGAAAAGGACCAGTCCAGGCCATCCAGAGTGCACCCAAGAAAGGCAAAGGCAAGGGCAAGGGCAAGAAGGTTAAGCCAAACAAAGCTAGGACCGAGAATCGCTGCTTCATATGCAACGAGATCGGTCATTGGAGGCAAAACTGCCCTAAGCGTCATGAAGCAGGTATGTAAACCTCAGAAAATTTATGATTGCTTTGACTTGTCACTTCTTACTTGTTGACTTACAAGTACACTGATACCTAGAGCAAATGATTATTGCAAGAGGTCAGAAGTGAAATGCCCAGAGGTTGCTGAGGATCAAAGTACAAGATGATTTAAGTCAAGACTTTTTGAGTTTATAATTTTTAAAACAATTGTTTTTGGGGATTTATGTTTTAAACAATGTTTGAGTAATTATATTTTATAATTCGATGGTTTTATTTTCAAAAGTTATTGTCTTGACATATCTGATTGTGCTTAGTGTTTGTATGATCCTAGTTATTGCCTGTTATAGTTACTTCAATAAAATCTATTAAATTGAAGTGATTTGTATAAAAACTATCAAAACACACGAGATTCTATAGGAATGTGTTTTGAGAATAAAACATTTATGAATGATAGTTTTGTGATCAAAAAGGGAGAATTTAGGATATTAACTCAGATAGCGTTAATAACAGTATTTATAAAACTAGAAAGATTCCAAGTTCTGGAATTAGGATTTGAACAAATCCAGTTAAGTTTTATAAAAGGAAATTCTCAGGATTAAGTAATCAAGTTTGATCAAGTTCTATTCAAATGTTTTGAAAGGAGAATTTAGGATATTAACTCAGATGGCGTTAATAACAGTATTTATGAAACTAGAAAGATTCCAAGATCAGGAATAAGGATTTGACCAAATCCAGTTAAGTTTCATAAAGGGAAATTCTCAAAGTTCATTACTTGAAATTAGGATTGACTAATCAAAGTTTTGACTAAGTCAATAGTAAATTTTGAGTAATAGTTAGTTTTTATATAAGTAAGTGGGAGCCCAATTTATTCTCTATCTAGTCTAAGATAAAAGAATAAAAGATGCAATTATTGATATATCTCGGAATTCATAATCCAGGTAGGATAAGAATCTATAAGATATAAGTTACCCTTTTAGTCAAAAGGATAAAGGTTTCAAAATCCTTGAAACAAAGGTCATGACTGACTTTGAAATCAATAATTATAGTGTTGGATTAAAATATAGAATTCCAGTAGATTTGCCAGTATTGCAAATGGAATCTGATTTCAGGTAGAAATCATTCATCTACACAGCAACTAAGGAAAGTTGCAGTCTTACATATTCAGGAACTGGAAGTTAGTCCAGGTCTCCAAGTTCACGGAATATGATAAAAGACTAGTTATTGTTTTAAGAGGTGTTTGCAAAACAATAATTAGCAGGTACAAGTAGATCGTATAAACAGACTTGTATTTTTGGTTATCACTTTGATTAAAATGGTAAACTTTAATCAAAGGGTTTAAAATGAAGAAAGGTGATACTTCATTTTAGACCAATATTTAACAAACGTTAAATAGATATTATGAAAGTTATTAAAGAAAAGACATTCAATCTTGTTATTATTACAACGTGTAATATGGACTATACAAGATTGATTTCTTTATCACTTTCACATTTTGCATGTTTTACTATATCCAGAAATGAAATCAGTCTCCGATTCTCATTCAAAATCTGTCCGTGACAACTTATCAATGTGGGAGCATGATAAGGTGTTAAAGTCATTGTGAACTTTTAGGTAGTTATGATCAGTTGCTGAATAACAGCTACAAGTGTTGTAGACTAAAAGTTGCACAGATATTTGATAGAGTAGCAAATATCGGACGTGATCCGCGGTTGAGATTACTTCTTGGAATAAAGTCATAAGTGAATCTCACAGTGGTTGTCCCTATCACCTGAGGTATCTGATTTGATATCATGAGGACTACTGAATTCTTAGTGCACTCAACCGCTACGCCGTAACAGGGTGGCTATAAAGGGTGTAACTAGATTCAGCGGAAGCCGTGGTGTCAAAGGCAGATATGCAAGATGGGATTTGCACCTCTTCTTAAAAGAGAGATATTTCTGGGCCCATCTTGACTGACTAAGTATACTGATGAAGTGCATGGCCATGCCCAAACGAACTGATTAGTTCTTTGTCGTTTACCTATCAGTGAAAGTCAGATAATCAAGAAAACAGAATCTTGAGTATTTAGAGTTGACACTTTCCAAGCTCATACTCACAGATGAAATATCGCGATGCAAAGGGAAAAGCCAAGATATACCCAATCAATGAACAGTAGTTTCATAGATACCAATTCCTTACGGAATGTTTATATCACCAGTCTGGGTATAAGAGTTCTTGTAACCTGGTCAGCCTAAGTGCCTGTCTAGGGGCCTCCTTAGGTCCGTATAATCAAAGGTGGTATTGCCAACTTGCACAAGTGGGAGTCTGTTAGGAATTATGTGCAGAGTTGACAAACCAAGTGATTACGCATCCAATGTTACAAGACACTTGAGGGTCACACCTGTGAGGACCTATAAGTCGAACAAGTTAGATGAAACCCCGAAATGGAGAATTAGGATTTATAATAGTGTATTATAAATCAGTTGGGTAATTTTAGTCAGAATTACCAAAGTTGGAGGGTTATTAATTAATTAGGATATTATATATTTATTAGATAAATAAATATATAATAGTTAATTGATAAGATTTTATATATTAGATAAATATATAAATCATAATTATCGTATGCAAATTCTTTTCCAGCTAATTAAAAGGAAAAAGGATTAGAGATAATTATAAAAGGAAACTGAATCTTATACAAACTGTATTTTTCCTCCATATAAATAAGGCTTATGGGCTAAGGAAAAATCTAAGCTTTAAGCAAAAATCAGTTTTTCAGTTTCCTCTCTCTCCCCCTCTCTCCATCGGCGCCGACCTCCCCTCTCCTCCCGTCGGTTTCCAGTTTTGTTGTTCGGGTTTTCGTTTAGTTCAACTAGAAGAACGTTCGTTGGTCGATCACCGGTGGACTAAATCTCGAGCAATCCAGGTAAATTGATCTAACCTGATCTTTTAGGTTTAGAGCTATAAACGATTAAGATCATTAGGCTTTAATGGGTTTTTAGCTTTTATCGCTTCCGCATGATTAGATTGGAAACAGCGAGTTTCTGATCACATGGGTTTTAACAGTTTGTTTTTAAACCTATGAGATATATCAAACCAGCGAGGTTTGATAGATCTGTGTTAATCCTCGAGTCAGTTAGATCCGAGGATACCCACAAAAACCCAACACTTCTTACCACTGGGAACGGTCAAGTTATGTAGACTAATAATCCTAACTAGTTTAATTAATCTAGAATTATGGGGGGTTTTTAGGAAAACAGTAGTACTTATCATGGTAATAACGACTCCCCAAGTGGATTATTTAACTTTGCCAAAGGTATGGTTGTATTGGTTATTGTAAGAATTTAAGTCTAGGACACCCTAACATGCGATAATTATGGTTGTCAACTAGGTTGGTCTTCCTAGTCCTAATACATAGACTGATTGTCAGACAATCTAGTACCAGTTACCCAATTCTATCACTATTGCATGGAATTCTACTACCTAGCTGCTCTCGGTCTGAGCTAACCACCTAACACAACTCTCCGTGTTACCGAAGTGAAGGTCAAGAAATGTTGATTAACCTAACGGAGTCTATCTATCTAGGTCAAACAGATACACCCAACCAACGAGTTCAAATAACCATACAATACAAATCAAACTGGAACCATAAAATCACACTCAATAAACCAATAACAAACCATTAATCAATTAATTCATAAAAACATCATCCACAAGGTTCATCTATCATAATAAGTACCACTAAATGAAACTACTCACTAAACATAATAAAAACAGCAAACATAGTATAAAAGACAGACATTATATCGACCGTACAGCAACAGATGATCGAGAACCGGAGAACAAACTCCGAGTAGATCGTATTACTCGTATCGGCACAACTCTCTCTCACTAATCAAACTAAGAAAATATGAAAAGATGTAACTGCTAGATGATTGGTGATGATTTCTGGACTGAAGGAGGAGGCTGGTATTTAAAAGGCATTCGTGGGCTCGTTTCGCGATCGCGAGGCGGCAGCGTCGCGGCGCGAGGCACTTAATTAACCCTATTTTTCATTTTTTAGCAAGTTCTGGAATCTTCCGTCGAGGGTCATTGCCTACTTCGCGGCGCTAAAGTCTCCAAAGCCGACGCGAAGTCAGTGAAAAGCATGAACATTCTAGAATTGGCTCACTTCGCGGCACCAAGCTTAAAAACTCGCGGACGCGAAAAGCTCTCTTACTTGACTTTGTCCAATTTCCACGCTTTTTCGCCTTTTTCGTACTTTTCCGTTCCAAGGCCTCCAAAACCTACAAAAGTGTGAATTAGCCCAAAACGTGAGTAATCAGATCAGAAATGGGTGAGAAACGGGGTAAATTCAAGCAATTAAGTACGACCAAAACATGTATAATTTTGGAGTTATCAAAATCCCCACACTTAAGCTTTGATTGTCCTCAATCAAAAGACTGAAAGATAAGAAAAATAACGCCAAAATTATCTCCACCCAAGATCATTTAAGAGAACAAAGAATACTCACACAGTCGAACACAAGAACAAGATATACCAAGCAATCGAACACCAAGATCAACCTTTTACCCTCACAAAGTATGAATGATAATTTAAAGTGTATCTCTCGGGGGTAAAAGTGTATGTATAAGAAGTGATCACACCAATACTCGACTAATCCCCGTATGCATAAGCTTATCACCAAATCTAATCTCCACCACTGAGAAGTTGTCAACCGTCAAGAGGACTTAAAGGTTGTAATGTTAGGCTAAGGGTAAAGGGTAGGATAAAGGATATGTATAAGTGACCAAGAATGCAACAAAAACTCAAGAAACTCAATCAGTAATGATCCAAACATTTTTAAGAAAAATTTAACTTTTGGAATTATGCATTTTTTTCGGGATGAGCTTTTTCTCTTTTTCTTTTTGAATCGGCCTAAGCATATTGCTTATTTGTGGCTCAATTTCTTTCTTTTCTTTTGCTCATTTTCTTTCTTTGACTCTTTTCTTTCTTTGGATTTTTCTTTTCTTTCTTTTCTTTTCTTTTGAGTCATCACTTTCTTTTCTTTTCTTTTTGCTCAAAATCAATCCCTCTTTATTTGTCAGATATGAAAAAAATATGGATCACAACATCTCAAGTTCTCAAATTTAAGTCACGGCCAAAAGATAGATAAACATATAGGCTAAAAGGGATATATTGTAATTTGGGTAAAGAAATGAAAGGCTAAGGCTCAAAATGGTTTCAAGGGTTAAAGTGTTAAAGTTGAACACTTTCAAAGATTCGGCTAGGCAAATTAAATAACCTTATGATGAGGTTATCTAACGAAGGCTAAAAGGGTTAGAAACGAAGGCCTCTATCAGTGCAATGGTGATAAATACTTCTCTCATGTGGTCTCGACAAGTATTCAAAGCGACAAGTTCTACCTTGGGTCAAAGTCGGTATTCCTCACAAAATGAATAATCAATTAAGCTCAATCTCTCAAAGGAATAGGGTGAGACACTCATGGTAATTGGTATTCCAAGATATCCTTTTACTCAAATAATCTCATTAGTGTTCTCCTATGCAACCAACTAAGTACCAAAAACTGTTGTCCCAAAAATCATAAGAATGAGTAGAAATGGATTGAAATCATATCATGAATGATGAACTTGAAGCTTGAATGAGTAACAATGGAGATTTCATACAAAATAGCCAAAAGGAGTAATAATTGATTTAACCACAAAACCCTAATCCATCTCTTACCTTATATAGGTAAGAGGCAAAAACAAAGATAGTCACAAAAGGCCCCCGAGGTTACAAACCTCTAAACAAGGGCAACAATAAAGTAAATTGTTTACAACTAACTGAAAGTTAACTAGAAAGCAGTAAAGATAGTATTTTCTGACTCTTCACAACAAAGAGGTCCAACAATCTCCCCCTTTGTGAAGAAGTCAGAAAGGTGGTGGAAGCTCCAGCGCCGGCTCCCACTTTGACATCTGTAAGAATTCTTCCCAGTCTCCAATAATCCTCGCTCTCATCTGCATCGCCGCTTCAACACGTCTGTACATCAGCCTCTCCTTGAGCTTTCTCTCGATCAAGTTCATGCCCTCCAGTATCTTTCCCTTCCCGTCAATGATCTTCCGCCCGGGTATCTGATCAGCCAGAAGTCTACTCTGCATCCCATTGTAGACATAGAAAAGGGTCCCATCGCAGAACTTGGCAAGCTCGCCAAACCGCATAAACCTGTGTTCCTTCTTCTTCCTTGTCACATAGAGAACTCCATGCTCCGGTATCCTGGTTGGCATATACGGAAGGTAAGCATCAATACCAGGTACGAACAGGTTCGGTCTGAGCAGGTTGACCTTCGGCTGGCGGCTCTCGATCGCTAGCTGGTAGTCCGTCACACGCGCAAGAGTGATCGCATGACGAACGTACTTCTTCAGAATCTCGGTGCCGTCTCGGTAGTGTTCGGGTCGGAGAATTGGGCCCTGGAGGTATTTGATGAGCGTCAGGAGGTCTTCTAAGTGCACCCGATCCAGATCTGCTTCCGTGAATGACCAGTTCTGCAACTCTCCTCGTGGAATGCCGGTCCTGTACATACGGACGTCGTACTCAAGGAATAACTGATGTCCATGTTTGTAAGGGCGCATAGCAGTTACCTTGATGAAACGACGTCGGATTCTTTGGTGTCCGTGGGTGGCCCAGTTGCACATCCTCTGGTGCACATAAGCAATCCTTCTCCTCTTCGTCTTGATGTGAGAGATCCCGAAGTAGACCTTTCAGGACCATACGTGTAGCCTCTCCTGCTGGAAGATGCGGGTGAAAGTCTCCTCAAGGAACGGTCTGAAGATGACCGAGTGGTTCCAGTTTAACTGGATGACTGTGGGAGCGGAGGAATCTGGAGTCGTCATGTGGATGGTCCGAGGAGCTTCTGGAGTGGGAAACTCGAACGCTGAGAGGAAGTTGTTGTAGTCTGAATCCCGGAAAATGTCGTCCCCCTTTTGAAAGATCCTAGGGCTCTGAGCAAGCGACCGAAGGATTTTCCGGGCTTCCTCCGGAATCTGGACATCTGAAAGATCTGTCGGTGCTGCTTCCGGGGGAACGACATCAATCTATGCTATATCGGTCAGATGAGGAAACTGAACTACCTCACCTGCCGGGATCGGCTCGTAGTGCCAACTCCCCATATCAGGAATCTCCTCCATGTCTGAATCAACGTAGAGAGTGTCGGCGGCGGTAGATTCTGATGGAGCACTCGAGCGAGCAGCCGTTGATGCTGGTGCGGATGTGGAGCCGGAACCGGAGGCAGAATGGAGGTCGGTGCGAAGCCTTTTGGATGAAGCTTGCACCTCCCCCTCATGAGGACCCGGTGCCGAGTCATCAGGGTCATCATGCCTCCGTTTGGAAGGCTGAGCCTGAGACCGACACATGGCCTCCAGTTCCCGTATGCGCTGCTGGAGAAGCTCGATCTGGCATCTCGATCGCGAAGCTGGGCGGAGAGGCGGTCGTTCTGGGTGGTGTAGGAAGTGATCATCATCGAGTGTTCCACCTCAGTGACGTACCCCGGAATGTCAGGCATGTTGCCCGAAGTAGGAGGAGCAAGGCGGAGGACGTCTTCAGATTGACGAGGAATCGGTGCTTCGGTTGACGGGGCAGCTTCCGAGTGTTTGCCCTTCATTCGCCGTTTGAGCTCGTAAAGCTCCGCATCCCTGTCATCTTGAAGCTTTCGCGACGCCTCAAGATCCGCCAATCTCTTTCGCTCGGTCTCGGCCAAGGCTTTCTCCAACGCCTCGACCCGTGCATCTCTATCCCGGTTGGCTTCCTCCATCGCAAGTAGTCGTGAGTGGATGACTTTTTGGATGTCGTCCGAATCCGTCGGACCTGAAAGTCCCGTTGGTACTGGGGTGGTTTTAGGGATTCCACCCGAATCCGTCAGGCCTAAAAGCCCCGGTGTTGCGTGAGCGTCTTTAGAGACTTCGCTCGAGTCTGTCGGACCCGGTCCCGGTAGTACTAAGCCCAGTGCCACTTGGGCTCCAGTTGTCGAGTAGAGTCCTATTGAGGTGCTCTCTCGGCCTGACGTCACCGCTGGTATGATGTTGACGGTGTCAGGGCTTCCGGCGGATCCTCGAAGGGCGTCACCTGACGCACCAACTCTCCCCGTTCCGGCGGAGTCCCGTGGGATCTCCGCTTGCGGTACCATAGATCGTGGCCTAATGATGGAAGGGATCGTAAACGTCCCGGGAAGTGGCTCTACGACTCTACGTGCATCAAATGAAGTCGAGAGGTGGGGTAGGTCCTCTCTTATCTCAACACCGGCAGACTCCGATTGAGTGGCCGGTGGAAGTTGTGCTACATCCCCGTGACTGACTGAAACGACCATCTGTTGAGAGATGGTCGAGTGGCTGGTTGAGGTGTGCAGATGCGCTAGTTGGCTGCTAGCGTCTTGACCAGACACCATAAGGTGCCCGGTCTCGGTTTGGGTAGCCTCTGTGTTGGATTGACTCAAGGTAAGGGGAACTTCCGTTTCTATCCTATGCGGCTCTTCTTCTCGGCCTCCCTCCTGAATCTGAGCCCAAGGCTCGTCTAACTGGACCTCTACATCCTCGGTCTCTTTTGCTCTCCTCTCTCTCTCTTCTTCCTTACTATCTTCTCTTCCCCAGCCGATAGCAACTTCGGCCTCACCTTCTTCCTCACGACCGACGGTCCGGTCATCTGAAGCTAGATCTCCAGGTAGAACGGGATCCCCGAAAATCCTGTCGTCATTGAAGGAAGAGGTGGCTTCATCTATATCGATCACTTGGGCCTTTCTGCCCTTCGTCGGTTCTGACTCTTGGAACTCCGAGTCGGATCCATAATCTACCATCTCTGAATCTGCCGCCTCGTCATCGGCCTCACGACGGTCAGAGGGAGTGTGCTCTGAAGACTCATGACCGTCGGAGTCATCGCCGGAGGGTTCGCCTGCTTGTGTAGCAACGGCCGCCGCGTGTGGTGGTGAAGGCAAGTGTGCTTGTTCTTGTGGGGAAGCTTCCACTTCCTCACCAGTCTGTTCGGGTTGTTGCGGCGGTGATGGCGATCGGCGCTCTTCCGATGACGAGTGTACCGGAGATTGCTGGAGAATCCCGGTGTACTGCTTCACTCGGTAACCTCGCATGACGTCTTGTTCGGCAGACTCGTCGACGTAGGTTTGTGTTCGTGCTCGACGGGCTCTGTTCTGGACCATCATCTGGTAGGCCTCGGCTCGCGACATGTGCGGTGTGGCGGACGTTCCAACAACTCTACCCGCTTCGCCCCTTACGACCACACTCATCACTCCCGAGCCTGGAGCTCCCCCACTGGAGCTCTGGCCTGCCGTGCCAGTGGCACGGCTCCTAGGAAGGACGGGTCGCGCGTCCGGGGTAGGGCTCCTTGGTTCTGAGGAGTCCGTGGACGCGTCTTCTAATCCTATGGACGCTCGGTACAATCTAACGCTCTCCGCCCTACGGTCCGCCATACTAAGCACATTGTCAGGGATAGGCATTTCTACCTGACCGGGTCGCAGATTTCTTCGGGTCATCCTGCCGATCTGTTGGCTGTCGAAGCGCTGGTGGCCGGATCTACGTCTGACGGCCGGATGGTGATCCATGTGATCACGGATGATCAAGCTGAAGAACCGCATCCAAGGGATGGATGTGTGACGAGTCCTTGCAGGTCCTTCCCTGACGTCGGTGACCATGTCCGCCCAGAGTTGTTGAGCAAAGTCGATTCGCCTTCCGTAGGCGACCGCATGAATGACGTGCCAGAATTGGGTGGAAGCACGGTCCACTCCGTGAGTCTTTGATCACAGCGTGCGGTTCAGGATGTTGAAGAAAGAGAACCAAATGGGAGGCAGCATCCCCTGAGTGATTTGGGAGATCCCGTTCGGTCTCTCATTCCGTGTGAAGTGGACCCCAAGCGCGAGTATCTCGCTGAAGAGTTCGGGGCCGGTGACTAGTGGCTCAAACGGGGTCTCGGGAGTGGCGGCAGGCAGATGGAGGATTCGCCTTAGGTCCTCCACAGTGATAGTCAGCTCTGTGTGGTCAACACGACCCACGATGGTCTGCACGCTATCTCTAGTCTCCACGTGAGAGGTCCTCCAGAATTGCTGAAGGTAAAGAACGGGAATGTCAGCTGTGGACTGCATCGCATACGCCAGTGGATGCGCCCTGAGGATCTCTAGTACCACCTCGTCTTGAACAGTGAAGTTAGTCAGGTCGACATATTCATTTTTCTGGTGGATCGGACGGATGTCACTCGGAGCTATGAGGGCTCGGTCAGCAGCGTTGTTGACCGGGGAAGGAGGAGCAGGAGCATTCGGTTGACGAGCCATTTCTGTCAAGTCACAATCATAAAACAAGTTAAGTGTTTTGAAAGATGCTACGTGAAAAAGACTATACCCTCGACTAGGCACGAGTCGGAAAACCTCGAAAACCCAAAAATGAGTATTTCGTATTTTCCGAGTCGAAAAACGAGCAAACACACGAGGGGGGGTTTTCCGATTCGGAAAAGATGGTTTTCCGAATCGGAGAACACTCTACACTTAGAAAAATTAAGCCACATTTAAAGACAAGTTTTCCGATTCGGAAAGCATGGTTTTCCGAATCGGAGAACTTCAACACTTAGAAAAATAAATCAAGTATAACAGATGGGTTTTCCGATTCGGAAAACAAAACACTTAGGAAAATAAACGAGCATAACTTGGCCTCACACGCGATTCGGAAAACCTCGGAAACCCATAAGGGTAATTCCATGTTTTCCGAATCGGAAAAGATAAGCTTGAAAAACGAGGCACAAATTGGATTCGGAAAACCTGATAATCCGAATCGGATTTATCTGGTTTTCCGAATCGGAAAACACTAAAGCATACTCAACGTTTAAGGATGCGGAAAACATGAACATTCATGTTTTCCGATTCGGAAAACATGAATGTTCATGTTTTCCGATTCGGAAAACATGAATGTTCATGTTTTCCGATTCGGAAAACGCAACTGTTCGACTTCCAGAATCAAAAACCGCTCTCCAAACATCGATTTAAGGCTCTAAACTAGTAACATGCATCCTAAATCAGTTAAGAACAAGTTTATAATCAACAATGGATCGTTTTAACGCCCCGAAATCCCATTCCAAGAAGTTTGGGTTTCGGGTAAGTTTTGAAAAGTTTAGGCTTCGATCCAGACCTTTAAACAATAGATTTAAACGTTACAACTACGTAAGGGTTGATCGATTACTTACCAGGAATCCGAAAATGTAAACGGTTTGACGATCGGAGCAAAAACGAGCAGATTTCGAAGACGAGCGCGAAATGGTTATCGGGTGAGATTTCAGAGAGAAAAAGTGAAAAGTTTGAAATTGTGAACAGTAATTCTTAAGAGTTGGTATTTATATTTTTACCAAGTTTACACTGTGTTTGGCTTGAAAAATACTGTTTGGCTCTCCTGTTTGGCTCTCTTAACCCGACTTTCACCTATTGGCAAAAACCACCCCTGGACTTGAAGTTTCAAGAAACTTACAAACAAGTCCCTGAACTTGTAGTTTTAGAAATTTCCAAAACAGACCCTGGACTACAAGTTTCACAAAAGTGCAAAACGAGTCCCTGAACTTTAAGAATCAGAAAGTGGCAAAGTTAGTCCCCGAACTTGTAAGTTCAAGACATGTACTCTACCGCCCCCTGAACTTTCAAGTTCACAAAAATTTACAAGTTCAGCCCTCGACTCCCGAGAAAAGAGACTTACCTGGTACGTCTTAACTGGGTTTTGTGCGAGTTCTGATCTGAAGTAACCAGAAGTCGTCGTGGGATCCACACCTACGAAATAAAGTATAAAATGGTATCCAAGGTATTGTGGATCCGAGAACGTTTAGCAAACACAACAATAATCAAAGCAAGACTTAGTACTCCCCCTCAATACATGCAATCTCTCAAAGACTCCCCCTACACACATGCATATATAAAATGAACTCCCGACTCCCCCTAGACCTCAGGCAGGGAGGTCCAGCATTCCTAACTTACTTAGGAGAAAGAAGTGACGTTTCTCGTCAAATGGCTTTGTGAACTGATCAGCAAGCTGATAGTCACTCTCAACAAAGTAAAGTTCAACATCACCTTTCTCGACGTGGTCTTTGATGAAATGATATCGTATGTCGATATGCTTCGTCCGAGAATGTTGAACCGGATTTGCCGTGATCTAAATCGCACTCTTGGAGTCGCAATAGA
Source organism: Centaurea solstitialis (assembly GCA_030169165.1). NCBI lineage: Eukaryota > Viridiplantae > Streptophyta > Magnoliopsida > Asterales > Asteraceae > Centaurea > Centaurea solstitialis. The sequence goes on along the minus strand of CM058042.1, from coordinate 51,350,894 downwards.
TGGGAATCCGTTGCATGGTGTATCCGAAGTCGGCAAGTTGGGTTTTCATCCATAGAACTTGCGAGCAGCAGCAGGCGGCAGCAACATATTCCGCCTCCGCGGTGGATAAGGATACGCAATTCTGCTTACGGGATGACCAACTCACCACCTTGTCTCCGAGAAACTGGCAAGCACCAGATGTGCTTTTCCTGTTGAGCTTACAACCTGCATGGTCTGAGTCTGTATATGCAATTAGTTCAAAACCAGAATCCTTTGGGTACCAAAGGCCAAAATCCGGTGTGCCCTTCAGATACCTAAGGATTCTTTTGACTGCAGACAGGTGTGAATCACGTGGATCACACTGAAAACGAGCGCAGACACCCTTGGAGAAGACAATGTCTGGTCTACTAGCCGTGAGATACAAAAGGGAACCAATGATCGCTCGATAAGTCTTCTGGTCAACCGGTTTACCAGAAGAATCAGCGTTTAGTTGAAAATTTCTGGGCATTGGTGTTGCCGCAGAGTTTGAACCACCGAAATCAAAGCGTTTTAAAAGATCTTGAACATATTTGGCTTGATTTATAAAAATGCCATCAGGGCGTTGTCGAACTTGAAGTCCTAAAAAGAACGTCAACTCGCCCATCATGCTCATTTTAAATTGGGATTTCATGGTGTTCTCAAACTCTTGGCACATCTCAGGCTTCGTAGATGCAAAGATAATATCATCCACGTATATCTGAACTATAATTAAGTCTTTACCTGATCTCTTAAGAAACAAAGTGGGATCGATTTTACCTTTCTTGTAGCCAACTCCTAGCAAGTAATCAGTGAGAGTTTCGTACCATGCCCTAGGAGCTTGCTTGAGACCGTAAAGTGCCTTGTCCAACACGTACACGTGGTCTGGAAATCTGGGATCGACGAATCCTTCCGGTTGTTCGACATACACCTCTTCTTGAAGAACTCCGTTCAAGAAGGCACACTTGACGTCCATTTGATATACCATCATGTTCTTGTGTGCGGCATACGCAAGGAAGATCCGAATTGCCTCGATCCGAGCTACGGGCGCAAACGTCTCATCGTAATCAATACCCTCTTGCTGACGATAGCCTTTGGCAACCAATCGGGCTTTGTTCCGGATGATGAGGTCGTTCTCGTCCTTCTTGTTCCGGAATATCCACTTCAGCCCGATTATGGACTTTCCCCACGGTCTGGTTACCAAACGCCATACTTTGTTTCTCTCGAATTCCGCAAGCTCTTCTTGCATTGCTAAAACCCAATCAGGATCGGTGAGAGCTTGGGAAACATCCGAAGGCTCGAAATCACTAAGGAATCCTCTGAATAGAATCAGGTTTTCTACGTTCTTGGAAGATCTCGTCTGCACAGGTTGTGATGGACTCCCGATGATCTGGGAGGGGGGATGATCTCGTGTCCAATTTCGAGTGTGTGGAAGAGTGACATAAGCTTGTTGGTTGTTGGTGGCGTCGTTCTCATCTTGCATGGCAAAGACCTCTCGCTGGTTTCTACTCGATGACCCAGCTTCCAGATTATTCTGCGGTGATGCCTCCAACCGGGGCTCACGCACTACCTGAGCATAAGTTCTCTGAGCTGAACTGGGTGAGGGTAGCGGAGCTTCTTCCAGGATAGGTGCAAGAACAGGGTGTGGAGTCTGTTCTCGGACGGGTTCCGGTGAGGCAGCGGATGAGGTTTCAGGGGGAGAGACCGCCGATTCTGGTGTCACTGAGTTTGTAGATGTGCTTGAAGAAGGCTCAGTGACGAAGGCATCGGATGTTACTAAAGTAGAGGTTGAACCAGCATGAGCAGGAACTACAATCGGACCCGTGAGCGTGGGTAGATCATAATCTGCGAGGTCTAAGAAGTCTAAAGCAGAAAAGTTAGTGGAAGAATCTGTGATCGGTGGTGCGGTGAACAGTTCAGGAAATGAGGCATTTACATTACTGGGACTTGCAACAGAATAAGTTTCGGTTTCGGAAAAATAACATTTGAGCTTTCCAGGATGGTTCGGGTCCGTTTGTTGAAAACCCTGTAAGCCTTTGAGTTATGTGAGTATCCGATGAAGATAGACTCATCAGACTTGGGTTCAAACTTTCCCAAATCATCCCGGTCGTTTAAAACATAGCATTTACATCCAAAAACTCTAAAGTAATCGATGTTAGGCTTACGCTGTTCCACCATCTCGTAGGCGGTTTTACCGGTCCGCTTAACGATCAAGGTCCGATTCTGCGTGTAGCATGTTGTTGATACTGCTTCAGCCCAAAATGATTGTGGGACGCCGGAATGCGCCATCATGGATCTCGCTGCTTCGACTAACGTCCGGTTCTTTCTTTCCACTACCCCATTTTATTGAGGAGTGCGCACGGCTGAGAAGTTGTGAGAGATTCCCACGTCTTCAAGAAAGGATTGCAACTTTGCATTGCGAAACTCGGTTCCGTTGTCACTTGTCAACTTCTTCACTCGGCGACCCAAGAGAACTTGAATCCGCTTGATGAAGGCAATGATTCGATCGGCAGCGTCAGACTTGGCTCGTAGGAATTCAAGCCAGGTGAACCTAGAGAACTCATCAACGAGAACTAACATGTATTTCTTTTTGGCTAGGCTCTCTGTTCTTGTAGGTCCGCACAGATCCATGTGAATCATGTCAAGGGGACTCTTGCTATTCGTGTCCATCCTCGGTGGATGAGAGCTTCTCGTCATCTTTCCTTGTTCGCAAGCGGGACATAATGTATCCTTGGAAAGGCGAGTCTCCGGTAGTCCCTTGACGAGGTTTTTCGAAACCAGTTTGTTCATGTCTTTGAAATTCTGATGGCAAAGTCTTCGATGCCACAACCAACTGTCTTCCTTTGATGCCTTTGCGAGCAAACAGATTGCATTCCTTGGATTAGAAATTGCTTCAAACTGTGGGTGTGTCTGAGGGATTGAACGGAAGACGGTGGAGTAAAGATTGCCGTTCCTCCGTGCACAAGGATGACGTTGTTGTCTTCATCATTCACGTCGCTTCCATATTGAAATTGCTTCACCCAGTATCCGTTGTCGCAGAACTGACTGGAGCTAAACATGTTGTACCCTAACCCCTCGACATACCTTACATCTTTGATGATGTATCTCCCATCCGTAATTTTCCCATAACCCACCATTGGCTTAGGCGTCTTGTCGGCTGTTTTAACATATCCCTAAAACCTTTCAACATAGTCGAAAAGGAAGGATCTCTGACCAGTCATGTGTCTATATGCGCCGGAATCGAAGTACCACACATGACTGACCTGCAAGACAGACTAAGCTTGTTTAGGGACCCATTGCCAAATGGGTTCCTTTAGGTTAGAGACAGATAAATCAGTCGGTGTAGTCCCCTTTTCGGATTTCTCCTTAGGCGGAGGAGACTTCACTGACAAGAGGACTTAGCTTTCCCTCTTTTTCTTCCCCTTCTCTTTCGGGATTTGACGTTAGATTGAGGAGCATTGAAAGAGTTAGACACACCATAACGCAGGAAATTATCAAACATAAAGCACATGTCATTGCGAAAAGTATTAAAGGCGTCGTTTAAGTTGCGATTACAATTAACAGACATGTTCGAATTCATTCCTACACTAGGTGGAGCATAGCCTAAACCCGCACGGCTAGGACTATGCTTCTTAGGGAAAGCAGAAAAAAGAGTTGTTCCTTCCATGATGATCCTTTCTTGGTGGCTTCACATTCTGTCCACCATCTTTCCTCCTCGCATCTACATGAAAAGCACGGTGTGAGTTAGAGGACGGCTTTGTGGGAATGGAGTTGCCACCTTTTCCAGATGATATTTTAGAAAATTTAGGTTTTGTGGAATTGAAAGGTTGATTGGGTTGTAACTGAGAAGTCTCACCCACTTCAAAGGTACTTGAATGAAAGTCAAGACTTTTAATGGGCTTGACTGAGTTACGAGCATCGTTAGACTTTGAATGCTTTTTCTGGAGTCCTTTGGGTGCGTGAGGCTTAACTGACTTACCCTTGTCAGTACCAACACATTTTTCACCCTTAGGGTTACTTTTCTCAGAAATAGGAGCTCGTGACTCAGTAGGCATCTCAGATTTGACAACAACAGATTTTGGCTTCTTTGGAATAAAGCCTGAAGGATCATCACCTTCATCTAAAAACACCTTCATATCATATTCAATATTTGGATCATGGACAGTCTTGGGTTCAGCTATCCTGTGGTGTGAATTAGGGGGTTCATCATCATCCGAGTCTATGGTGCAATGGTTCTCAAGATCTAGGACAGGTTTGGGTTGGGATTGGCTACCGGATGGTTAAGGAATTGGAGCAGCCTTATCATCAACTGAGTCTGAACAGTAAAGGTTTTCAAGATTCATAACTTTTCTTTTCAAATGGAGTTAGACACAAGTTGGTTGTTTAAAGATCGGCGATACATTATCCTTTCATCATGATCAAGTTCTTTTAAAAGTTCAAAATGGATATCTAGGAGAACGTATCGAGTTTGAAGATCCGCAACCTTGATTTGGAAATCAGTAAAAGCTGAGGTTGCGGTCTCACACTCTGAAGAAAGCCTAATTCTCTCGGCATTGGCCTCAAGCAAGTCCTTTTCCAGAGTGCGAACCAAGGTGTCTTTCTCCGAAAGAATTACCTTCAGGTTCAAGATCTGATGTTGACATGCATCCAAATCCAGGCTTTTTAACCTAAGAGCAAACACCTCCTTTTCGAGCTGGACTAGGTTGGGACTCTTAGTTGCGGAAGTATCCTCGGGTGGATAACTAAGGTTTTCCTCTGAAAACTCCATTTCCCTATGTCATAGCTTGAGTTGAGGTCAGTATAGTTGATGGGGGGCATTGCTACTCTAGGGGTTCTGGCCTTAATGCCTTCCATTGTGGGTTCAGAGTTGGTCGGATCACTAGCCGGAACAAAGATTGGTCTATTAGGAGGTGGGCTCGTGGGTGGAATGCTAGAGGTAGTCTGTTTGTGGACTGGTGGTTCTAGTTATGGTCTCACCGTTAATAACTTCGAGTGTACGTGACAGACTGCCAACGAATCCTCGGTCACATGTCCTCCTACTAGGGAGGTTTGGGCTTGAGGCGGCCATATCCTCAAAATGTATAGTATGAGAAGGTTGTTTATCTAAAACATGGTTTTCAGATAGACCTAGTCGGGTTTCGCTTTATAAAAGGATTCTTTGTGGCATGCTGAGTGAGATACTTAAAGTCTGTTCAGATTTCCTCTCTTTTGAAATTGTTGTCTCAAGCTCTTGGAATTTTTGAAAAAACGAGTTCTTTCTTCGAAAGTAACTGGAATTTATGTTGAGGCTCCCATGATCACTGTTAAGTTCCTCATGGGCTTTTTGAAGACACCAAGTTTGTTTGCTAAATTGGACTCTCTAATGCCAAACTCAAGTGTTTCACGATTATAAATATTGGTCAATTCCTCGAGAGAGCTTTTGTAAATTGCACTGTCGATTCTAAATTTCGTGAGAGAGTCCTTTCCGATTGGAGACATCTCTCTAATTCACAAATTTTAGATTCCAACATTGCCACAGTATCAGTTATATCTGGAATAGAGGATACCTCAGACGGATCAATGTCTTGATAAGTGCTTGGTCCAACGGCTTCTGATCCCTCGAAGTCAGCCATCAAGCATAGACCCTTCACCAAATGATCATCCTCGTCTGAGCTCTCCTCTTCACAAACCCAGTTCTCTTCATCAACCAACAAAGCAACCCCTTTTTCCTTCTTCCTCATCAACGCGACCTTCCTCTCAAAGTACGCGGCATCCTTGTACTTGACGGAGCAATCTCTAGCGTAGTGTCCCAACTTACCACACTTGTAGCAAGTGGTAGTGGGACTAGCGGCTTGTTGAGGAGCGGGGTTCTGGGTTATGGGAACCTGGGGATGATTTGACCGTTGAATTCCTTGGTCAGCTTGAATCTGTTGATCTTCCCTCTGAACTTGCCTAGAACTGTTTCCCCTGGAATCACCTCCGTTGAAGTTACTTTTCCCGTGATCCATTCTCTCATCTGACCATCGATCACCTCTATTCTGCTCATACCCATAGCCTGGTCCTTGATCTAGCCTTCCACTCTCATGTCTTCCTCCATACCCGCTCTCATACCCCTGACGATCGATATACCCAGACTCAGGAGTATATTGCCTCAAGCTTCTTCGGTAGTTGATGTCTGAGACCTGACCTCTCCAATCTCCTTGATTCCCTGGGCCTCCTTGATAGTCTAGGTATGTGTTGTCTCTTCTGGGTTGATCTCTGAATTTGCCTTGATCTTCCCTGTACCTTCCTTGATCTTCTCGGTATCTCCCTTGGTTGTTGCGATAGCTTCCCTGATCGTATGCCTGGATCCCCCCTTGTTGATAGCTTCCTCTACCTGGATTTCCGTACTGAGCTCTATCTTGATGGAGATGTCCTCCCCTTCCTTGTCCCATTCGGCTCCTCCAGGAAATCCTGATCCCCGTGATCGGTTGTATCCACGGTTTGCATTCAGTCGTTGTACACTGTGTGAGATGAGGGCAAGGGACTCATTCACGTGGAAGAGTTCTTCATCTGAGATGGAAATAATCACAGGTTCATCGGGGTGTTGGATGCTTGGGCCATAGTTTGAGTTGAACTCTTGATTGTATTCCTCTTGATGATACTGGGGAGAGATATTGTTGTATGGCATTGGTTGGATAGGTGCTGAGCTTGGTCCTCCGAAGGGCACGGCCGACAGTGCCAGAGGGTCGACTGCTTTCTTGGTTCGTCCGCCGGTGATGAATTCTTCGTGTTGAACCATCATGCTGAATAAATCATGCAGACCCATAATTCCCAGATTCCGGCTTAACTGAATGTTGATTGCCATATTTTGCCATTCCGGCGTGAGATTCTTCAGAAACTTAACATTCACTTCGTACTTTGTTTTCTCAACCCCGAGCCGTCTCAGATCATTGACGAAGGCATTCAGTCTTTGATAAGACTCTGTGAGGGATTCGTTTTCCCTAGCCTTGAAGCCTTCGTAGGCATTAAGCGCGCTTTCTTTCTGACTCTCCAATGCAGTATCACCTCCTTGCATTTGTTGCTCAATTTCCAACCAGACGTCTCGTGCGTTGGTTAGACTGTCAACTCTCGCGTACATGTTGTTTGGGAGAGCCATGATCAAAAGGGTAAGTGCACGCTTGTCAATGAGGTGTCGGGCTCTCTGTTCTGGGTTGTACATGTCGATAGGCTTCTCGACCACGTATGCCGGTAGTTCGGGACATGCATCGGTTCGAGGGACTGCGGCAACAGTGACGTTTGGTCTTATAGGCCCTTCGCGGATGGACTTCATCAGATGCTCATCCAACAGAACGAGGAAGTGTATCATTCTGCGTTTCCACTGTTGATACTCGCCCATCACCAAGACGGGAGGGCGAGATTCGGATCCGATTCCGATGATCTCTTTCGACATTTCTTACTCACTAAGAGGATCTCCTCGTATGACTCACTTGGCTTAAAAGAAAGGTTTTGGAAAAACAGGTATTTTGAGCGCCTCGGGACACAAATAGCTTCGAGATTTAAAAGGCTTTGAAAAGAGGCTAAGTGTTGAATTCGGGGAACAAATTGTCAAGAGTTCCGGCCCGAAGAGGCGAAATCCGATCTGGAAACTGACGTTTTCCGAATCGGATTTGGCTCAAAAACACTGGATGCGGAAAAGCACGTTTTCCGATTCGGAAAATGGTATTTTCCGATTCGGAAAATGCTGTGTTCGGAAAAAGGCAACTAGGATTCGGAAAATGATATTTCAAGGAGCAAAACCCCAAATCAGAAGCCCGTTTTCCGATTCGGAAAACAATGTTTTCCGATTCGGAAAAGGGGTATTTTCCGATTCGAAGAAAGTACAATTTCCGATTCGGAAAATTTGAACTGAAAATTCAGTCCTCGTTTTCCGATTCGGAAAACCTGCACAGAAACTCCAAAAAATCACTCAAAATCCCTCAAAAACACTTAAAAAATAAGTGTTAAGACCCCCAATTTGTAGGAAATCAGTTAGAAAACAGTGGGGAATCACTTAACACTTATATACACCCTTTTAAAACCTCTTTTTGGATTAAAAACCCAAAAAGTTTAGAAAAACCCAACTTCAAAAAAAACTTGAAAAACCTTTTTAAACAATCAAAATCAGCCAAGGAATCAACAAGGTAAAGCTCTAATACCAATTGTTGTCCCAAAAATCATAAGAATGAGTAGAAATGGATTGAAATCATATCATGAATGATGAACTTGAAGCTTGAATGAGTAACAATGGAGATTTCATACAAAATAGCCAAAAGGAGTAATAATTGATTCAACCACAAAACCCTAATCCATCTCTTACCTTATATAGGTAAGAGGCAAAAACAAAGATAGTCACAAAAGCCCCCGAGGTTACAAACCTCTAAACAAGGGCAACAATAAAGTAAATTGTTTACAACTAACTGAAAGTTAACTAGAAAGCAGTAAAGATAGTATTTTCTGACTCTTCACAACAAAGAGGTCCAACAAAAACAATCTCAGATTTCAAAAAAAATTGGGGTCAAGTCTCAAAGCTTTCAAAAATTTGAAAAACGACAATTCAAAAAGCAAAAAGTGAACCCATTTAAACAGTTAAGTCTACATAACCCCCTCCCCACACTTAAAATTTGCAGTTTCCTCAATGCAACAATTAAAACAGGTAAGGAGTAACTGGGAAAAAGAGAAACTTCCCGGGTTATGTGACTTGATCTGATCTAAAAGAGAATACTCCAGAATCGTGCGCGGTGCAAGATCATAAACTGCTGTATCTATTACCAAAAAGAAAAAGAAAGAGTAAAAAGAACAAAATAAAAACAAACTAAAGCAAACAATTAACCTAAGCAATCCAAACAGAATAAAAGAAGTTCAACCAAACAAACCACACAAAAACAGAAATAAAATTGTTTAGACAACCATATCGAATAAAGGATAAAAGAGATCAAGATCAATAAGGGCCACGAGGTTGGTTGCGCCAATCCTCGAAAGTTGGGAAACCGGGTGGTGTGTCCTCGGAGAACGGCCAAAACGGCGATGGAGCATAAGCGGTGTTTGGCTCAATACCAAAGTGGGAGGCCATTTGGTTCATCACTCCACTTTGCCAATTTGCTTGGTGGAGAGCCTCCGTAGTGTTGTACTCCATCCGTTGATGATGCCGGCCGTAAGATAAAGACATCTCCAAGAGGCGGTTACTCAAATCTTGATACCCCGAGTATGCCGTCCAATCCGCCGGTTGTTCTCCCTCATTCACCCCACTCGTGCTACCGGGCTCTTGCGTGCTTCGCCTTCTCTCTCTCGCTCCATAAGATTTTGGATTTGAAATCCACATGTTCCGATCTCCACTAAGCAAGTGCTCCACCATCGCGATCCCCATCCCACAGAGTTGGTCCATATCGATCAAGCCCATCTCACCGAGGCTAGTCATGGAAGAAATAGCACCCGCGGTTAAGATACCGAAGTGCTTGGCAAGAACGGTGACGTATTGTCCACCAACCGTTATACTCCCCTCACGATAACCACCCGCCTTAGCGAGTTGCACGACAATGATGTAAGGGGCGTTCAGATATTTGTCTTCCGTGGAGAGTCGCTCAAGAAGCCAAAGGTCATAAGTCGAGACCTTTTCCTCACTCGAGGAACGGGCGTTCACCGCGTGAACAAGCATGCGATGTAGAAGTCGGTCCGTAGAAGAGAGAAAACCCTTAACCTTGAGGTTATTACCATAATCACCATCATCAAGAATCGCCCAAGCCAAACGAGGATCAAAACCGTCTTGCCTTTTCTCGCTAGCCCACATATACTCCACAAAGCAGGGGGCGTTTACCTCGGCTTGGGTATAGATCCCCAAGGCCACGCCGAACTCGGTCAAGGAAAGTGATCGCCAAACGCCACCAAGTCTAAACGACATGCATGGTTGGTAGAATTCCTCGAGGGCCTTCACGGCATCGAACCTGAAAGTAGCTACGAACTCGATGATGAGCTCGCGATAAAGGGTCTCGGCAATGTCAAAGACACGCTCCCAAGCATGGCAAATGTAGTACTCGGTGCCATCTTCATCGTAGGCGTGCTTCTCAAGTATCGCCCGAATCTCATTCTCAACGCCCATGGATCGGAGAAGATTCCAATCAACTCTCCTTGGCACGAAAATTTGATGGGGTGCAAGCCGATCTACTATGTCCCGGTACTCCTTACGCTTTTGAGTGTTCAACGTGGGATCGTTCATGAAGTGGGTGAATGCATGGCTCCCATCCGGTGCACGGAAAGTGGGAGCGGAGGAGGTCGAAGAACGGGTCTTTTGTCTCTACAAAAATTCAAAAATAAATTGTCTTAGCTAAACGTGATTGATAAGTGCAAGACGAAATCAAAACTAGCTTATTTCAACGAGACAAAACCTCAACGACTAACAAGTTCAATCTATACGAATGCATGCGTGAAAATCCAAAAACAAAGGGGTGTGAAACATCCCCACACTTGAACTTTTAGTCAAGTTCCCAAGAAAAACAAATCTAGAGAGTTCAAACAAAGGTGGGGGATTTTGGTGCAAAATCCCCACACTTATCATCAAAGCACAATTAAACTAGATTCATCAACCAAATTACATGCTAAAATGAAATTGCAATCAAAGCTCATAACATGCATCAAATAATAGCAAAAACCAAACAATGGAGTTTCAAGAGTAAGCTTAAATCTATCAAGAGCATGAAAACACCATTGTTGCCCAAATAGAAGGTCAAATCTCACCAAAGCAAGCTAATCCAACGAAATCAAGTTAGGATACATACCTTTGAAGCCATGAATGATGAAATTGAAGCTCAAGAATTTCGATTTTCGCAGGTTCGTGAAAGGGTATCGCGACGCCTAGTGAGAATTTAGGGTTTTGTGTTTTGAAAAAGTGAAGGAGAAAGGTTTAAAAACCCGTCTGCACCGATTTCGTGTCGCTAAGAAAAGGACTTCGTGTCGCGAAATGAGCGGTTTCCGAAAAAAATACCCTAAATTTTAAATTTCACGCCGCGAAACTGCACACTTACGCCGCGAAGATCGAAATTTTTACCTGACACAAAGGAAAGCTATTTTCGCGTCGCTAAACTAAAAAGTTCACGACCGCGAAATTGCTTCTGATTCCGATTTTCAAAATTTTCGTTCCGCGTTGGATTTTCTCGTTTTTGGTTTCTATCCCATCCGTATGGTTACCTAAGCAATAACAAACAAAAATATCAGTAAAAACACACACGAAAATAATAAAAATGAAAAGGGAAAGAAAATGCTCGGGTTGCCTCCCGAGAAGCGCTTCATTTTTGAATGGGTCTAAAGCTCGACCCGCTTTTGGCTCATTTCTTGGCTCGTCGGGCTGACGAGCCCTTCTTTTTCCTATGCTCCTTCTTGGAGGGTCCCGACCCGTCGGGTGATTTATTCTTTTGGTGTATCGGGTTTGGATAGTCCTCCGTGTTCTTCATGTGCTCGTGATGTAGTAGTGGGCGGCCAGTGTTCCTCTTATAGGCTTGAGAAGGGTCCTCATAAGGTGTATCAAGATGGGTGACCGACTCTCTATTGGGATTAAAGTAGATCCTCTTATCTCCATACCCCAAACTCGACACTTGGTTGCACATGTCGACGTTCACTTGGGCGGTATGTAGAAAAGCTCTCCCGAGAATAATTGGAATCTCCGTATCCTTCGGGAGGTTGGCTATGATGAAGTCTGTATAGTAGACGAAATTCCCGATGCGTATCGGAACTCCTTCCGCTATCCCCAACGGTGTAGTCATATATCCGTTTATTCCTCGGTATTGGTAATCCGTTGGTGCGAGCTTCTTAATCTCGAATTTCCTACAATAAGAAACAGGCATCATGTTAAGTGCAGCACCCGTATCAAACAAAGCAAGACCTTTAAATTCAAAAGATGAAATAGGTAAACTGTAACTTCCCGGGTCGTGCTTGATAGGGGCAATGTAGGTGAGCTCGTCTTCCTTCGCTTTCTCTTTTTCCTTCTATTTACCTTTGTTCTTCTTTGGAATCATGAACTCCACATATTCACCTTGTTTTCCATCTTCCTCCTCGTCATCGCTCAAGGAAATGGGCCCTTTGACTCCTAGATGCTCGAATGATATCGTGAACCCCTCCGAATCATAGTCCGTGGCATAGCCGGGTTCGCTTCCGCTATCACTCTCCACGTACTTTTTCGTGTAGATGTCGGTCCACGTCTTCTTGGATGTTGCTCCGGCCACCATAAGCATTGGCTTCGTGTTATCCACCTTTGGTTTGACTTGGGTTTGCGTTGGTAGCTCTCCTTGAGTCCTCTCACTTAGCAATTGCAAGATACGCCCAACCTGCATTTCCATGTTCTGTATTGTACTTTGATGGTTACGTAAATATGAACCTACCTCATCATTGATCTTCTTCTGAGCGTCCATGAATTGGATGAGTCGGTCCTCGATGGAAACACGCGGCTCTCCCTCCGTTCGTTGATTTTGTTGGTTCGGTGCAAAGAAACCGGGAGGTGTTGGGTTGAAGTTACGGTTGTTGTTCCACCTCCCTTGGTAGTCGCCTCGATTGAGATAGTGTACCTCCTCGGGTGTCATCATCGGACGGTTCGGGCAATCCTTTGTTAAGTGCGGTCCTTTGCACTCCTCGCATCCAACCTGCAAAGCATGAACAGATTTTATTAGCTCTTCAATTTTACGTTCAAACTTAACCTGTTGGTTTTTCATTGCGGCTAGTTCATGAGATGGGTCGAAGTCGGTTGAGATTTTCCCGGCCATTCTTGGAATTTGCAATCGCTTATCCGTCCTCCAATCTATGTTGTGTATTAGCATGTCCTCAAGAAGCTTATACCCTTCCGTGGGAGTTTTGTACATGAATACACCCCCGGCGGATGAATCCAATGTAGCTCGAGAAGAATAACCAAGTCCACTATAGAAAGTTTGAACTTGATCACTCTTACTTAATCCGTGACTCGGGCACGAATTTAGAAGGTGTTTGAATCGCTCCCACGATTCGGATATCGTCTCCTCGTCATCTTGTCGGAAGGATCGGATTTCGGCTCGTAGCTTATCAATTTTGTATGGTGGGAAAAATTGGGAAAGGAAATTTGATCGAAGTCCTTCCCAAGTGGTGATCGAACTCGGTTCCAAGGATCGTAACCAAGCTTTTGCTTCTCCGGCGAGCGTAAGAGAAAAAACTCGAAGACGAATCGCATCATCTCGGTTTTCCTCGGTTTTGAACAAGTCACAAATATCCACGAAATTCTCCAAATGCACGATAGGATTGCTATCGTTTTTCCCATCGAAGGTAAGATCCTTAATCATGTGAAGAAGCTTCCCCAGGATCTCCTTGTCTAAGTTTGGTTTCGTGATCGGATTGGTGGGTACAGTCGGAGCGGTCCTCCGGGCGGTCCACATTGCTGCATCGTCTCCCATTTCGAAATTCAAAGCTCGCGGTCGAACTTTGTTGGCTTTTGACTTCTTTTTGTTTCTTTTTCTGAATTCCCTCTCTGGTTCCTCAAATGCCTCTAATAGTTCCGTCGTGACTGAAACCACAACAAACAATTACGGGCAACTTACGGGAAACAAAGAGATAAAAACAATTAACTAAAAACTAAAAAGTGAAAAACTTGCAAGGGACGGAATCCCTCACAAGGATCGATTAACAAAACTAACAAAGATTAAAAATCTAACAACTACCGATTCCCGGCAACGGCGCCAAAAACTTGATGCGGTAAATATTATATATTAAAAATGAAACAAGTTTTAACCTCTAATGCCTAACCACAATTACCACATTCACAGGCAAGCGTACCTGATCGCGAGTAATATAGTGTAGGAAAGTCCAGGTATCGTTCTTACCACTGGGAACGGTCAAGTTATGTAGACTAATAATCCTAACTAGTTTAATTAATCTAGAATTATGGGGGTTTTTAGGAAAATGGTTTAATTAACTAAAAGACAAATAAATAAACTAATTAACTAAAAATCAAAAAGATGATAATTTAAACTATATAAGAGAAAACAGTAGTACTTATCATGGTAATAACGACTCCCCAAGTGGATTATTTAACTTTGCCAAAGGTATGGTTGTATTGGTTATTGTAAGAATTTAAGTCTAGGACACCCTAACATGCGATAATTATGGTTGTCAACTAGGTTGGTCTTCCTAGTCCTAATACATAGACTGATTGTCAGGCAATCTAGTACCAGTTACCCAATTCTATCACTATTGCATGGAATTCTACTACCTAGCTGCTCTCGGTCTGAGCTAACCACCTAACACAACTCTCCGTGTTACCGAAGTGAAGGTCAAGAAAGGTTGATTAACCTAACGGAGTCTATCTATCTAGGTCAAACAGATACACCCAACCAACGAGTTCAAATAACCGTACAATACAAATCAAACTGGAACCATAAAATCACACTCAATAAACCAATAACAAACCATTAATCAATTAATTCAAAAAAACATCATCCACAAGGTTCATCTACCATAATAAGTACCACTAAATGAAACTACTCACTAAACATAATAAAAACAGCAAACTTAGTATAAAAGACAGACATTATACCGACCACACAGCAACAGATGATCGAGAACCGGAGAACAAACTCTGAGTAGATCGTATTACTCTTATCGGCACAACTCTCTCTCTCTCTCTCACTAATCAAACTAAGAAAATATGAAAAGATGTAACTGCTAGATGATTGGTGATAATTTCTGGACTGGAGGAGGAGGCTGGTATTTAAAAGGCATTCGTGGGCTCGTTTCGCGATCGCGAGGCGGCAGCGTCGCGGCGCGAGGCACTTAATTAACCCTATTTTTCCTTTTTTTAGCAAGTTCTGGAATCTTCCGTCGAGGGTCATTGCCTACTTCGCGGCGCTAAAGTCTCCAAAGCCGACGCGAAGTCAGTGAAAAGCATGAACATTCTAGAATTGGCTCACTTCGCGGCGCCAAGCTTAAAAACTCGCGGACGCGAAAAACTCTCTGAGTTGACTTTGTCCAATTTCCACGCTTTTTCGCCTTTTTCGTACTTTTCCGTTCCAAGGCCTCCAAAACCTACAAAAGTGTGAATTAGCCCAAAACGTAAGTAATCAGATCAGAAATGGGTGAGAAACGTGTAACACCCAGCTAAAGCGGAAACGCGAGGTGTGACAGTCTAGATTTCATAGCGATAGGAGATAATTAACATCAATCATTCATTGCAAAATATTTAAGGTTTACAATCATATTACAACCAACCGAAGTTTTGTAATTACAAACATATCAAAAAAAAAACGGAGTCTTGATTGATGTCAACAACATTCAAATTAAGCTATATGGTTCACCTTCTGATTTCCTGAAAAGCATGTTAAAGCAAGCGTCAACTACGAGAGTTGGTGAGTTCACAGGTTTTCATATGCACAAAAGGTTTTACATGCAGACTTTTATCGTATAAATCTTTGGACATCAATAAATATCACAAATCTCATTTATGCAAAAGATATGTAAGATTGAGCCACTACAAACTGTTTCACCCCAACGTTATACCTCATAGGCGGTCGCGAACCACGTAAGATATAACGCTCTAAATGAACTACCTCAGAGGTGGAATTTAATCCACATGTGTAGAACGTTTTCCAACGACTACCTCAACGGCGGTCGTTAATTCTGAAATAGTGCACCCTTTACTCGTCAGTCAGTAGGGTGGGTCTCTTTACCAAATAGCGCTATCCACTAAGTCATAGGCTCCTAACGAGTTAATAGTAGTGTATATTATAAGGGGAATTTTACTCAATACATATCATTATTTGCATAGACACTTGCTCGCAAGCAATGTTTATTTCACAATTTGCATAACTTTTGCTCGAAAGCATATTTCATAACATTTCATCAACAACATGCTTTTCACCCCAATATCATTAAAAACAGTAAAATAGGGGCCGTGAATACTCACCTTGAGTAGCTTAGCGTTTGGACAAGCGATAGTGCGTGAATAATCCCGACTCCAAGTCTACTTATGCCCTATAACATATGTAATTGACGTAAGTCTTAATTTAACGGTCCATATCTAGTCAAGTCATTACCGATATCCTATTATAATGCCTTCACTTAATTTTATTAAGTTCAACTTAGTATAAAATAGCTTTTAGTTACTTTATAATAATATCCAAACATATGGGAAGTCTTGAAGTTCACAAATCAATCTTTTGAAAAAAGTCAGATTCTGGCAGATTCACTATAATGCAAAAATGTTACCTTTAAGCTTGGGTCCAAAAGGAGATAAGTTATCAAATTTTTATCTACTGATATTGGGGGTGTTAAAAACACTCCCACCAAATTTCATGATTTTTAAAGATGTTTAGCATATTTTAAAAATTCTTGCAAAATCAGTGTGCATAATTCATTTTTGGAAATACGTGTCAGTGATGTTTGTACCATAGAGAATTCATTACTACACCAAAATTCAAATTTCAAAAGGGATATTCAAGCTTACACAAATATATAACTAATGAAATAAGTTTCACACGATTTTGATGATTTTTGAATGAGATATGACCTCTTGAATCCATGCATGTGAATCTGCCATCTTTGGACAGATTGCACCACGAATTTCTTTTCATTGGTTGAGCACTCAAAAATCCACCAAATCATGTGATATCAGGTTCTTTGGAAAGCTAACTCACTGAACTTGAACTTAGACTCAAAAATCATGCATTTTGGATAAGCTATCATGGAGATATTCATGCAACAAGTCCACACAAATTCTGACTAGTAACTCTTTGCACACTAAAAAGTTTTGTAATGGTTGAAGGTTTAAAACTTGGAATTTTTGAATGATTCCAGTGGGGTTCGAACCCTAACCCATAAAATATCAAACCATAAAAATTGTAAACAAAAATGAGTCCATTTACACCCTTTTTGGGTCGTCCAAAGCCACATGCAACATTCTGTCAGCATTAGGTCAGAATCAATATTCAACTTTTTCACCAAAAACACTTAGAAATCTTTAAGACTATGGGGTTTACTTGATGTTAAACTAAAAACCCCAACATATATCACTCAAATAGAATAAATATACTTGAATATCATCAAGTTACATGCATGAAATAATAAAGAGATTTTCAGCCCCAAAAGAGTAACAAAACATCAAAACATGTGGTTTTTCACTCAAATCTTGTGTTCATAGGGAAGAGTCATAGAATTTCACCATCTTTGAATGTTTTTACACATTTCTATGGTTCATTCTCGTCCTCAAACATCAAGAACCTCATTCATCCAACAAGGAGGGTTTAAACCTCAAGAAAAGCAAGAAAAACACCAAAAAGGGCTAAAAATCGAAGCTAATATGCACCTTTCATTCTTACCTTGATGATGCAACTAATAGGACTTTGAAATTCTTGACTTAAACTTCTATAACTTCAGATTTTTGATGATATGAAGGCTGATTTTCTTGAAGAGTTTAGAGAGAGAGAGAGAGAGAGAAAAGAGAATAGAGAGAGAGTGAAATTTGAAAAATGAAAT
The DNA here is from genome assembly GCA_030169165.1 of Centaurea solstitialis. NCBI lineage: Eukaryota > Viridiplantae > Streptophyta > Magnoliopsida > Asterales > Asteraceae > Centaurea > Centaurea solstitialis. Next base: position 51,333,428 of record CM058042.1, on the reverse strand, counting down.
CATGAAATGGATTGGGAAATGGTGAGATGATTATGAGTTTTGAAAGAAAAGAGGGAGAGAGGTATAAGGGGGGGGGGGGGTGGCCGGCCTTGGTGGGGTCCACCCCAACCCTTTGCCATTTTTTTTTAAATTAGGGTTCTATACTGATAAAACCAACGCAGTGTCAGGTTTCGGTGCTTTTTCGGTAAAAACCGACTTTTTCAAAGGTGAAATTAGGTTATTTAGAACAGTTTATTTTTATTTCTACTAAATCATCATATTTTATACAAGTTGGCTTAAAATTTGGCATTATAAGGTTTTCGGGTGACTCTGGGCCGGTACGGGCTTTTTCGGGCAATTTTTGGGAATTCTAGGTTATCGTCTAAATTTTTCACGCAAACTAACCTAAATTCTTCTGATAACTTAAATGACTAAAATTTTACCTACGGAAACACTACTGAGTGATTTAACGAGTATCTAACCTGAAAGCCAAATTTGTCGGTTGTCACAAAACGGGGTAAATTCAAGCAATTAAGTACGACCAAAACATGTATAATTTTGGAGTTATCAGGAGTCTATTCACTAATTATCAGATAATAAATAAACCTAACCAACAATTTCAAGTAGCAACAGTTAAAACCATAAATAGGAGTCAAACAATAAACATTCAAAAGTGATAAATCTATTGAATAAAACAAAGTCAAACCATCATTCAAGTTCGTCAAACCATAGTAAGCACTAAAGAAATCTAACCACTAAACATGGTAACAAAGAAAGCAAGGTAACGATATGAACACATTAGGCACACTGTGCAGCAATTGAAGATAATACACCAGTAACTCGGCTTCGGGTACAGACCAGTGACGCTCCACTGAGATTAAGCACATTCTTCAATTGTTGGTTCATATGAATCTCCTCCCCTGGCTATGAATTTTAGATCTGATATTTTTGTGAAGTCTCAAAACCTAGGCTGGAAGGCAGTGTTTAAAGGCTTGTCGACACACCTCGTGATCATGAAATGTGCTTTGCGACGCGAGGCCTCTGATCCACATCATAAATCTAGGGTTTCTCATAAGTTCTGGAAGCTTCTTCAAGGAATCAACACTTTTAGCGAACACCATACATAATTTCGCGACGCCAGGTCTGAAAATCATAGAATCTTCTCAAAGTGTAGATCATCTCGCGACGCCAGATAGGCATCTCGCGATCACGAAATCTTTTTGTTCCTTCAAAATTCTACTTTTCACATTTTTGGCCTTTTTTGTACTTTTCATTCCAAGTGCCTTCCAAACCTATAAAACAAAGAATCCAAGCCTTTCGGAGGTCAAATGGACCAAAATATGTCTAAAACGGGAAAACCATGAATTTAGCAATTACAAAACATATATAATTTTGGTGATATCATGCTCCCCTACTCGTCAGTCAAAGATGGGTATGTCAACCAAATAGCGCTATCCACAAGTATCATCGGCCCATAAAGAGTTGATAGTAGTGTACCAAACGGGGACTTAACTTTAAACTCAACATATCATTACAGTGTAAACATTAATTTACTCATATCAACGATGTATATCCTTTTTCATTTAGCAATATAAATCAATTCCATTTTCAATAGATAACATGCTTTTCACCCCAACACATATAAATACATAGTAAAAGTAGGGTTGTGAATAGTCACCTGATAGAAGTAGACGCGTAAGAAAAACGGCAACTGGATCCCTTAGTTGGCCTAAGAGTTTCCTATAATGTTAAATGAACTTATAAGTCCTTTTGTACCTATACTTAACGCTAAGCTAGACCAAGTACACCCACATCTTATATAATGCCTTAGTTTAAGATTTTAAGCTAAATCGATGTATTAAACAAGTTCCAACACTTATCCAAAGTCATTCATATAAAAGCGAGTAGAGCTTTTGTAACGCCCCAAATTTCACAACCGTCGTGTGCTGTTATTTTACACATAAATCTTACAATAAACAACACCTTAAATAATACATGTTCCTTTATTACATCAAGAGTTCATACATAACGGAAATGTAGCTTAAAACTAGTACATAATAAACTATCTTTATTTAGATTTTGTAGTGCTAAATCGAGAGGTTCATCTTACTCCGTTCCTGAGATGCATACATAAAATATGTAAGCTTTTAAGCTTAGTAAGTAGTTATGGTTTTCATAGGAAATCTTCATAAAACTTGTCCATTCATAATTTTTGTGAATGCATAAAAACTTTCTTTTGAGATCTCACTTGACACATGTATGTATGCCATACTTACCATGAGGTTTGCTAACCCCCGGGTCCCTTAAAGGCTATCCCATAAGGTTCGTTTGCAAAGCGTTCCTTCTTGTCATATCTCGTACGTTGGATATTATGGCAATACATAACATGTAAAAGCTTTTCATGTATAGATTTATTTAAAGCATAACATACCATCATATATCATTTTGATCATAAAATTCTCATGCTTTCATGTATAATAAACATTTTATAATATCAAAGCTTTCATAAAAATAGTTTTCTTATGTATGATCTCAAAATCACATAACACACTTACTTTAGTTGTAGCTTTTCTTGACTATTTGCTTCTAGTGTTTAGAGAGAGAGTGAGAATATTGAATGCTTTGAAAAGCTTGAATTAAGCCACTATTTATAGTTGTATTTTACTTGCTCTTTAAGCCAAAATAATGCCACCTCCTACTAAATGGATAAGTAAGATAAATACCTTGATTCTCAAGGTGAAATGCCACCTCCTACTTAAGGATAGGGATTATCCTTGCTTTGTCATGCTTATAGGTTAGCCATGTGGGTTAGTAGCTTGTATTAGCTATTAGTAGATTCTCCATCTCATGCTTATTAGCTTAGGATTTCATTATTTTAGGTTTGCCAACACTTATATGTAGCTTATAACTAGACTTCTTAGGCTTGATTTCACATGCTTAATTGGTAAGCTACTTGTAAGCTACTTGAAATTTATTATTTTTATTTGTAACTATCTAAAAATATGCTACTAATGTCATTATATAGCTGCTGCCATTAGTGATTTTTTATCATAATAATCAAGTTAAAAATTAGTAAAATAAATATCTATATTGAGATTAGGGTGTTACAATTTTTCCCTTCTTACAAGAATTTCGTCCTCGAAATTTTACACAAAAAGATGCGGGTACTTATTCCGTATTTCTGATTCAACTTCCCATGTTGGTTCTATCCCATGAGAGCAATCCCATTGGACTAATACTAGTGATACCTCTTGTAACACCCCAGATTTCCAATACAACAATATAGCATAAATAACAATAAATCCCAGTGATCTAAGTCGCAAATATCATAACATACTAAATTCAAAATAGGTGGTTTAGAGTGCATGCGGAACATCCCTCCACAGCTGAGATAACTAAGGTTAAAGTACTAGAATTTAAGCCAGCTACGCTAATCTAAGTGTTCACCTTCTCTTTGCCTCTAAGAGCGCGATCTTTCCCTGAAAGGTTTAAAAAGTTTGAAAACGAGGGTTAGACCACAGGGTCTAGTGAATTCCCTCAAAACGGTTTAATAACAAAAATCTGGCCCTCTGACCCATTTACAAAACAATCACCAGGTCAGATGTGTTACGGACAAAGAAATCCTCGTCACATATCGAGAATCAGTCCAGGCCCATCCGGCGCCTAACAATAACTCCCAAGGGACGTAGCCCGAGGTACCCCCAAGTGGTTGATCGGACCACCTGGTAAACACTCCCAGGGAACATGAAGTTCCAAGGTACCCAGTGTCCATAATGCAACACATCTACCAACAGTTCGATACATACATTACCATTTTAAACATGCTTAAACGTAATTATCAGATCTTATCACATTATCATAAAACAGGAACATTTCATCAGTCAAATCATTTATCGAAAACAGAATGGGCATTTAAAAGACAGTTTAAAACAGTAATCCCATTCAATTCAGGCAAGGGAACTCACCTGAGCAATTCTCACTAACTCGCCGATGAACTCGCCTAACGTCCTTGTATGAATTCTAAGGCATTAATGATCGCGCCTATTTAAACCTCTAACTATGACACCCCTAGGCAGCGCCCCTCGAAAATTTTTATTTCTAAGGGATTAGATCACTATAGAAAAACCTATCTGAAAACTAACCCTACAGTCGCAGTCCTCCAAAATCCGACTCGGAAAACACTTTCCCGACTCGGGAAATGGCATAACCCGACTCGGATGAAACTCACTAACAAAATCTTAACGCCCTGATTCCCCGACTCGGGAAATAGCTTTCCCGACTCCAAGAATCGCATGGTCAAAATAACGATTTTAACTAGCCGAATTCCTGACTCGGAAATCATAGATTTCCAATTCGGGAAAGGCATTGGGAACCCAAAATACATCAACTACTACGGTGATTTCCCGACTGGGAAATCATATTTCCCAACTCAGGAAAGTATGATTCCCGACTCGGGAAATAAAAATCCCAACTCGGGAAATGCGAATCAGTTCTGGAAAAACAGCCTAAAATCGATCAAAGTCGATTCTAACAGGTCTAAACTCGATCCAATTGTACCCAAACTAATCCCAATACAATTATACCTCAATCATCAGTAGTCTTACACTTTTTGGGCATCGAATCTTACCTCAGTGATGATTTCCCGACCTAGATGGCGAAAATGGCTCCAAGCTTCCTCTTCAAAACACACACTACCTCACACACACTAGAGATTTACCAAAAATGGTTTAATCTCTAGGGTTTAGGTTTATATAACATGGGCTATGGGCCAAACCCATTCCATAAATGATTTAATCCAAACCATTTAACACTTTCTCATAAACAACATTTTCACCCCTTTCCCCACCTTACTCTTACACAAAAGGTCATTTTAACAAGAAACTTTAACGGGACATTAACTCCATTAATCGAAAATCTCGGTTATTACACCTCTTTATTCTGAAGCTTCTTTATTTTACGTTCTGTGATAGCTATCGGGCTTTCTACGAACATGAGTTTGTCATCAACTGAAATTTCTTCAACTGGAATCACAATATCTTCTTTAGCCCGACATTTCTTTAAATTGGATACATGAAAAGTATTGTGTATACTTTTCAATTCTTCTGGTAATTCGAGTTGATATGCCACTGCTCCTGTCTTTTTAGTTATTTTGTACGGTCCAATGTATAATGGTCGCAACTTACCTTTCTTGCCAAAACGTAGAACCCCTTTCCACGGTGATACTTTTATTAATACCTTGTCATCAACTTGGAAATCAATGGGCTTCCTCATTTTGTCTCCATAGCTTTTCTGTCTATCCTGTGCGACCTTGAGTCTTTCTCTTATTTGAGTTACCTTGTCAGTTGTTTGTTGGATAGGTCCAGCTAATTGTTTTCTACCGACCTCCATCCAACACACAGGTGTTCTGCATTTTCTTCCATATAGAACTTCAAATGGTGCAACTTGAATACTACTGTGGTAGCTGTTATTGTAGGCAAATTCAATAAGAGGTAGATGACTATCCGAATTCCCTTTTAAGTCAATTGCACATGCCCTTAGCATATCTTCTAAGGTTTGGATTGTTCTCTCACTTTGACCGTTAGTCTGAGGATGGTATGATGTACTCATTTTAATCCGATAGCCTAACTCCTTTTGAAAACTTCGCCAAAAGTTTGAAGTAAAACGACGATCTCGATCGAAGACAATGGATAAAGGTACTCCATGTCTTGAAACTATTTTGTTTATATATATTTTGGCTAGTTTCTTCAGTGCATACGTTTCCTTTATAGGTAGAAAATGTGTTGTCTTTGTTAATCGATCGACAATTACCCATATAGCATCAGAACCTTTCAGCGTTCTTGGCAATTTTGTCACAAAATCCATAGTAATGTCTTCCCATTTCCAAACAGGAATATCTAACGACTGTATTGCCCATATGGTCTTTGATGTTCAATTTTAACCTTTAGAGATGTAAGTGTGACAACCGACAAAATTCGGCTCTCAGGTTAGCGGCCCGATAATCACTCATTAGTATAATTCTTAGTGTTGTTCCAGATTCAAGCTCTAATCAACATGCAATCAAGTAGAGAATGATTTGAAAGCTATATGTCATTGATTCTTGGATCAAAGTTTACACATACTAAACACACCAAGAACACACACACTTAAGAACTAACTTTCTCTCAATCACTTCTCACTTTCACAATGATACGTATGCATGTCACACTTCCAAACTAACTCACATTGGGTATTTATACCCAAACATCTAAACCCTCAAGGTTTACAAGAATTACACAAACTACCCTATTAAAGGAAAACTATTACAAAAGACTAAAACAATAAAAGTAAACTTTGACTTTGTTGCACACTTTGACTTTGCCTTTGACTTCAACTTTAGCACAATCTTGTGATCTCGGATACAATCCGATTTTGCACCCAACAATCTCCCCCTTTGGATTCGAGATCACAAAAAGAATTAGGCAAACGTCTTCAAGAAAGCATCAACACTTTAAGCATCAACGATAAGCTTCCTTGAATGATAAGCTTCCGTAATAATCTTCACGAATCATCCAAATCTTCATGAAGCTTTAACAATCTTTGAACACGAAGCTTTAACAAACCGAGATATCTTCAAATAATCACCAAACTTCAAACATCTCTTGCAAGCATCTCTTGTCATATCTCGTAATCTTCTCTTTGACTTGACATTTCGGAACCATCTCCCCAAAGTATCTTCAAAGCATTTCTCGACTTTACATTTCTAAACCATCTCCCCCTTTTTGATGAAATATGAAATAATCATCAAAATCTATAGAAATGTATGATCGGATAACTCGTCTCGTAAAGATACAAACATGTAAAAGTACCACCATAGATATCAAAACCATCTCACATAACCATCTTCACCTTGTTACTCCAGAATTCCCCTTATTACTCCAAAGAAATACCGTCAATTCCATAAAGTAATCCGAATCTTTTCAAATTCAGATTTAAGTGGGAAAATCCTGAAACAACACATGAATCAGTTGGAATGCCTGTGAGAAGCACAAAGCAACTCAGTACAACAAATGCACTATATAAAGAGCTTTAGTGATGATCACTCCCCAGGGCTTCCGTTCAATCATCGCAAATACAAAAAGTATTCCTATGAACGTTCGGACAAAGAAACAAATTCCTTGTGTGTATTTGTGATGAAAGAAAATAAGCATCAAGTGCTTTCATAAGGCTCAAAATGTGAAAACATTTCACGACTCGATGTGTAGAAATGAAGTTCGAAGGCAGGGCAGCTTCCTTCTGTTTCAATATCGATTTTCCAAATGAAAACCTGATAGATTATGTGCTGCGTCCCCGTGATGAAATGAAACATCTCCTTGTTAAGAAGGAAATGAGTAGCTAGTGGGGTAAAAACGAGAGTCGGCATTGGGCTTTGCCTTGTTTCAATATCGGTCACCAAAGAATGTGAACCAATAGATTATGTGGTTGCCCGGCTTAGAAAAGGTTGGTGCAGAGTTTTATATTTCTTTTAACTCTGTTCTCACACCCTCCAATTCTTTTAAGCATCCTCACTTCTAACCAATCTCTCATATAATATTTTTCCGCTCAATCACTATGAGAATAACTCGACCACCTGAGTCATCTCCCCCACTCTTTGATGGAGACCCCTCACTCATTTCTCAAGGATAACTTCTTGGGTAGGATTGCCGGTTCTGGAAATCCATAGAAGTTCTGTTAAGCTCACACATCCCATGAAATAAGTTTCATAAACATGAAAGTACAATGATTCATCGGGCGAATCAATGAGCCAATATGAAACATGCTCGAACAAATATATATAATCATAATAGGAGCATAAAAAATTCCTTCAAACAAGTATATGAAATGAAGAACATGAATGATATAAACTTGTTTGAGAAAACTGATTCATCATATGATGTGAGATATGTTCTTGAAAATCTTTGGTGTACACAAAATGAATAAATGTTATCTATACGATCAAGATATAGATATAGCAATGAAGAACGTATCTGATCAAATAAACGATGAAGTACAATGAGGAATTATCAAACGAGCGTATTACCACCGAAAAATATGGTCATATAGAGACGTGGTAATAACAAGACAAAAGAAGCTAAACCGGTGTGTATGAATACTTGAAAAGTATATGAAAAGATAATACGCAAGTATTAACCTTTGGAAACACACGGTTAGAAAATATCCGTCAACTCATCATGATATGAAAACATGGAAAATCACACTTCTAATTCGAAAAAAATTTGAGAATCGAGAAGTGAGTTTGAACATTTTAAAAAAATTTCATATCTGAAAGTTGTTCGTCTTTCAGGTATGTAAGCATGAAAGCTTATTTGAACTCTCCCCCTAAAAATAATATCTCTTTTATGAACTCCCCCTCAAATGGATAATCTGCAAAACAAAGTAGAAATTGGTATTCATTGAAAATGAATCCTTAGATGTTAGTCAGATAGTATCCAATCCAGAATAATTAAGCAACTCCCCCTTAAATTAAGATACGAAACAGATTTAAGTTGGAGTAAGCATGCCAAGCTTGCTAACCAAGAAGTTAAAACGCTTTTCATCTAAAGGTTTAGTGAAAAGGTCAGCAAGTTGGTAATCTGTTTGAACAAAGAACATTTCGATATTACCTTTCTCCACATTATCTTTAATAAAATGATACCGGATGTCGATGTGTTTGGTCTTGGAATGCTGAACCGGATTTGACGTTATCGCAATTGCGCTTTCCGAATCACAGTAGATAGGGACTCTCTTCAACTTGTACCCATAATCTAGTAGTTGTGTCTTCATCCAAAGCACTTGCGAACAACAACTTGCGGCGGCCACATATTCTGCTTCGGCCGTAGAAGTTGAGACGCAATTTTGCTTTTTCGAAGTCCAACTAACAAGTTTATCACCTAAAAACTGACATGATCCAGAAGTGCTTTTCCTATCCAGTTTACAACCACCATAATCTGAATCTGTAAAAGATATTAGCTCAAAACTAGAATCTTTCGGATACCAAAGGCCCAACTCGGGTGTGCCTTTGAGATACCGTAAGATCCTTTTAACTGCCGCAAGGTGTGACTCTTTAGGATTAGCTTGAAAACGAGCACAAAAACATGTGGCGAACATAATGTCCGGTCTAGTCGCAGTGAGGTACAAAAGAGAACCAATCATGCTTCTGTAAATCTTTTGATCAACGGGTTTACCGGCTAAATCAGGACCCAAAAGATTTCCAGTTGGCATTGGTGTTTTAATTGGAGAACAATCAGTCATGTGAAACTTTTTCAACATATCTTTAATATATTTTGACTGATTTATAAAGATGCCATCCGGGTTTTGTTTGACTTGAATTCCTAGAAAGAAATTCAATTCACCCATCATGCTCATTTCAAACTCGGTCTCCATGATTTTAGAAAACTTTGTACACAACTCTGGATTAGTAGAACCGAAAATAATGTCGTCAACATAAATTTGAACTAAAAGCAAGTCATCACCTTCTTTCTTCAGAAAAAGAGTAGTATCGATCGTACCTCGTTTGAATCCTTTGGATAAGAGATGATTAGTCAGAGTTTCATACCATGCTCTTGGAGCTTGTTTTAAGCCATACAAAGCTTTGTCCAAGATGCATACATGATCAGGAAAATCTGGATCGACGAATCCTTCGGGTTGCTCTATATAGACCTCCTCATGCAAGACACCATTCAAGAACGCAGATTTGACATCCATTTGAAATACCTTGATGTTCTTGTGAGCCGCATAGGCCAGAAAGATTCGAATTGCCTCGATCCTCGCTACCGGTGCAAAAGTCTCATCGTAGTCAATACCTTCTTGTTGAGAGTAACCTTTAGCAACCAATCGCGCTTTGTTTCTGACAATCACTCCGGATTCATCTTTCTTATTTCTGAAGATCCACTTGGTTTTAATGATTGATTTATCTTGCGGTCTTGGAACCAAGCGATACACTTTGTTTCTTTTGAACTGTATAAGCTCTTCTTGCATTGCTAGAAGCCAATCAGAATCATCTAATGCTTGAGAGACATTCTTTGGTTCAATTACGCTCAAGAAACTTTTGTATAAGCAGTAGTTTGCAGATGCAGATCGCGTTTTAACACCATCATTGACATCACCAATCACATTGTAGAGTGGATGTGCTCTTGTCCATTTCAACTGAGCAGGAAGAATTGCAAGATCATCTAGATTGTTCTGACTATCATTTTCATCAATGATTGCAGGAATCTCTGATTGATCATCGGGGGTTAACTCTGATTGCTCAACACTTGGAACTGGTATAGCTTGATCAGAGTTGGAAGTAGAACAAATATTCTCCGATGGTCCGGAATCATTCACGCTTGAAGGTTCTGGGACATCATGAATATCAACTCTTGGATTTCTGGAAAGAATGAGATCTTCATTATCTGCACAAACATCCAGAAAAGCATCCATAAACAGTAAATCGAGTTCTGAACTATTTGGATCAGTAATAGAATCAGAAGTCGTAGAAGTAGCTTGACTATGAATTTCGAGTCCTGAACTGCTATGTTCAGAAGTCATTGACACGGTTTCATCAAAGGTCACATAAACGGTTTCCATAACCATCTTGGTTCTTTTGTTGTAGACCCGGAAAGTCTTTGACGTTAGCGAATAACCAAGAAAGTATCCCTCGTCGGCTTTCTTGTCAAACTTACCAAGATTGTCACGGTTGTTAAGAATGTAACACCTACAACCAAAAACATGAAAAAATTTCACATTAGGAACTCTACGGTTGATTATATGATAAGGAGTTTTCTGAAAGCGCTTAGTGATGATAGTTCGATTTTGTGTAAAACAAGCCGTTGAAACCGCTTCGGCCCAAAAGGTAAGAGGTAATCCGGAGTAAGCTAGCATCGTTCGTGCCGCTTCCACTAAGGTTCGGTTTCGTCTTTCTACAACTCCATTTTGTTGTGGAGTATAAGCACCTGAAAAATTATGAGAAATACCAACAGATGTTAGATAAGCATCTAAAGTAGCATTTTTAAATTCAGTGCCATTATCACTCCTAATCTTTCGAACTGGAAGTTGCAAAAGAACTTGGATCCTCTTGATAAACTTTATGATCAACTCGGGAGCTTCAGATTTCATTCTCAGAAATTCTAGCCACGTGTACCGTGAGTATTCATCAACCATAACCAGAATGTACTTCTTTCCACTAATTGATTGAATTCTCATCGGTCCGCATAAGTCCATGTGGAGCATTTCGAGTGGTGATTGACACGAAGATTCTGTCTTTGACTTGTGAGAACTTCTCTTCATCTTTCCCATTTGACAAGCCGGACATAAAGAATCTCTATCAAATGTCAACTTTGGAAGACCTTTCACCAATCCACCATTAGCTAGTTTGCTAATATCTGAGAAATTCTGATGAGAAAATCTTCTATGCCATAGCCAACTTTCGCCTTTTGTTGCCTTTGTGAACAAACAAACTGGTTTCGAAGAATCTATCACCGGAAAGTCAACCACATAGAGATTGTAAAACCTTCTCCCTTCAAAAATCTCAACACCATCACTATTAATGATAAGACAGTTAATGATGGAAAATAGAACAATGTTATAACCATCACAAAACTGACTTGCACTAAAAAGATTATGACTTAACCCCTCAACATAAAGTACCTTCTTTATGGATACCTTACCATTTGTAAGAATGCCGTAACCTTTGATGACACCAGTCGTCTTATTCCCAAAACTAACTGTTCCTCCTGGTCGTTCCACATAATTGTGCAACAACTCCTTGTAGCCAGTCATATGTCTTGAACAACCGGAATCGACATACCACATATGCCTGGCCTGTAGAAACATGTTAGTTCATCTTGGGAACCCATATCCAAATGGGTCCTTTCTTGTTGGTCTCATACATCTTTAACAAATCAGAAGATGAACCTAAAATCTTACAGTTTATTCCAGACTTTGAAATTTGTGCATTCAATAAATCTTTAGGAATCCATTTGCACACAAATTTCACATCAACTGATTTATCTTTTGCTTGTGAAAGATTTTTCTTTTTAGCACTAAACACTTTAGCACGATGATCAAACGAGTAAGCACGAGATTTATCATGAGAAACACCACTAGATCTCTTCTTGTTATCATGACTAGAGTTCAAAGAAAAAGAGTTATCACCACAATTAGTACAATGCAAACGTTGCATAGCAAAAAACATTAAGGCAGACTCAAAAGAGTTTTGACACTTATTGAATCTAACATTCAGATTACATTTATTTGCATCATCAACGGATGACTTTTTAACAAAACGCTTTTTCTTCTTTGAATCTTTCTTCTTCCACCCTAGGCCATGTCGTTTAAAACTTTTTAAATCTGTAGAATCAGAAGAACTAGAGTTAATAGGTGTCTTAGGAACTGAACATACATCAGATGAATCTTTTGAAGATGTTTCAAGTGTAGCATAAGAAGTACTTCCTACCTCAAAAGTACTTGCATCAAAATTAATTGAACAAGTTTCAGACTTTAACAAAGTATACGAGGATTTCTTATCTTTAGAAATTCCACTATCACTTGAAACATTTACAACACTTGGTTTATCTTGTATACCAGACTTTGGTTTTTCAAAAACAGCACCAAATTCCACATCTGGTAGTTTGAGTTCTGATTTAAGGATATCACCTTCAACCATACTATCTAAACTTTTGTACACAAGATATCCATCTTTGTCAATAACAGGATATGTACTTAACTCAGTGACTTCAGGCTTAACACTTTGATCAAAACAAGGTGGAGTTTCTTGAGACTCAAACATGGGGTTTGAAATAAAATTTATCTTTTCTTCCTCAACACCCGCTTCAATATCATCATCATTATCAGAATCAAAACATGGTTTGGTCTCATCAGAATCAGAATCAGACTCATAATCAGAAACGCTTTTATTTTCTGAAAGATTATTAACTTGAATAAACTCAGAAAGATTTTCACAATCTGTTTCTTTTTCAAGTTCACTTGTCTTATCTTCAGATTTAGGAGTAGAATCAGTCGTCTTTGACTCATTTTCAATATCGTTACTAAGCTTTTCAGATTCATTTGAAAAAGACTTTATATCTTGAGAATACAAAGAAACACACTGAGTATGAGAAAACTCGGGTTTTCTTGTTTTATAACTTTGATTTAAATCATCATATTTAAAATCACATGTGAAATCAAAGTTATTCTTTCTCTTTGGCTTTGAATCTGAAACACTATCACTTGAGTCATCAACAACTTTTTCTTTACCTTTATCCGAAGAATCAGATAATGAGCTACCAGATTTTACAAAGGTCTCATTTAATTTTGGAAAACTTAAGTTATCAAACTGATAAAGACCTTTAGGGGCTTTCTTTAAAACATCATTTTCAGGTAAACCTAACCCCATTTTTGGATTGTAAAATCTAGTATCCTTTAGATTATTTGTCAAAAGCTTAAGCGTCTGTTGAGTCTGACCTCTTTTGATATTAAGATCCTCCAACTGTTTGATTTTGGCATAAGCCTCAGACCTATCTTGAAAACAAACTTCATATTTGATCATATATTCAGCTTTTTCAGACTCCAAATTTACTAAAGCACTCTTCATCTCAGAGATTTGAGATTCTAGTTTGGCTTTCTCTTTCCTAATCTCAGCCTTTTCAAGCTCACGATCATCAGCTAAAGATTTATATAATTCACATTCATTACTGAATTCAATGACTCGAGCTCTTTCGAACTTAATCTTTTCCTTCAAGTCATCAAATTCAGTTTTTAAAATTAAAAACTGTTCTTCTAAAGAGCATTCATCATTATCAGACATATCCGAGTCAGAAGGAGTTTGACTTACCTCATTTGTTTCTTCGGTCTGTTTGTGAAGGTTGATGGTTTCTTCCACACTAGCCATGAGATTGTAGTGAACTTGTGTGAAATGAGCAGAATCCTCATCATCAGAAGTATCATCATACCAACATTCCTCTTCCGCCATCAAAACTTTTCCTTCACTCTTGCGTTTAGCAAGTTGAGCCTTCTTTGAGTAGTAGTCAAAATCCCTGACTTTCGGTGCTCTACAATCTTTGACAAAATGGCCTGGTTTGCCACAGTTGAAACAAACATTGCCTTTCTCATCTGTCTTTTCTTTCTCATAATTCTTCCTCTCCGGCCTTCTCTCATAATCCTTTGGCTTGTACTTGTCTCTTTTGTAGTTATCAAACTTGGGTTTCGAATAGAACTTCTTCTTCCCATAACGTTTGTGAATCGAACTAGACAAAAGAGCAAGTTTGTCGGCAACTCGCTTCAAATCAACATCGGACTCAGAACTTTCATCTTCAAGGGATTCTGAATCAGAATCAGACAACTCGGTGACTAAAGCCTTTGAATGGCTTTTCTTCTTTGAACTAGCACTAGGGAGCACACTCTTCTTCTTTTCAGTCAACAGGGCCAAAGAATCAGAAATACTCTTCTGCTTCATCACAATATCTTTGACTTTCACTTCATGTTGACTAAGAATGGAATACAAGTCATGCAAGTCTTCTTCCGCCAAGTTCTTGTTCATTTGAAGATTAACGGAGTAGTGATCCCATTCTGGATTGAGATTCTTCAAGAACTTGAAGTTTATCTCAGAAGTAGACTTTTGCATCCCATTTCTCCTCAAATCATTCAGAATAATGTTGAACCGACTATAAGAATCTGCAAGTGTTTCTCCCTCTAAAGCTTTAAACCCTTCATAAGCTCCGATTGCTTGGTTTAGCTTAGCTTGGATTGATCTCTCAGTCCCTTGAAACTGTTTCTCCAACTCATCCCACAACTCTTTCGCAGTATTTCTACTATCAACACGATTAAACAAATCGTTCGGAATCGCCATCGTGAGTAAAGTAAGAGCTTTGTCATCAAGTTCAGCTCTTATCTTTTCTAGCTCATTGTAATGCCTAAAGAGTTTGAACACACGCCTTGGTTCAATCGCGGGAGTAGTGGCAGTCTCAGGTGTACCCGGAATGTCAATGTAGGGCTTAATCGGACCTTCTTGAATGCTCACCATAAGTGTCTTATCGATGTTGTTGAGGAATTGAATCATTCTAACACGCCATTGCGGATATTCGCCTATCTGAAGAACCGGAGGCTTTGACTTCGAACCCATACTCAAAAGATCTCTAGACATCTTTGTAGAACTTGAAATTGATCGGTAATTCACTGAAACTGGTAGATTTCTTCCGAACTTCTGGAGGTATACTAATCTGAGAATCTGTGGCTAATCTGAACACTTCTTTTGATCAACGAAAAGGTTAGTGACAAAAGTCAAAAAGTCAACAGAAAAGTCAACCGGTGAATAGTGAAATCCCGAGAAAAAATATTTTTCAAAAATTTGAAAGTTGATTTTGACTGCGAAATTGAAAGAATAGGCCAGAAAATCAACCTCTCGGAAATCACCAAAATCTCGGAAAAACCGGCATTTTTCGGGAAAAAATGACCTTCTTAAAAATGACTGAACTTTTTCACCGTAGAATCAGATAAGAAGTCTAAGAAAGTTAACGTGAAAAAATGCCCGAAAAACGCTTCCAGACTCTTTTTTTTTTTTAAGATATAGTGAAATCTTAAACCTATATCTATTTAGGAAGAATTAAGGTTGAGAGTGCGAAAAATTTTGGAGATAACCTAGAATTCCCGAAAATTTGCCCGAAAAAGCCTGTTCCGGCCCAAAGTCGTCCGAAAACTTTATAATGCCAAATTTTAAGCCAACTTGTATAAAATATGATGATTTAGTAGAAATAAAAATAAACTGTTCTAAATAACCTAATGTCATGCTCGAAAAGTCGGTTTTGTCGAAAAATTATCGCGAACCGACACTGCGTTCAATTTTAACAGTATTTGGACCTTAATTTAAAAAAAAAAAAAAAAGATGAGAAGGGTTGGGATTGGCCCATATGGCCGGCCACCACCCCCTCCCCCTATCATCTCTTTCTCTCCTTCTCCAACACATTTAATCCTACTCCCTTTCCCAACTCCTTTCATCATTTCATTTCAAAATTTTCCTTCCATTTTTCTCTCTTCTTCTCTCTTCATTCTCTCTCAAGAAATCAGAAAATCCATCATCCAAATCTGAGTTTTTGAAGGTTTTAACAAAAATCTCAAAGTTCTAAGGGTTTGCATCATCAAGGTAAGAATGAAATATGCATTGTAGCTTCGATTTTAGCTCCTTTTTGGTGTTTTCTTGCATCTTTGATGCTCTAAACTCTTCTCTCTTGGTTGAATGACAATCTTAGTGTTTGGAAATGAGGATGAACCATAGAAATGTTCAAGTACATTTAAAGGATGGTGAAACTCTATGATTTTCCCCTATGAACACAAGATTGGAATGAAATACCATAAATTTTGGGTGTTTTGATGCTCCTAAGGGGCTGGAACTTCTTACTATTTCATGCATGAAACTTGATGATATTCAAGTATATTTCTTTTATTTATTTGTAATAAGTTAGGGGTTTTTAGTTTATCATCAAAAACCCCCAAATTTTCAAAAGATTCTATGTGTTTATGGTGAAAATGTTGGGTCTTGAATCTGTTTTGATGCTGACAGATTTTTGCATGGTGTTTGGACGACCCAAAAAGGGTGTTTATGGATTCCTTTTTCTCTAAAATTTTTATGGTTCAATATTTTAAGTGTTAGGGTTCAAACCCCACTGGAATCATTCAAAAATTCCAAGTTTTAAACCTTCAACCATTACAAAACTTTTTAGTGTTCATCAGCTTCTGGTCAGAATTTTATATCAACTTCATGCATGCATATCTCCTTGATAACTTAACGAAAATGCATGATTCTTGATTCTACGTTCAAGTTCAGTGAGTTAGCTTTCCAAAGAATCTGAAAACACATGATTTGGTGGATTTTTGGGTGTTTAACCAATGAAAAGAATTTTGTAGTGCAATCTGTCCAAAGATGGCAGATTCACATGCATGGATTCAAGAGGTCATATCTCATTCAAAAATCATCAAAATCGTGTGAAACTTGTTTCATTAGTTAGATATTTGTTTTATCTTGAATATCCATTTTGAAATTCGAATTTTGGAGTAGCATTGAATTCTCTATGGTACAAACACCACTGACTTGTATTTCCAAAAATGATTTATGCACACTGATTTTTCAAGAATTTGTAAAATATGTTAAACATCTTCAAAAATCATGAAATTTGGTGGGAATGTTGTTAATACCCCCAATATCAGTGGATAAAATTTTGATAACTTATCTCCTTTTGGAACTAAGCTTAATGGTAGCATTTTTGAAACAAAACAAATCTGCCAGAATCTGATTTCTTCAAAAAAGGTTGTTTTGCAAACTTCAAGAAATCCCATATGTTTGGACATTGTATAAAGTAACTAAAAGCTATTTTATACTAAGTTGAACTTAATAAATTTGAGTGAAGGCATTATAATAGGATTTCGGTAATGACTTGACTAGATACGGACTGTTGAAGTAAGACTTACGTTAAATACGTATGTTATAGGAAATAAGTAGACTTGGAGTCGGGATTATTCACGTACTGTCGCTTGTTCAAAGAACTAAGCTACTCAAGGTGAGTATTCACAGCCCCTCTTTTACCGTTTTTACGAATTTGGGGTGAAAAGCATGTTCAATGAAATGAATTGTTGATTTATTTTGAAATATAAATCTTGATATGAAAAAAATTTGTACTGTTAAGAGACATGATATAGTGAGTTTGAAAAAGTTTAAGTCCCCGGTATCTACTATTAACTCATAACAATGGGCCTATAATACTAGTGGATAGCGCTATTTGGTTGACATACCCACCTTAAACTAACGAGGAATAGGTGCACTGTATTGAATAAAAGTTCTACACATGTGGGATTTAGTCCCACCGCTGAGGTAGAACAGGGGCGTAGCATGTCGTATTTTCAGGCTTAGTAGTGACTCAAAGAATAAATATCATGTGATTAACGTTAACCCGGGAATTTTCTCATATTTGTTACAAAGCTTTGAAATGGAGTGAGCAAAAACGTTCACTAAAGATAAGCCTTGTGATGGTAGTGGTCAAAAAGGTTCACTACAAAATGTTTTGTTACTAAGCTTTGAAATGAAGTGAGCAAAAACGTTCACTAATGATAAGACTAGTAACGGTAGTGGACAAAAAGGTTCACTATAAATTGTTTACAAAATGTTTATGATAAATTGTGTGAGCAAAAAGGTTCACTATAAACGTTTTTGAAAAATGTGAGTGAATAAAAGATTCACTAAAAAGGTTATCGCATTTAAAATGTTTTGTGCATATGAAAATCTGTGAACTCACCAACTCTCGTAGTTGACGCTTGTTTTAACATGTTTTTCAGGAAATCAGAAGGTAAATGAAAAGGCTTAATTTGCGCGTTTGTTGGCATCATTCAAGACATTATTTATTTTGTCCTGTCTGTAATTTCAAACTTCCGTTGGTTGTAATACAACTTATTTTTAAATTTTGAATATTTTGGTATGAATGAATGATGTTATTTATCTCCTATCGCATTGAAATCTTAGCTGTCACACCTCGTGTTTCCGCTTTAGCGGGGTGTTACAGTAAGACATTTCTCCACGTAATTGGCAACTGATCTCTTCATTCCTGGCCACCAATACAAAGTTTTCAAGTCTTTGTACATCTTGTTGCCTCCAGGGTGGATAGAATACTTAGATTTGTGAGCCTCTTCAAGAATTATCTCTCTACACCTTCCGATCTTCGGAATCCAAATTCGTCCACAAAACCTTTTAATTCCTCCAGTATCAGTTTCTAGTAATTTAACTTGTCCGGTAACTCGTTCCCCTTTTTGATTGTCATCTTTCAAGGCTTCTTGTTGTTCTTGACGAATTTGCTCCAATATACTGGGTGTAGTTATCATTTGTAATACACCTATCTTAACAATTTCTTTTCGACTTAAGGCATCTGCCACAACATTGGCTTTCCCTGGATGGTATTTGATTTCACAATCATAATCTTTTAACAGTTCCATCCAATGTCTTTGCCTCATATTTAACTCTTTCTAGTCGAATAGATACTTAAGACTTCTATTTTCTATGTATAGTATAAACCTGGTACCATACAAATAATGCCTCCAGATTTTCAAGGCAAAAACTACCGTTGCTAATTCTAAATCATGGATTGGGTAATTAGTCTCATGAATTCTTAATTGTCTTGATGCAAAAGCAATTACTTTATTTCTTTGCATGAGCACACATCCTAAGCCTCGCTTAGACGCACCACTGTATACTACAAAGTCTTCAACTCCTTCCGGTAAACATAAAATCGGTGCATTACTAAGCTTATCTTTCAGTGTTTGAAAGGCTTTCTCTTGAGAAGATCCCCATTCAAATTTATTAGCTTTCTTTGTTAGTGATGTAAGGGAAATTGCTATTTTAGAGAAATCTTGGATACACTTTTGGTAGTATCCAGCTAGTCCAAGGAAACTCCAGATTTCAACTACCAATTGCGGGGTTTTCCACTTTGTTATGCACTCGATCTTACTTGGGTCTACCATGACACCCCTTTCATTGATTACATGACCTAAGAACTGAACTTCTTGAATCCAAAATTCACACTTTGAAAATTTTGCATAAAGCTTTTCTTGCTGTAATAGTTCTAAGGTCATCCTCAAGTGTTGTTCATGAATTTATCTAGATATGGCTTACATACTCGATTCATGAGATCCATGAATACAGTTGGGGCATTAGTTAAACCAAAAGGCATAACTAGGAACTCGTAATGTCTATAACGAGTTCGGAATGCTGTCTTTGGGATATCTTCTTTTTGTACTTTTAACTGATGATATCCTGAGTGTAGGTCAATTTTGGAGAAATAGCTCGCTCCTTGCAACTGATCAAATAAATCATCTATTCTGGGTAAGGGATATCTATTCTTAATTGTGACTTTGTTTAATTCTCGATAGTCAATGCACATTCTCATTGTCCCGTCTTTCTTTTTAACAAACTATACTGGTGCTCCCTATGGAGACGAGCTTGGGCGAATGAATCATTTATTAAGTAATTCCTGCAATTGACTCATCAGTTCTTGCATTTCAGTTGGTGCAAGTCTATATGGTGTTCGTGCTATATGTATTGCTCCAGATACTAAATCGATATGGAATTCTGCCTGTCTATCCGGTGGTAATCCAGGTAAATCATCAGGGAAAACTTCTAGATATTCACAAACAATCGGTACCTCTTCTACACCTTTCTTTTCCTTTTTAGCATCCACCACATAGGCCAAATAAGTTTCACATCCTTTACGAATGCATTTTCTTGCTTTTAACATTGAGATGAGGTTAAAGGGATATTCCTTATGGCTACTGTAAATAGTTAATATCTTACCATCCTTATTCTTGACTTTTACCATCTTTGTGTGGCAAACTATATGGGCTTGGTTTTTAGACAGCCAATCCATTCCCACAATAATATCAAAAGCATTAAGGAGCATTGGTAGAAGCTTAATGAAGAAATAGTTCCCATCTATATCTATTGAGCAAGTATATGCTTTATCTACCTTTGTGATATTACCCTCCGCAGTTTCTATTTCAATTGCCTGAACTAATTTCTTAGGTATACGATTCAATTTCGTGCAAAATTTCGTAGGTACCATTGATTTATCTGCTCCTGAATCAATTAATACTTTAGTAGGCTGTTGGTTGATTAGAAAAATACCTGTCACTACGTCACGTATTCTTTTTCTCTCTTCAGCAGTGAGTTGAAATACTCTTCCTTTAGCTTTTCCGGGTTCTGATTTGCTTCCACTACTTCCTGCCATTGCTCTTCTTGTTTGAACATCTTTGGGTTTTAGGCAGTTGTTTGCTAGATGTCCAGTGGAGCCATAATTGTAACAACTTCGTTTTGCAGGACAATTAATAACCATGTGACCAGGTTGACGACATTGATAGCATACCTTTGTGCCCATCATTCATTCTCCACTGTGATGCTTATGGCATTTAGGACAATTAGGTATGTTGAATGTTCTTATGCCTTCATTTCTGGGTTTCTTAAATCGACTACCAAAGTTTCTTCCTTCAAACTTTCTTCTCTCACCAACCTTATTATTGTTTGGTATATAACAATCTTTTTCAGCTAGAATTGCCAGTTCAACAACTTATTGAAAGGTTTTGGGTTGAGACATATTTACGAATCTACGTAAATCTTTTCTGAGGCCAAGTAGAAAACAATTTACCTTTCGAGTTTCTGTAGCGACTAGGTAGGTAGCGAATCGATATTTTTCTATGAAAGTTTCCACATAGTCTTCTACAGATTTGCTTCCTTGTTCTAATTTTACAAAGTCTTCCTCCATTATTTTCATTAGGGTATTTGAATAATACCTTTTGTAGATCAAATCTTTGAATTCCTCCCATGGCATTGCAGCTGCTTCTGCTATACCTTTCATAGATTGAATGGTTTTCCACCAGTGAAGAGCATTCAGTTTTAATTTGGTTGAGGCAAACCTCAGTCGTTGAGTTGGAGCGCATTGACATGTTTGAAAACAACTTTCCATATCATCTAACCAGTTCATTGCAGCTATTGGTCCGTCTTTTCCTTCAAACGTGGAAGGACTAGCATTTGTAAATGCTTTATAGTCACATCCCATTATTTGCCTCAGTTCTTGCTTGATTCTCAACTACACCTCCATGTTATGAGTTTTGATTCATAGCAGTCTGAATTTGGGCTATTATGCTTGGCAGACTTTCTTGGATGCCTCGTGAATTTTTTTTTGCTATGTCAATTTCCTCTTGAGATTCTTGTCGATTTTGTCTTGGTGATGTATTATTATCTTCATTATTTCTAGTTATTCTTCGAGTATTCATCCTACGAATTAAGAATAAATACATAAGTATATAATAATGCTTGTCTTTATATATATCATAAACTTTTACAAAATTTCGGGATATTTCAACAAAAGCTAGGAAATAAGGCTACTTTCCTTATATTCCCGATATATATTACAACCATATATCCGCACTATTAGGCTATACTTAAAACATAATACTATCACTAATTAGGGTACTGTCTCCCGGCCATTCTTCTGGTGTAACCTTCCATGTAGGGATCTCCTAGAAGTTCACTAGTCAGACAAGAGTTTTCTTGATAACTTCGAGCTAACTCTTCTTGAGTATAGTTAAGTTGGGCTTGAGTAAGTTCTAACATTTGAGCCAGTCTTTTATTGTTTCTTTGTGCTTGTCCTAACTTGTTCTCCAAGTGCATAGTGTACGCATGTTGAGCATCTACTTGTTCTTGCACTATCATTGTTTGGTGATTACTCTCGTTTATTTGAGCTAGGAGAAAGTTAAAATCTGCTTGGCTTAGTTTTGATGGTATTAGGACTTCATTCATTATTGTCCTGATTCAGCATCTTCCGGTTGTTCATTCATTGCCGCTAGGGGGTATGAATTTTGGTGCTTGAAATTCTGGTGCTTGAAATTCTGGTGCGTCCCAAGGAAAAGGAAAAGGGGATTGCAGACCAAGTAGGTATTCCTCGCTATCCGAGTCTTCTATTATGATAGCATTATTTTGATTTTCCCCTGGCACTAGATGCTCATTATAAACCTCATCTTCTAGTTGGATAGGCTGATTTATAGGTTCGTAACCGAAGATATCAATTATTGGAAGATTTATAAGAAACTCTTTAGGCCATTCATCTTTATCTCTTTCATTCATCTGAAATTCATATTATATAATCATAAAAGAGTTTTATTTATGCATTGAACAAAACATGGAAAAAATACATTTTACAACATCTAATAGTCTTTATCTAGCTTATTCTTTCTTAATAATTAAAGATTTCACACGGTATCGGTGTTTTAGCCACGCTTTATAGGATAGGGATTTGATCTTGTATTCTCTATTATGCACCATCCCAGTTTCTTCCCATTCTAGGTCAACTTGAGTAGCTATACATCCTTTAAAGATTTCTCTAACTTGTGCGACTAGAAAAAGGCATCGGTCTTTTATCTTGGTAGTGAACGTCCTAGTCTTGAACTTTAGTTCTTGGTTTAGGCGCGCATCAAATATTTTATTAATAATATCCGTTAGTACAAAATTTGGGAAATAAGAAAATTTTCCCATTCTATCTATCCGTTATATCTATATCTAGTTTCTATTACTGCTTCATAAGGAGTCTATTTATTCGGTTCCTTTCTTGTCACGGGAATTTGAAAAGTAGATGGTTGAGGTAGTTCAGATCTTCTTGTTGCTGATTGATACAGTCTTGACTTTGGTTTAGAAGTTGGGTGGTTTCTTCTAATTCTCTCCTTGTCGCCTCTAGTTCTTCTTGTAGACTCATAATATATGCTCTTTGTTGGTAGGCTTTGGTTTGGGCAATGTGGCATTGGTAGTTATTTTCGGTCATTTGATTTAGAAGATCATCCAAGTCTGCCCAAGTTAAGTCGGTAGGGTTTGGGTTATTTTCTTGGCATGATTCAGGTGGAGGGTGTGCCACTCGAGGGGGGGGGGTATAATTTCTTCTTCCGTGTCTTTCCAAGGATTTTTGAGCATGAAGTTATTATTGGCATCAGAAGCTTCATCGTCGTTATAGTTGTTATTTAGGTTAATATTTTAGGGACCTATTTGTTGGATTGGTGTTGGACAGGAGGGGAGTGGAGTTGGGGTTTTATTTGACGACTCTGGCAACCATCCACATCCATAGCCTGAAGGACCTTCTCCGTTCTTTCTAGGCATCTAAAACACATAATTGTGATATATATAATTTTTAAATCTTAAGTTTAAGCCTACGTTTACCTATTAAATAACATATCTTAGTTCCCTTAACCTAATTAACATATTCACTAATCGTCATATTACCATTTTTCAACATAGGAAATCGTAATAATTTATCAAAGGATAAGGTTTAGGATCTCTTACTTCATAATTTTCTAATTCAAGTTACTACCTCTTACTAATCCATCTGACTACCAATATGAAACAGCCAGGCCGGTATCACGGGGAGCCAGGATCCGTTCGGTGCAAATATAATCTGCGACTTTTTGGAAATCCACAACTCAGCCGTTTCAACCTTTCTAGGCACCATTCCATATGGATATATTGATCAGGATAAGTATTTGGTAATATAGTGTTGTAAAAATAGTGTAGTCCTTAGAGTTTAAGTCTAAGTTTACCTAATCTAAGGCAATCTTAGTTAACTTAAACTAATGCCCTGATACCAACTTGTGACGCCCCAAATTTCAGAACCTTCGGGTGCCGAACACCTTAAATAATACGTGTTCCTTTATTACATCAAGAGTTCATACATAACGGAAATGTAGCTTAAAACTAGTACATAATAAACTATCTTTATTTAGATTTTGTAGTGCTAAATCGAGAGGTTCATCTTACTCCGTTCCTGAGATGCATACATAAAATATGTAAGCTTTTAAGCTTAGTAAGTAGTTATGGTTTTCATAGGAAATCTTCATAAAACTTGTCCATTCATAATATATGTGAATGCATAAAAACTTTCTTTTGAGATCTCACTTGACACATGTATGTATGGCATACTTATCATGAGGTTTGCTAACCCCCGGGTCCCTTAAAGGTTGTCCCATAAGGTTCGTTTGCAAAACATTCCTTCTTGTCATGTCCCGTACATTGGAAATTATGGCAATACATAACATGTAAAAGTTTTTCATGTATAGATTTATTTAAAGCATAACATACCATCATATATCATTTTGATCATAAAATTCTCATGCTTTCATGTATAATAAACATTTTATAATATCAAAGCTTTCATAAAAATAGATTTCATATGTATGATCTCAAAATCACATAACATACTTACTTTAGTTGTAGCTTTTCTTGACTATTTGCTTCTAGTGTTTAGAGAGAGTGTGAGAATATTGAATGCTTTGAAAAGCTTGAATTAAGCCACTATTTATAGTTGTATTTTACTTGCTCTTTAAGCCAAAATAATGCCACCTCCTACTAAATGGATAAGTAAGATAAATACCTTTATTCTCAAGGTGAAATGCCACCTCCTACTTAAGGATAGGGATTATCCTTGCTTTGTCATGCTTATAGGTTAGCCATGTGGGTTAGTAGCTTGTATTAGCTATTAGTAGATTATCCATCTCATGCTTATTAGCTTAGGATTTCATTATTTTAGGTTTGCCAACACTTATATGTAGCTTATAACTAGACTTCTTAGGCTTGATTTCTCATGCTTAATTGGTAAGCAACTTGTAAGCTACATGAAATTTATTATTTTTATTTGTAGCTATCTAAAAATATGCTACTAAGACTTAGGATCAGGTGAGACCAAGCTGTTATCGTGAGACCGCGTGAGACCAATACTTAACGTATGAAACTTCACAAAAAAAACACCGTGAATGTACATAAAACTCGAATACGCAGACCTAAAAATCACTTTCGATGCAAAAAAATATCGAAAACAAGCTAAAAAACGAAACCTTCACAGCTCAAGTTCTATGAAGGTTACATATATATAATGCGAACCTTCACAAAAAAAACTGCTGTGAAGGTTTCGTTTTTTAACCTTTTTTTGGAATTTTTTTTCGATAGTGTTTTTTAGTATGTTTTAACGTTGAATGTTTAATTTTTTTTACCTTCACAAATGTTTTGATGTGAAGTTTCAAGTTAAATATATTGGTCTCACCGGTCTCACCAAAAATGCTTGGTCTCACCGGAACTTAACTCATGCTACTAATGTCATTATATAGCTGCTGCCATTAGTGACATTTTTATCATAATAATCAAGTTTAAAATTAGTAAAATAAATATCTATATTGAGATTAGGGTGTTACAACTTTTAACGAGCTACTCAAGCTCGAGCTCGTTTATCTCAAGCTCGAGCTTAATATTAATCGAGCTCGAGTCGATCTCGAACACAAAATCGAGCTCGTCTAAATTATTGAGCCAAGCTTTATAATACCAATGTTCGACTCGGCTCGTCAAAAACTCGATTAAATTTTTCGGGCTGAGTCGAGTCGAGCCGAGCCATTCGAGCATACCTTTTTTCGAGCCAAACATGTTCATATATATTTATTAATAACAATATTTAAATAAATGATCGAGCTCAAGTAGATAAACGAGTTAATCGATCGCGAGTTCGAACCCATAAACGAGCTTCGAGCTCGAGCCCAATAACTCAAAAAATATTCGAGCTCGAGCTTGAGCCCAACATTAAAAAAGTTAATCGAGCTTGAGTCGAGCTCAAGCCCAACATTATTTTTTGAGATCTGCTCGATTAACCCACTACTCGAATCAACTCGACTCGTTTACACCCTATATAGGATTATAATATCAAAAATCAAAACTTTTTCAAAATGCAAGTGGTGACAGAAACATTATACTTACAAAATGACCACATTAAGACATTTTCCCAAATTGCAAAATTACTCATACTTTTATATGTGGTAACATACAGAGTTAGGAACATTTTTACCAAATTTCATCTATTTTGGAGATGTTTAGGATGCTCAAATAATTTTTACAAAATAGACTATCAAAGAACCTAAAACATATTGCATACCTTTAGTGATTCAGCCATTTGGAGGGTCTATAGTTATCCTTTTTCAGAGTTTCGAAAAGGATTTTAAAGCTAACCCATAAGGATATCATATAAAAGAAGAATCACTAAATTTCAATGATTTTTGAGGGAGTTATGACCATTTGAATAAATATGCATGAATCTATCATCACTGGACAAATTGCACACTTGTTTTGTTTTTAATGGTTGAACCCCTAAAACTCATTATTTTTTAATGAAAACAAATTCATATGGAAGGTAACTCAAATAACTTGGGTCTCAAAAGAAAAAAATACTCATTTTGGATAAGTCTACTGGAGATATAGGTAAAACAAGTTGACAAAACAAACTGACCAAGAATCTGTTGCACACCAAATTTGATCTAAGGAGTTGAGGGGTCTAAACTCAATGTTTTATCATGAGACTAGTTGGGTTTGAACCCAAATCATTAAACCTCAATCGATAAAAAGAATAGACCAACTTGGACTTGTTTACACTTAGTTATAGTCGTACAAAGTGCATACCAACAATCTCCTAGAATCTTCCAAAATTTCTAAGCGTTTTAACATTCAATCTTTCAACCATGATGTTTTTTTTGCTAAGGGGTTATACCCACCATCAAATAACATAAATAACAAGGAAAAACATTTGAAATTTACAATAGATTATGCATGTAGAGCTCCCAAAACTCAGATTCATATGTGAATAAGAATACATATTTTTGGGGGGTTTTTCACACTATAGCTTGTGTTCATGATGAAAGTTCATGGTTTTATACCATTTCGTGGACATTTCACACATCCTTGGTATTCACCCTCACTTATAGAAATCAAGAATGTACATCTACATAAAATGAAACTAAAAATGTAGAGTTTACATGAGAACGAACTAAAAGTGCTTGAAATAAAATGAAAATGGTAATAGAGACTTACATTTTGGAAGATGATGATGAATGCTTAAACTCTAATCTTCCAATCTTCTAATCTTCAAAGTATGACTTTTAAGGCTTGAATGTGGCTAGAGTTATGATGAAGATTTTGAAGATTTGAAGATTTGAAGATTTGAAGATGAAGATATGAAGATGAAAGTTGAGAGAAACAAAGTTAGAGAGAGATAGATTGAAAATGGATGGTTTTATTTAGAATTGCAAAATGAGTTTGAAATTGAAATGAGGGAGGTATATGGGTGGGGGGTGGCCAGCCACTTGATGGCCCCCCAACCCATCTCCACATTTTTTTTATTTAAAAATTGTAGCCCAAACTTAGTTTAAAATGTAATTTTTATCAACTTGTGACGTTAACACCTAAAATACATACTTATTTTTTTTATTAAATCATATAAAAAGAAGAAATTTTTATACTTGAAAAATAAAAACCCTATATTATATATGAATTAGACATTAGTTAAAGCAATTGACATTTTATAAGACGTTTCAGTTAGTTACGGGCCGGAAACGGGCTTTCTAAGCAACTAATGGAAATTTAAGCAAGTCTTTGCTTAATCTATTCTAAATAGGTCCTATAAAGGTATTTTCTCTAGGTTAACACTAGTAAGACTTTATCAGTTGCTAACTTGGAAGTTTGGATTTTGACGGATGTCACACATATTTCCAAATTCGTCTTTTATTTTCCCCTTAATGGTACCACTGAGGGATCAACTACTGGATCCAAGTTTTTTAAACAAAAATTAAATTGGTAAATTCATCACGTCTTAAAACATTATAGATAAAAGGGATAGAAAAGAAACAAAGTAGTTAAAAAATACTATAAAAATGGGTATGTTGAACAATAAATAACTTTCAAAAAGAGTTATCACTTATCTAATATACTTTCTAGTTATTAGAATTTGTACCGTGAATATGCTAAAACAGGTGGTAGAGTAATCTTGTAAACTAATTGCCTCTAGTAGGAACCAAAGGAGCATGGAGAAAAAAATCAATCCATCAATATTAACATATATATTGCAATATGCCTCTTATGTTCCAAAAGTAAGCAAAATCAAAAGATCTACACCTTGGAGATCGATTTTGGAGATGAGAAGTTGAAGATCGATCTTGCTTGAAGATAGATTAGGGTATGAATTTGTAGTCGATTGAAGATCGATCTTGCTTCAATTTTGATTTGGTAGAAATCGAAATTGCTTCAATCTGATGAATGAGGTGACATCCAAAAGAAAAAATAGTGGAGAAAAACATGTTAAGATTAACACTTCATTGATCACACCATTTTAAGTTATAAGTGGAACTGAATGAAAGTAAAAAACAGATGTTCTTACAAACATTTGTCCTAATTAAATGCTGAGTTTAGAAAAACAATCAACCTGTTAATCATTTTGATGACTTAATTTTCCTAAAACAAACCATCCGACAACTCAAATAACCCTACGGCAATAAACATAAATCCCTCAATTTTACAATAATATTTATCTCTTGTAATTTGGTTCTTTTTCAACAACTTTAATTAGTTATTTTTTTTTTGTCAATTTTATTTATAATATGTGAAAGCCAACGCCAGTCAAAAGAATGCATCTGAACTCTAAGAATTGTTCAAGCTTATAAAATGTTATCGTTAATTATTTCTTGTCGTATTTTATAAACTGTTTGGACTCACCAGGCAAACAGTTTATAAAATCCAACAATTTTTCTTAAATTGACATATATATCAATACCTCTTAGCAATAGGACTTTAACGTTTAAGAGGACTGTTTAGATGTTGGTTGCGGCATTTTTGGGATATATAGCTTTCATCGATTGGTGTTAAACAACATCCTTAATTCTGTTCCATTTTGTCCGATCTACCAAACACACCCTATTTAAATGCTTACAATATTTGTCTCCCCACAATTAACGTTCCTTTTCTACAACTTTAAATAGCCTCGTTTTTGTGAAATTCCCATTTTACCATCATTTGTGAAAGTCAACGCTAGTCAAAAGAAGGGAATTTAGTCGGTGATGGTTTTTTGAAAAAAAGAAAAGGAAATATTTCCCTCCTTTCCATTCCACACACTCTCTCTCCAACTACAAACTGTTCTTCACTCTCTTCCTTCACCTTCTTCATCCAGATATGAATCCATAAAACCCTAATTACCTTTCTTCTAATCTAATACCAATAATGCACGATATGTTCGGATCAGTCCGTCGATCTCTGGTTTTTCGCCCTACGGATAATAATGGCGGCGGCGATCCCGGAACCCTAGTCGACAAAATCAATTCATGTATTCGCAAGTCTAGGGTTTTCTCTAGACCTAATTCTTCCTTTCTATCTTCACCCCCAAAGAAGGTGATGGTGGTCAAGGAGAACGATGACCAGGTGCCTACTATCCGATGGCGGAAGGGTGAATTGATCGGCTGTGGTGCGTTTGGCCAGGTGTATATGGGCATGAATCTCGATTCTGGAGAGCTTCTTGCTGTTAAACAGGTTTGATTTTTTTGTATCTCGTTTGCTGAATTTATTGGATTTTTTTGACTCAGGTTTTGAGGTTTGATCTTGATGATTGTGTTTTCAGGTTTCAATTGCTGCCAATGGTGCTTCAAAGGAGAAGACTCAGGTTTGGATGATATGTTTATTTGCATTTAAACACTATAAGATGTTTTCTTTTTCTTGCCTCAAGTAAGTAAGTAATATGATGGAATCAATGTAGCTGAAATTAAAGGCATTTGAGTACTTTCACTGATCAAATCACACCAATACATGCTACCTCAGTCCCTAATTAAATGGTACTTAGTTTTCTACTTTTGGAGGTAGTAAGAGCTAAGAGCTTCACCGGTTCTATTGATCTGATCGTCCTTATGATGATCTTAGTTCGTGTGTGCCCTTTCGTAGATATACGTTTTGTTCATGAGATCCAGACAATAGAGAATGCCATGTAAATGGGAATTACAATATAGAAAAGATGATGCTCTGTGAAAGTAGATGCATATATCAGGCTTAATTGGAAAAACTTATAGGTTTTGATGATAACTCTGCGAATTTCACCCCAAATAAATGTTTTTATATTATGTTGATGTTTCTACATTTATTTTGTTCATGAAAGATATTGTCATATGAATTGCACCCCTCTCTCCATCTATGTACACATGGCAGATATTTGGTAGAATAAATTACTTTTGATTTAGTTGTCAAGTAAAATCGGCAATACTCACTAGTGCTGATCACTTTTTTTTTGTTAATCTTTTACAAGTTTTTTGATCTTTTGCTAGTGCTTACTTAGTTCATTTAATTGTACAAGTAGATTCACATCAGGGAGCTCGAAGAAGAAGTAAAGCTTCTTAAGAATCTTTCTCATGCAAATATTGTTGTAAGTGCAATCTCATTTAGTTGCTAGGAACTACTGGTTCTTTATCAAGCTAATATTGTTACTTATTGGTACTTTAGAGATATCTAGGAACGGTACGGGAGGAGGAAACCTTAAATATTCTTTTGGAGTTTGTTCCCGGAGGATCAATCTCATCACTTTTAGGGAAATTCGGACCATTCCCTGAAGCGGTATGTAGTTTTCATTTTTAGAGGTTATATTTTTTAATCCCTTCAAATATCCTCTTATATGCTAGATTATCTATTTTTTCAAACAGGTCATACGAATGTACACAAAACAATTGTTATTGGGGCTTGATTACTTGCACAAGAATGGCATTATGCACAGAGATATTAAGGTGTATCTTCTGTCTTATTTCCTTTCTCCTGTTTACTATATTGCAATGAAGTATAAATATTCTTTCATGTTCAGGGGCAAACATCCTTGTTGACAATAAAGGATGCATTAAACTAGCTGATTTTGGTGCATCAAAGCAAGTTGTGGAGCTGGTAAGCCATCATCTGCCTCACCTTTATTTATATATATATATATATATATATATATCAGGCAAAATTGATATTTAATTTGAACTAAATTTTGGTCAGGCTAATGGATCAGGTGCCAAGTCAATGAAGGGAACACCATATTGGATGGCTCCTGAAGTTATACTTCAGACTGGCCATAGCTTGTAAGTACATAGATATTTACTATCTTTACGACCAAATTCTTGTGTTTTTAGTGGAAGTCACTATATTAGACCTAAAACATACACATTGAATTTCTACTTTTGATTCAAATATGCTAAAGATTGTGATAATTATGTTTTCCTGTTTTTTTTTCTTCTGTTGTTTTGTTTTTGTTAATCAATATTCATATTTACTTGACTACTTTGTGATTTATACTAGATATGTTAATATCCTATAATAGTTCCTCTGTCTTACTCATTGATATTGATTTGCAACAGTTAATGCAAATTGAGAGAGAACAAATAGTTTAATATGTGTCATCAGATGTGGCTCATATTTTAATTGTGGACCTAAGTGCCATGATACATAATTTAGTATGTGATAAGCTAGGGGTAGCTTACTTATGGTGCAAATAGTTAGGACATGTTCTATGTTGTAGAGTTAACTATATTTGACATCATGAAAAAGTTGAGCAATTGCTCCCTACGTCGAATAATTTCTTATTTGGCCCCATACACATCTCACAAAAGCTTATTTGACCACGTGTGATACATATGTGGGAAATGTTTCAGCAATTTCTGCTGTTGCATGCATATGCTTCATGGAAATTCTTCTACCATGCTCTTCTATGTACCAAAGTTTCTTTTTTTGAATTGAGAGAGGGTACCAGTATATGCTTCTCTAGTTTTAGGAAGATGTTTCCTTAAGGACATCAGGAAGGGAAGGGATGCTATAATAGTTCTCTGTGTTGAATAATGATTTTAGTTTTCAAAGTTTGAGCATTAAATTTTTGGGTATTCATATGCTTATAACATTTGTTCCTGAATGTAAAAACCGAAGAATACTCCATACTTAGATCTCTAATGTAGTGTTTGAAAAGGTGGAGTGCCTTTGTGTTTATCCAAGTTTACACAAAACTATATTTGCTTGCTTGTTAGTAGCATTATCTGGCATGTTCCTTGAATGCAATTAAATCTGCGTCAATTTGCTCTTATGACTTTTGTGGCATGTTGATCAACATTCATGCACTGAAATTCTATGTTATGATATTAATAGTATAGTTCAGCCGTTCAGGTCAATGTATATTTGATTTCATCATTTTTTTAGATTTTATTATTGCAGCTGTCTACCATCTTTGGTCGTTAATGACATCAAGCTCATTTCCTTATTGAGGAAATCTAGAAGTTAGCTTTGTTCTATGAGATTGTTATGTTTTGATGTGCATGACAAATCAAATTAAGTCCTAGACATAGAACAAGATAGGCTAAGATTGTCTCTACAAGGAATTAAGGTGGTCAAACAGCACTGGTTCTAGTAAAAAGAAGTTTGAAAAGAATTGAAATTAAAATAACAGGAATATAAATCTAACAATAAGTCGGTGCAGTTTACTACCATGTTGGTTATGTTTGTTAGAATAGGGTCATATTGCTAGTTCATAGTTTTGTCTATTTTTCATATTCATTAAATAGTTACACCCACTTCTAAGTATAATTAGATATAATCCTAACTATTTAATTTTTATTGTTTATTTCATTTATTTATTATTTAATTAAGTATAAATATTGTATTATCCACGGTGATTCGAGAACTTATTCGAGAACTTATCCATGTCTGACTGGAACTAAGATATGCTCGATAGCAGTTCGTTTCAAGGCACCTTCTGCTTGCTAGGTTTTGTGGTGTGTACGTCACAGTTTTCAAGGATGAAGGGTATCTTTTGTTAAAGGATATGAGGGAAGTATTACTGTGGAAACACCAAGGCTTGAAAACTAAGAGAAACTTCCTTTCAAAACTAAAAGCATTATATATTTGTGTGTTTTCTTCTGGAAACAAATATGTAGAAGCAATTTTAATATTCTTCTAGCAATTTGTCTTGCTTAAAGAAATGAATCATGTCCCAGAAAAAATTTTAGATACAACAAGGCTGAGCTATATTCTTCTCAATGACTTTGTTTTTTTTTTTTTTTTGCTTTATGTTTTCTTTATTGTGGCTATTACTGATTTTGTACAGTGACTAATTAAGTTGCTTCTCCTGCCCTGCCCGTTTTGATTTTTTATTATCCCTTACTTTTGTTTCTTAACCATTATCTATGCATCCAAGAATTGTATTTAATAACTCTTCATTTGGATGTTAGCCATCTCAGACTTGTTTTCTTATTTATTATCCTTAGTTCTGCTGACATATGGAGTGTTGGGTGTACGGTGATTGAAATGGCTACTGGGAAGCCTCCCTGGAGCCAACAATATCAAGAGGTAATTATCTTTTTTTTAATGTCTTAGGGGCCGTTTACTTGATGCTTACCCGGTAAGTGCTTACCGAGTCAATTTACCTTACTAGATGAACATGACAAAGACTAGAATCTTACCCGGTAAGAGTGATGACATGAACCAAGAGTCTTACCCGGTAAGTGAGATCAATGAATCTTACCCGGTAAGAGCTTACTAGGTAAATTGTTGCATACAATACCGTTTTGAGAGACTAAAATATTGTCTGGTATGGTTGGTGATAGTGTTCAATTTCACTGGTAAGCACTTACCGGGTAAGTGTTTAAGTAAACGGCCCCTTAGATTTGAGTAGTTAATTTGCAAGCTATGATCATTGCTCATGCCATATATAACTTCGTCTTCATTTCAGGTTGCAGCTCTCTTTTATAAACGGCACGACAAAGTCCCATCCTCCCATTCCTGAGCATCTCTCTCTTGAGGCACAAGATTTACTGCTGAAATGCTTACACAAGTATGTAAACCATTTTGGCACTTTGATGGTGTGTTGGCAATCGAGTCATCAATATTCAAGCTCCCTTTTTTCACATATTCACCCTTTTTGTTGTATATTTAATGTATGAAATTATAAACACATTCCTCTTCTTTTATCTTATTATCTTATGTTTTAGTCTTGTTAATTTGGTTGATTTGTTTTTTCATCTGCTTCCAGTTACACTAATTTGGTTATATTTCAGGGAACCTGAGTTGAGGCCATCTGCTTCTGATTTACTTCAGGTGATTCAAAAATTTGAATCTTTTCTAATTTGTCTGAAGTCTCAACTTATGTTGTTTAATATATCTGCATTTTGGCTTGCAGCATCCTTTTGTTACCGGGAAATCTCAGCATAATTCTTTTATTGCTACTTCTACGATGGTTAGTGATTTGGCTCTCTGGCATATGCATTTTTTTGAATAATCCTCCATTCATTATTTCATTACATTTTATTGCATTGTCTTTAGGAAAATATTGAAGCTCCTACGTCTTCCTGCACAAACACTTTGGATCATTCGTGAGTAAATCAATATGATGTTTTTAGATATACTACATCAATCCCAAAATAAATGCAATGTTTGACCAGGGAAAACAGTTCAGTTAAGGTATTTGACTATTAGTAGCCAAGTATTATTGATGATGAGAAATATAGGGGATTTTGTGGAGCAAAATTGATGCTGTCAATTTTCTGTAATGGTTAAATATGGGTAGACAAGTATTTAGGATTGGAACTTTGTCAAAAGTGAAAATGTTGCAATACTGTAATATCCCAACAAGGAAATTGTTGCATTTATTTTGGAATAGAGGAAATAAGATAGCATGTTGTCTGCTAATGATTGTTAAAGGATGGTGATGATGGGATGCAACATTAATTTTGTTTTTTTTTTCTACTTAAATGACAATCAGCCCTGGTTCCCTTGATGTATGTAATCTGGGTACACTCAACTTCTCTACTGTAAATTCTGGGAAGTTCAAAGAAAGTAAACATGAGTGGGGAGCAGAAAACAGTGATACTGATATGTGTCAGATGGATGGAGATGATTTTGTGGAGGATGAAGGAGTAAAGTTGAGATCTGTTTCCATGCTTAAGGTGGATTTTCTTTTCTTTCAGGTTTTTGTGATATATTTTATATACTTTTTGGTGAAGGACCTTAAGAAACTAAATATATTTATTTATACATTTGGTTATCAGAGTTTCAACCCTATGGAAGAACCTTCTGTTGATGATACTTACGAACTGCAAGGACGAGCAACTTTGGACAACGAACAACATATAGATGGACTTGTCGGTAACATGTTCGTTCCTACTGAAAGCTGTACGTCGTTTCAATTTGGCCGATCTCTCTCTGAGGACGATGATGAGCTTACCGAATCTAAAATAAGAGCTTTTCTGGATGACAAGGTACTGTTTTTAGTTTTTACATAGTTTTGCACAAATACACAATGTGTACGCTAATTGATAAGCCTTCAATATGAGCTTTTAAAGTGTTTATTTATTTTATTTTTCTTTCAATTAATTGATATGAACCCATATTCATCAAGAGTTTTGATAACTATAAATGGGTTGGAGTATGGATTTGATTTCTGTTTTATAGTTACATGGGTGCTTTTTTATGGCTTTAGGCATTAGAACTGAAAAGACTTCAAACACCTTTATACGAAGAGTTCTACAACAGCATAGTTCCTTCCTGCTCCATGGACAATGTTGAAGTGGCAGGCAATGGAAGTAGTCCTAATTACTTGAAACTGCCACCAAAAAGCAGGTCTCCACTTGGTACTCCCTATAAAGCAGTCGATGCTGCAAGTAATGCAAGCCCTGGAAGTGGAAGCCGTCGAACGTCAAATGTGAGTGGTGAAGAAGGCGTTCATAGTCCCATGGACCTTCCATCACCACAGTGTAATGATGTGATGGGGGCCGAATCTCAACCGGAAGCAACTAGCCCTGGGTTCGTATATGGCTCATCATCTTCTCGTTTTTAATTTATTTTAGAGTAAATTACATATTTGGTCCATGTGGTTTACACTATATTGCAGTGTTGGTCCCTATTTTGAAATAATTATGGAAAAGGTCCTTGTGGTTTACATTAGATTGCACTATTAGTCCCTAACCCTAACTCCGTGTGAAATCAATCTGTTAAGCCCAATAGTGCAATATAGTGTAAACCACAGGGACCAAATATGTAATATAGTGTAAACCATAGTGACCAACAGTGCATTCTAATGTAACCCTCAGGGACCTTTTCCATACTTATTTTAAAATAGCGACCAACAGTGCAATAAAATGTAACCCACAAGGACCAAATATGTAATTTACTCTTTATTTTATTATATCTGCCTTGCTCTCGTTTTTTTTCACAAGCTGAAGGTTTTCATGGAAACAGTTGCTCTACTAATTGGGGTAGAGGTCAGGTCTGCATACATCTTAGTCCTAGACCCACCTTTGGGTGGGATATATTGGGTTTCTTTTGTTTGGTATATCTTTTTAGCTTTTACATGTTTATGCTCATATTTGCTGATGTTAGATGTGGTATTTGCAGTGTGAACTTCTCCGAAGTACAGAGAAAGTGGAAGGAGGAGCTTGACCAAGAGCTTGAGAGAAAACGAGGTATGATTTTTCATGTTATTATACAAAGGGCAGATTGCATGAAAATGAAAACTGGTTTGATTCCTATTTTGTGTAATATACTTTTTAAAAACCTTCATTTTGGTACTTAATATCTCAAAACATTTAGACCGAAGTATGTTATTCAAAATGGGAATCGAACCAAAGTAGGTTACATACTTGCATACCATTGAAATGGGAGAGATCACTTTTAATTTGGTAAGAATGAGAAGTTAGTTTATGTTGATGGTTTTGGTGTGCACAGAGATGATGCGGCAAGTAGGAGTTGTAGGAAAGACATCATCACCGATAGATAGAGGATCAAATCGAGCGAGAGATAAGTCGAGATTTGCATCTCCAGGAAAATGAGTTTGTTTTGTTTTGTTTTGTTTGGTTGTTTGTGTAATGAATGGAATGGGATGGGGGGATTGAAGCCAAGGAGAATAAGCATATTTTCAAAATTGTGTTTGAAAATGGCAGCTTTCATTCCTTTCCTTCATTTGGTAGGAATGAAATAGGAATTGTGTTTCATATTTCAGTTGTGATTTGTATAACTCATATAGCTCACTCTTCTATTACTCTGCCATCTTCCCACTCTTTTCTTTTCTATATATATCTTAATCTCATGTCTAAATAATCTCATTTGATTTAATGTATAAAGTTTGAGTTTTGTTTTGCTTTACTGTAAATTAAGGTAGCATTTAGTTTTATGAATTGTTTTGAGTGATTTTTCGTTTTTTTTAAAGGACTTGAAATTGGAAGAATTTAGAATCCTTTACTATGTTTCTTGATTTCCTTTTATGAGTGAAAGCAAAATAAAGTCGGGGAACAGAAAAAAAATTTATGTTTTTGACACTTAATTTTGAGGGAAATAAAAAGAAAAGGATAGAGAAGTAATGTCGGATCTTTATTCCAAAATTTTCTAACTAAATGCTGGATGAAAGGGAAATAAAGAAATGTAAGAAAGTAATTCATAACGGTTAACACTATTTAGGATATCCACTATCGTAAATTATCAACCCAATGAACTCAATTGCTACATCAACG
The DNA here is from genome assembly GCA_030169165.1 of Centaurea solstitialis. Lineage (NCBI taxonomy): Eukaryota > Viridiplantae > Streptophyta > Magnoliopsida > Asterales > Asteraceae > Centaurea > Centaurea solstitialis. The sequence goes on along the minus strand of CM058042.1, from coordinate 51,295,592 downwards.
TTATATCGGTTTTTTACTATCTTACTCAAACCAATCCAAAACATCTACTATACCAACCCAATCTTACCCACCAATTAAATAATTAATAAGAAAAAAAGAAAAAAGAAAATTAAAGAGATAGAGAAAAACAAGAGAGAAAAAGGGGGTGAGGAGGGTAGGGTGGTGGTGGAGGGGTAGGCGGTTGCCGATTGATTTGTGGGAGCCGAATCCATTGAACTTGATGAAGGCACCGCAATGTTCCCGATCTTGTTGATGAACCCATTGGCCTAGTTGAAGCCATTGGGTGAGGTAGTGGATGGTCTTATAATACTATGAATCTACCTATAAATTACATTGCATTGTAAAATAAATTAGAGTATGTAAAATGACATTTGTTTTCTTTACTCTTGAAAAACTATTTCCCATCAGTTCTTTTTTCCTCCATTTTCTTCCTTTTTCAACACTCTCTGATAACGCTAAAAAAAATTCTTCCTTTTGTTTTCTTTTTATTTTCTTTATTTCCAAACTGGAGACACATACCTTAATGTATTTGCAATTTTGCATCATAGAATTTATAAAGGAATCAAATTTCATCCTTTATACAACTTCAAATCCATTTATAGTTTAATTCAATGTTAAAACTAAACAATAGATTATTTTTATTTCATTTTCAAGAGTATTTTGAAAGAAAAAAGAGTGAATTACATCGGTGGTCCCTGTGGTTTGCTCAAATTTTGGATTTGGTCCCTCAAACAAAATATCTACATCGATGGTCCTTAACTTTTCATTTTGATAACATTGATGGTCCTCCAAGCTAACCGGTGTTAAGTTAGTAGGTTAAGTCCAATTAAGTCAAGGACTTTTTAGACATTTTACCATTAATCTCATCTTATAATTACTTTTCTTTTTCCTTTTTTTACTTCTTCTTCTCTGAGTAAATCCATCGTAAAATTTTGATCACCTGCTCCCGGTACTCCCACTCCCTCTCCCTCCGCCACCAAATGGACATCGCACCACCACCACTTCCGTACCTCGTCGGGGTAACTCCAACCACCACCACCACTCCTCCACAGGCTTACAACAATGGCGGAATTGCAGCAAATATTCCTCAAATACCACAACACAACCACCACACGTCCTTTCATTCGCCTTCAGGATCTTCAATAATCATAGTGATGATTGTTATCTCCTCGCCATCATCATCATCTCCGCCACTATCTACCTCCTCATCTGCTTTCTCTCTCGCCACTGTAACTGTTCTGAGGACGTCGTTTCGAACAATCGGAACCAAAACGATAATGGAATCGGAAACGGAAACGACGACATTCGGCATCACACAGATCGATCTGCGCTGATAATGACAACGGATCAGCGGAATCGCGTCTGCTGTTTAGGTTTTCTTCCGAAAAAATCACCGGCGACGTATATCAGCTCTGGCTTCTTCCGTTATGCTGTCACGCGTTTCAAGCCGAGTGAAAATGCTTGGCATTGCAAAAGATTGGGTTTCACTAGTCACTTCTCTTTCCGATTCAGCGTCTCTGGCATGAGAGACAACATAACCACCTCATCTCCGCCACCAGAAATTGAAGATGATAACGGTACTGAAACCTTCTGTTTCTTCGAAACAGTAGTAATTGCATCCATTTTGGTTTGTTTGCCCTTGCTATGTACTTCCGATTACGTCATCGAGTTCCACATAACCGTCGCTGTTGTCCATGGAGGAGCAACTGGAACCAGATCAAGCGATCACCACATCGGCATTGCCTTCCGCTTTCTCCATTTTTAATCATCAACAACAACTTTCTTCTGGATTGGAGATTGAAATTTCACAGGATGCACGTATAGGCTTTTCAATCAACCGTTGAACTAGATTTACCAGATGGGTCATGGGTCAGGCCACAACAGCAGACCTCAAAGACTTATTCTCAAGGTTCAGGGGTAGTAGTTTAATATATAAAGTAAGCAGAGGGATGAAGATGTGTAATTTGGTAACTCGAAAGAAAGTGACAGAGGGATGAAGATGATCTGGGTAAATTATAAAGAATGAAGGTCTTTAGAAAGAAAGTGATTTACCATTTTATATTGTTTCTTGTTTATATTAAAGAAAAAGTTCTTGTATTTGTATTTAGGTTTTTCATTCAAGTGATTGTGTTTAATTACTTTTAAATCAATTTGTTGTTTGTGTTTTTTTCTATGTTTAATCAATTGTTTTTGATAGATTAACTCATAGAAGATGAAGAACTAAAAAAAAAAAATAATTATAACATGAGATTAATGGTAAAATGTCTAAAAAGTCCTTGACTTAATTAGACTTAACCTACTAACTTAACACATGTTAGGTCGGAGGACTACCAGTGTTATCAAAACGAAAAGTTAAGGACCATCGATATAGATACTTTGTTTGAGGGACCAAATCCAAAATTTGAGCAAACCACATGGACCACCAGTTTAATTCACTCAAGAAAAAATAAACTAATTTTGACTAAAGAGAAAAATTAATTTTAATTATTCTTTTTTGAGATATTTTTTTTAATAAAAATGATTTATAGAAAGGCTGGACCAAATTAGACTTTTATAAAATGATTTTACAAAAGTAACCAAAAAATAATTTTCTAAAAAATAGAGTAAACTCTAATTCTAAACCCCATGGTTTACTAAAACTTTTAAAATGGTATTCAAGCTTGCATAACTCTAGAAATCATTCCCGTATTTTTTATTTTGCTCTAAAAATGGTCCCATCACTAACTCTTTTAATTTTCTCTGTTAGTAATGGGGCATTTTTGTCCATTTAGGTTACTTTTATTTTTTTAACCAGTTATTAAACAAAATCTTTTTTACTCAATCCAAAATACCTGTTGAGATACTGAACAAGTTGACACCCTATTGAAGCATCCGTCAGAAACTCATATTGAAGAGAAATACCTTCTCCACTAATCGATTCAAACGCCCTATTAAAGTCAATCGTGAAAAAATTGATTAAGTCGATCAAAAATCCTTCCTCAGTAACTGATTCAAACAACCATCGATCAAAAACCCAATCACCAAGCAAGCTCACTTTTTCGTTTGTGTTGAATAAAACAAATTGGAATTCTTCCTGTGATATGTATAAAACAAGAATACCCTTGCCACTAACAGATTAAGTTAACGGAGTCAATATTTAAGGACTATTTTCAGAGCAAACTGAAAATCACAGGGACGATTTTTTGAAGTTATAGAAGCATAGGTCTCACTTTCAAGGATTTAGTAAACTACGGGGACCAAATCTAGAGTTTACTCTAAAAAAATATCTGGAAACCAAAAAAAAAAAAAAAGAAAAAGCCATTGAACGCTTATCCTTTCCTCCTGTAATGATGGGTGAGCTGAGTTCCAAATCCTGTTGTATGGCTTCTTCCTTAAATCTGTGCTGTTCTTCTTCTGCCTCTATTCCCAAATTACCCTCTTACACCTGCTTCCCATCTTCATCTGAATCAAGTGGTTTCAATGGAATATTTCTGAGACCTCCATTAATTGAGTCCAGAATATATGCCAAGTTTGATAAGTTTGAAGGCCAATCTTCAATTGATAATTTGGAACAAATCCCACCACCACCTTCACCTTCACCTTCACCTTCACCTTCACTACAACAACAAACACTTGAACAAGGAGATGATGATATACAAGAAGAAGAAGATGACAGGTGTATACATATATATATATATATATAATTTTATTAGTTTTGATATATATAATATATACAATAGCTGCTTAATTATGTTATGTGTTACATATATATACAGTTGCTTGCCTTCGGATTTGGAGGGTGCAGTTCGACAATCGAGTGAAGCAAGTGCTGCTTTTGTGTCCTCTGGAGGGATGAGAGCCATCGTATGTATTAATTAATTAATTAATTATTTTTTATTAATAAAAAATCTAATTTTGTTGATTAATTGCAAGGTGGAGCTGTTAATCCCACAGTTGCAGTTTCTTGATGATGAAGGTGCCCAGGCTGAACTCTGGGAATTATCTAGAATTTTTGTGGATTCCCTCATCCAACAAACTGGATGCCAGGTACCTCCTCACATATTTACTTTTAACGTTTATTGTTATGTATATGGATATGCTTCATTTTCTAGTATATAAATAGATATACATATATAGGGGTGGGTTCAAATACAAACCACTTTTTGGTTGTGAACGTGAGGAAAGCGCAGAGCGCGCCACGTGTCAGTCTGAATTTTCTGGGACTAAGCTTTATTCATAATGAATAACACTATTATTCAGACTGAATAAAGCGTTATTCAGTATGAAGAAAGCTTAGTCGCAAAAAATTCAGATTGACACGCGCGACTTGTGTGCATAAAGCTCGCGACTTAGCCTTATTCATTATGAATATAGCGTTATTCATTATGAATAACACTAAGTCGCGGGCTTAAGTCGCGCGTGTCAGTCTGAATTTTTGCCACGTGTCGTGCTGTCGGCTGTCCTCACGTTCACAACTAAAAATTGGTTTGCATTTGAACTTTTCTCTACATATATATAAGTTTGAACTTTTCTCTATATATAGTATATAGAGTCATACTATATAATATATAGGGCCAGGTTCAAATATGAACTCATCTTTCATTGTGAACGTGAGGACCACTAGTATCACGTCACGTCGCAATATTCAATTTGAATAAAGCATGAATTATCAGACTGAATGACTAAAGCTTTATTCAGTCTGAACAAAGCTTAGCCGCCGATTCAGATTGACACGTGGCACGATTTTGTTGGTCCTCACGTTACACAATGAAAGATGAATTCACATTTAAAGTTTTCTATATATATATATATATATATTGTGATTAATTATATAAGTTGGTAATTAGAGGGTGAAAGCAATATATCCTGATGCCGGTGCTGCTGCACTTCTCAAGTATAGATGGACTGATGCCACTTTCACTTTCGCCAGGTTACTTTAATTAATATTCTTTTGTAAACCTTATAAAAGTTGTAAATCATGAAAACCAGTATTGATTTTGACTTAATTTGCAGCTTAAGTGACCGAAAGCCTGTGGAGAAAGATGATGAGATAGTGGTGATGATAGTCCCCGATTATCAGATGTTGGAATACGTCGAGCGCATCGCTTCTCTTCTATCCGATGAACCCGTAAGTAAACTAATCCTTACTTATATAATAACACTTTGCATTTCAAATTAATTATTAATCATCATCATAATTAACATTATTATGTTATTTTTACATACTGAATTAGCCACGACCACTCATTATGTGGAACCCACGTCTTATAAGCGAGGACGTTGGAGTCGGATTTAATGTCCGCAAGCTCAGAAAATACTTCTTAAGGTAACTTAATCATTCAGCATCTATCAAACAACCTCTCATTAAATAAATGCTCAAACAATTTCATCTTGTTTTACAGAACTTTTACAACGGTCTACTCCATGAAACCTCTACCCACGGGCGCTGTATTTAGATGCTATCCCGGGTAATTTTATTACTTCTATTAATTTTTTTGTTACCCGATGCTATATAGCTAACACGTTCTTTAATTAATTTGACGTTGTAGATTATGGAAGGTGTTCTTCGATGACAAGGATAGACCAAACCGTTACATACTAGGCAAGGAAATGATAAGCCGTCCCGACTCAGAAGACATTGAGGTCAGTCGTCAGTCAGTCCATTTTTACATTTTTTATATCTGAATGGGATATACTGGGTTTGGTTTTAAAAAACTAAAACGGAATTTTGGTTTGTTTTTTTAGTTAATATTTGGAGAAGGTGAAGATGATTCGGAGGAGGGCCCATCGTTCTTTAATCAAGCAGTAGGAATCTTCAAATCACTCAACAGATTCATGAAAGTTATTTCCAAGTGAAAACAACATCTTATGAATCTAGAAATTAATATTTCTTCAGAATATTTCTGTTTTTTTGAAAACATATTTAATCCAATTATCTGTTTATAAGCCTTTGGCAGTAGAGCTAGCTAGATAACCAAAATCAGGGCATGTTAAGGATTTTAAAACAGTAACCGTTTATAGTTGGCCATTTCCAGTATATTTGAGAGAGAGCCACTAAAATACACTTTTATTGAAAAGTTGATTAAACTTTTATTTTTACTTTTTTGACTGGGCAATACAAACTTTTATTAACAGCACCCAGCCTCAAAGGTTCCAAATACACCACCAAAAGAGAGAAAGAGCCAACCGTCCCAGTGGCAAAGCTGTGGATGTAATATACATGTGTGAGGTCTCGGGTTCAAGCTATGGGCACCACACCTGCCAATGGGATGCATGGGATGATTTACCTCTCCCATGATGACCGTTGGACCAGTGCAGTGGGAGTGCCCTAGAGGGTGGCGTATATTCAGATTGTCATCGCAGCCACCTCCCTCATTATCACTTGACCACAAAGGATGCAACGAAACAGTCGCGGCACCAGTACCCCTTTTGAAGGCCGCTACAGTATGTAATGCTTTAGAACACACTAGTTGCGCCGCAAATGAAATTCAGCAGGTCAATCAATTACGCGACTTTGTATCAGCGAACCCTTCCTTCCCGCGAAGGCTCTTAACTTCCCCTTTCAATTGAGAGGCCCCGCTAGCCAACCGAGCAAGTCATGTGCACATTCTTCACTCTCCTACTCAGCCACTCAAAGGCTAAACGTTGCCACTCGAAAAGTAAATTGTTAATGTGACTTTTATCCTCTTTAAACACTTTTTTGTTCTAGTGATTCAGCAAAAGATAGAGAAACACCCATTTTATTCCGACCCACCATGACTTACCTCGAGTATTTTTTAAGATTTCCGAATCAATCATCTTGGAGAAGTTGCGCGGTCGATGTGATTCCTTCCATATTTTTGTTCCACTATATACAACATTATATACTTTCGACAGTGTGGCCTTACTGTTGCAGTACATGGGAATGGAATGAGTAGGGTGAGGCCAGAAGTGAAGATCTGTCAACAGATCTCTAATCCATTCTGCCTCCTTGCCTACTGCAGCCAGTGCAATGAACTCGGCTTCCATAGTCGAGTGGGCGATACATGTTTGTTTCTTGCTTACCCAAGAAATCGCCCCACCAACTAGTGTATAAATCCACCTTGTGGATTTAGAATCACTAGAATTATCTATCCAACTAGCGTCAGTGTATCCTTCTAAAATTCCTAGATGTGTTGTATATGTAAGTTCTAGATCACTGGTTCTCTTCAAGTACCCCAATACTCTTCCAATTGCCTTCCAGTGACTAGGTCTTGGATTGCTTGTAAATTGACTCAGTCTACTCACAACAAAAGCGATATTCGGTCTAGTACAGTGCATAGCATACATCATACACCCTATTGCACTAGCATATTCTAGTTGAGCCATTGCTCTTCCAGAATTCTTCTCAAGTTTCACACTTGAATCAAAAGGAGTATTAAGTTCTTTTATATTCAAATGTTGAAACTTGGTCAGAATCTTCTCTATATAGTGAGATTGACTTAGAGAGATTTGAGATTTTGACCTTTTGACTTTAATTTCAAGAATTGTGTCTACTTCTCCAAGATCTTTCATCTTAAAGTTCGAGGATAAGTAATTCTTGGTCTCGAGAATTCCATCTAGACTGGTTCCAATAATCAACATATCATCGACGTAATGACAGATCACAACAGTGGATTCTTTCGTGCATTTTGAATAAATGCATCGGTCGGCTCCATTGTGCCTAAAAGTGAAAGAGGTGACCGTCGTGTCAAATCTTTCATGCCACTGTTTGGGAGCTTGTTTCAACCCGTATAGAGACTTGACAAGTATATACACTTTGTTCTTTTGTCCGGAAATCACAAACCCCTTAGGTTGCTCCATATAAACTTCTTCGTTTAGATAGCCATTCAGAAAGGTTGTCTTCACATCCATTTGATGAATGTACAGTCCTTTTAAAGATGAAATTGCTATAAGAGTTTTGATCGAACTGCTTCTAGCAACTAGAGCATAGGTGTCGAAGTAATCTATTCCTTTTCTTTGTCTATATCCTTTGGCTACAAGTCTAGCTTTAAAAGCTGAAACAGTCCCGTCTGAACATCGCCTTCTTATGAAAATCCATTTAGAACCTATGGGTTTTGATCCCTTGGGTAAGTCAGTTAGTACCCAAGTACCATTACCCATAATAGAGTCCATTTCATCATTGATTGCTTCTTTCCAGAGCGAAGCATCCTTAGAGGACATGGCCTCTTTAAAAGTCTTAGGATCATCGTCGATGTTAATTGAGAAAATGACCTCACTTGTCACTTTCTTTTGTGTTCCTTCCACCAAATATGAAAGGAAATCATCTCCTAGACTTTTCTCCTTTCTTACTCTGGTACTTCTTCGTAGTTCGTCAACCTTTTGTGAGGTTTTCAAACTATCGCGAGAAGTTCCAGGAAGATTAGAGTCCAATGTTCTTTCAGAGGTTTCAACATCTTCTGAAAACTTGTCTTCAAAGAATTCCACGTCTCTGGATTTAACAATCACTCCTGATTCTTTATCCAATAATCCTATTTCTGGCATATCCTATGAATATGCTTTTAATTAGGGGTGAGCATCAGAACCGGGTACCCGCTTTTGAAACCGGAACCGCTAACCGCCGGGTACCCACCGGAACCGGTTAGGCTATATATATATATATATAGGGGCGGGTTCAATTGCAAACCACTTTTTCGTTGTGAACGTGAGGACAGCCCAGAGCGCGACACGTGGCAATTGAATCGGCGGGTCAAGATTTATTCAGTCTGAATAAAGCGTTATTCAGACTGAATAAAGCGTTATTCAGACTGAATAAAGCGTTATTCAGACTGAATAAGCCTTGACCCGCGGATGACCCGCGGCTGACCCGCCCGCGTCCAATTGCATCAGAGTGCATGTAGTGTTATTCAGTCTGAATAACTAAGTCGAAATTTTTCAAATTGCCACGTGTCGCGCTCTCGTTTGTCCTCACGTTCACAATGAAAAGGTGGTTTGCAATTGAACTTTCACCTATATATATATATATATATATATTTATATATTAATAAAGGTAATTTTATATATATGATTATTATGTTTAATAAACTAAATTTAAAATTATTATTTTACCTTTTACATTACACATAAACTTACGACCACTTTTTCCCTCGACTTATTTATTCTCTTTTTTTCGATATTTTTATATCTTATTTAACATTTCAAGTTGTGTTTTTTGTTATTTTCATTTTCAAAAATTGTCGTAATTATTTATATAGTTTTTATTGGATAAGTTTTCATCGTTTTACTATTTATTTTGTTACGTTGTGACTATGTAATAACTAATAATTTTTTTATAACATAAAATATTAAAAAAACATTTAAAAAATTAGACACCGGGTACCCGGTTTCGGAACCGGAACCGGCGGTTCCGGGACCGGTTCCCAAATATGAAGAACCGGTGCAACCGGTGCATCCGGTTCCGGTTCCTTCATTCTAGGAACCACCGGTTCCGGTTCCGGTTCCGGTTCCATGAATTTTGGCCGGGTACCCGGTTTTGCTCACCCTACTTTTAATACCACAGGCTCCTAGTTTGGATCTCTTTGGGCCAGGAGTACGATAATAAGCAACACAACATCAGACTTTAAAATAGTCTAGATTTGGTTTTCTTCCTTTCTAAAGCTCATATGTGGTTCGAGTCACACAACTAGTAATCCGATTGTGGATGTGACAAGTGGTTAGTAGGGCTTCTCCCCATAGGTTGGTTGGTAGTCCGATTGGTTCAACATACAATTGACCATTTCGACAAGTGTTCAGTTCTTTCTTTCGGCCAAGGTGTTTTGTTGGGGAGTAAAAGGTGAGGTTCGTTAGTGTTTGATATCATTCTCTTTGCAGAAGTTATCAAACTCATGACAGAAGTATTCCCCTCCTCTATCTGACCTTAATATTTTTATTCGTTTTTCCTTTTGATTTTCATCTTCGGCTTTATAAAGTTTGAACACTTCGAAAGCTTCATCTTTTGAGTTTAAGAGGTAAACATGTAAAAACCAACTAAAATCATCACAAAAAGTTATGAATATTGTTTACCTTCGCGAGTAAGAATCCCATTTAATTCGCATGTCAGAATGTATCAACTCTAAAATTGATGTGTCTCTTTTTACTGAAGGAAGTGGTTTCTTTGTAATATTTGATTTTACACAAGTTTTGCATTTTTCAAATTCTTTGTTGTTGATTTCAATTAAGCCTTCCTTTTGCATTTTTTCAATGTTTTTTATATTTGTATGTGCCAAACGTTTATGCCTTAATGAAATAGAACACACATAATAATTGAAAAATACTTCTTTGATGTTACCAAGGATTACATTTCTAGAAAAAACAAACTCATCTAGACCACTAGTTAAACCCTTAACAGAACCATCATCTACTAACATCACATTACTACCAACACTTTCATCCGGAGCATCATCACCAACTGGAAGTGCTTCACCAACAGCACCATCGGAGTCTTCATCGGGATCTTGTGCATTGTCTTTCAGGCTTAGGCGATACCTACCTCTATCACGGTATGCTTTTCCAACATACAAGTCATTCTTCACGAACACGATCGTACCATTGCCTCCTAGGATGCCAAAACCATTTAGGTCAAGTTTGTTATATGAAACAAGACATTTTGAAATGGTCGGCACATGCAACACATTCATCAATGTGATCGTTCACCTAGAAGTAAAGTAGAGCAAAACGGTCCCAATCCAAACAATGTCAGCTCTTCCGTTGTTAGCCACTATCACCTGCTTTCCATCGTTTACATCATGGTATTTAGTAAATTTTGGCCTGGAGTCACACACATGAACTGTGGCTCCAGTATCAAGAAGCCAACCACCCTACTTGCCATCACCATGGATCGAGTCTCAGCCAGAATGTCGATCTCTTCCATGCTTAATTTTGCCACCAAATCTTCTATCTCATCAACTGCGTTTGCTGTCGGCGATCCAGACTTCCTGTCCTTGCATTCCCGAGCGTAGTGACCTGATTTGTTTTAAAATAGTTTTATCATCAACCATTTGAAAACGAAGATATTGAGATACCAAGTATTTGTCTGTGCCTTCTTCTTGTGCTTTATATTTGAATTGTAGCGCTTTCCACAATTCCCTTGGATCAGTAATCGGGGAGTACAAGTCATAGAGTACAAGTCATAGAGTCTATCCGAGAGAGAATTTTTTATGTGTCCGCAAGCCAAGGATTTCTTTTCTTTACGGATTTTCCGTAACTTCTCTAGTTCCACTAACTCCCTATCCGCGTCCACGGTCTTTGCATCCAATGAACATGTGATTAATGTCTTCTACCACCTCTCCGCGTCTTGGACATAACATGGAATCTAGATCCACTCCCATGCTATTTAAGACCGATCGAGTAGGGATTCGACCAAGTCTTAATCTCCCCAAAAAGACATTCACTTTTTTTGGAACTAGCGGACACCACATCGTCTCCACTACCTACAGGAAACCCACTCTATTGCGACCACAAAAGTCGTCACTAAAGCTCCAGTTTTCGTCGCTATATGTCTATTGCGACGACTGTCGTCGCTGTAGACTTTGTCCCTAAAGTCTCATACATGTAGCTCTCTATAGCAACAACATGTCGCCGTTGTAGATAAAAAATAAAAGTTATTTTAATACCTACAGCGACGAGTCAATGTGGTCTCTATAGGCTTTGTAGCAGTAGAGCAAATTTCTTGTACCTATTCTACCCCCTCCTTGATGAGATCCCTCAACTTTTTCACGAAAAAGCCGTTATTCTTCCAATTCCCCCACCTATCTCCCTCTCGGACATCGCCTCCAATTTCAATTCCACACCCATCTATCTATCTATCTATCCAAAACCCCGACCCCTCGCCATTACCGACTACTCTACAAAAAAGAACCTGTGAAGTTCACCCCCTCCTCACCCAACGCTCTCCCAACGTCAATAATATTGTTTCACGTAGATGCCCCCATCATCTTAATTACTATTTCTTTACAAATTTATTAGTCTGGTTACATTTAAAAATATGCTTTCATGACCAAACCTTAGTTTACCCAATTGGTAGCAGTGTTGATAGACAAAAAGATCAACCTTCAACCAGTCTTCCAAAACATTTTGTTATGATTAGTAATAACTTGTTATCATTGTTTGGGCCATCGTGTTGCTTAAGGTTGGGATGGAACAATCTGTATCTAAATAACTTTAACATTTTTCTTTTGTATTGTGCTTTTCAAAATTATTTTGAATTTGTTAGTGGTTAAGGTCCTTGAGGACAAATGTAGAACATTCTTGATGAAAATGGAAAATAAAAATTAAACAAATTGTCAAAATCTTTAGTAGCAATAATAATTTTGAGCCAATTCGTTCGATACAACTTTTATGGTAGACGAAGTAATTTAAAAGGTTGTTATAATCGGATTCTTCTAGAGAGATCATCTAGAAAGCAAGTTGTTTTTAATTGAATATGTTGAAACAAAAAGTTGACATAGATGTTATGGGTATAATCTTTTTTTAAGTTGGTTCACACCTAAAACCTGACAACTTATCCATTTTTCATAAAGGAGTCGGATGAAACCAAAGTTTACTGTTAAGTTTTAAATTAGAGATGTTAGAAATGATGAATTAATTTTGACTGTGACTCCTAACCTAAGCTAACTGTACGGAAAGTTTACCCTTTTATTTCAATTTGAATCAAACTTTTCTTTTTTTTTTATCTTTCTTTTTTCTGTTTATATCCTCTTACGATTTAGAAAAGGGAACAAGAATATCCTGAATGTTCTTTAGTTTTGGTGTTTGTGTGCAATTTTTTATTGAAAGGTTTTTTTAGGAATCAAAGATAAAAACAATTTCTTCTTCCACAATATATCCAATACGGCAATATCCAATCACACGAAGTGATTAATTGACATAAGACCATGTGTACCGCAATGGGTAAGCCATCGGGTGGGAGGAGCGGATATGGCCTTCGGGTGTCTAGATCCGATCAGGCTCTCCTGATCATTTTATCTTTTCTCTTCCTCTTTCTCTCTTCCTCTCTCTCTCTTAGTACATATATATTAAAATAATAAAAAAAAGTGGTAAAGTTTTGGTTAGTTAGGATAGTGGTACTCCACTTTAGGGTAAATTGGGTAGGGAAAAAAAGCTGATACGGTTCTGATGTGACATTAGGGTTTAGCGGGTTCAATATTGGGTGGTATTCATGGAGTCATGGTCTAAGTAACTATCGGTTAAACGCTCTTATTAGCCTTAATTCAAGAAAATATTGGATAATGTAGCATATGCTTTATAATAAGTATAATATTTTTACTTTGAAAAGATTTAACCCAAATTTATTTACCTCTTAGGTATTGAAATCTTATAGAAAACTAGCAACAATGTTAAAACAAACAATTACATATATAGAATAGCTAGGAGATGGTAATGAAGCTAACTCGTCGAATTAATTTTGAACTTTATATTTTGGGAAAAGAAAAGTTAAAATTTCAAGTATGAGAGTTGGGTTCTGGTGAGATCAAGCTGTTTCCGTGAGACCAACATATTTTACATGAAACTTCACATCGAACCACTGTGAAGGTTTAAAAAATTGAACATTCATAGTAAAAACAATGTAAATATTACGTTCATGCTGTTTTTTTTGATGTCAAAGCTCGTTTTTTATACCTTCACAGCATTTCCTCTGTGAAGGTTTGCATTATTTATTTGTAACCTTTACAACATTTGAGTTGTGAATGTTTCGTTTTTTTTATCTTGTTTTGGATTTTTTTTACCTCGAAAATGTTTTTAGTTATGCGTATTCTAGTTTTATTTACTTTCATGGTGTTTTTCTGTGAATTTATATACGTTAGGTCGTGATCTCACACGGTTTCACGGAAACAGTTTGGTCTCACGCAAACTTAAGTCTCAAGTACGATGTTTATGATAAAAATAATTTAAATAAGAAAGTTTAAAAATCTTTCTTAGAAATTAATCTTTGCTTATGAATATATATATATACATTTTACTAAAGTTGTCGCATATATAAATACGTTCTTTGAAATAAAATTTTCTAAAGTAGTTTTAAACTTCTAATATATACTTGGGGGATATTACACCAAAATGTATCCAACTATCCCCAAAAATCTATTGAATGTATCAACCTACCAAAAATGCTTTTTAATGTATCAAACTTTATTTTTTCTACTATTGTGTTACAAAATGACTTGTAATTTTGGTAAACTGATACACACAATAGAAGAAAAAATAAAGTTTGATACATTAAAAAAAAGTTTGATACATTAAAAATCATTTTTGGTAGTTGGATACACACAATAGATTTTTGAGGATAGTTTAATACATTTCGGAGAAGTATCCCCTATATACTTGTGTTAAAAAAATTAAAAGTAAAGCATAATTTTGGTTTTGTTTACATAAGACAAAAGAACTAACATTTCAAAAATCTAATAAATAAAGGAGCGACTTGTTATGGGTGAGTAAAGGCGAATACCCACCTAAAATTCTTGGAACCGGTTAAAAAACCAGCAACAATGAGATGACATTTGCTAAACATTTCAACAATCAAACTCTTATGTTGTTTTTTATGCTTTGTTTTGTTCTGATTCTTTTCTCGTTCTTTTATATTTTCATACTCTCAGGTTGTTTGTACCTATTAAAAAACCACCAACAATGAGATGACATTTGCTAAACATCTCAATCCTAATTTTTTTTCCTTTGAACCTCCAATACATAAAATTAAAAATTTTATTATTTAAAATCTTATTAGAATCAATAATAAAAATGAATGACGTTGGAACCAATATGCATACATATATATAGAGAAAGGTTCAAACAAGAACAAATTCATTTTGCAAGAACAAAGGGACAATTCTGGATCACATGTGATGTGGGTCCCACATAATAAAAAATCATATATGATTCAGGTGGGTCCCACCACTAAATCATATATGATTTATTTAATGATGGGTCCCACATAATATGTGGCTCATAATGCATTCTTTTGTTCTTACAAATGAGGTTGTTCTTGTATGAGGTTGTTCATACAAGAACAACCTCATTTGTAAGAACAAAAGAATGCATTATGAGCCACATGTTATGTGGGACCCATTATTAAATAAATCATATATGATTTAGTGGTGGGACCCATCTGAATCATATATGATTTTTTATTATGTCGTACCCACATCACATGTGATTCAGAATTGTCCCTTTGTTCTTGCAAAATGGATTTGTTCTTGTTTGAACCTTTCTCTCTCTCTCTCTCTCTATATATATATATGTATATAGATGAAAGTTCAAATGTGAACCACTTTTTGGTTGTGAACGTGAGGACAACCGAGAGTGCAACACGTGGCGCAGACTAGTCAATAAATGCGGCTTTGAGTGTGGTCCCCCCTTTAATTCAATGCCCTTCCATGAATCGCGTCTAGTCATCCGCTGTGGTCCTGACGTGGCGTCTAGTCATACGCCACGTGCCGCACTCTCGGTTGTCCTCACGTTCACAACCAAAAAGTGGTCCACATTTGAACCCACCCCTATATATATATATATATAATTAGAATCAATATATTAATATGAAATTTTTAATAAATGAATTATTTGTTTACGAAATATGTTGGAAGTATGATGTGACATTGAATACTTACCTATAGAAATTTTATCTTTCTTTTTTGAATTTCTTAAATATCAAATTAAGCTAAAGAAAGATGCTTCAAGTACTGTGGTGAGATACGTTCAAAGAAAGATCTTTCACAAATTGAATTTTTGAAAGTATCAAATTTTATCTTTCTACCTTTAAATGAAAATTGTATTTTTATTATATAAAGACTTTTTAATAGTTTGACTTAGCAATTTAATTAGTTAAAAGTTTTTTTTTTCTTTTTTTTTTTGTAATAAATGAAGATGTATGATCAGTTTCGAAAAATTGACAAACCTGATGGACTAAGCTCATAATTTACTCTTTTTTTATGCTTAAAATGAAAAATATCTAAAATACCTCTAAGTTTAACTAGAGTTAACCAAAAAAGAAAAACATGGTTCATCTGGGTTTGCGACTACTTTTATAACTTACATTAAAATTTTAAATTCTTTGATGCGTATTAAAAAATTAATATGTTAGTATCAATTATATTTAGTTAAAACTTATTATTATTTTTAGCAAAAAATAAAGTTTTTCATATCGAGTATAATTAATTGCTGAATAGAATATTGTAGTGGTGGACAATTTCTCAATAATTGCTTAAGGGATTTATAAAAATGAGATTGCAGTTCTCAAGTCAAAGATGGATATGTAGTTAATTAATTGGTAGGGAAGATCTCAGAATCCAAATTGTTTGATGATAGTTTGCTTTCAGTGGAGCTAAGTAGATCATGATGAATTCAACTTAAATGGCTATTTGAAGAATTGAAACAGCAATTCTAACTTCAAGGTCACAATCTTATCTTTCTATTTTGTGTTTTTAAATTTTAGTGAGAATTTACCAAAATTTGTTCAAATGATCATATATAGCTCCTCATCACTCTACACTTATTATATAAACTTCAATTTGTGTCAGATACTTTCAAAGTTGAAAACTATTCCAAGTACTGTGGTGCCTTGGGTCAAAAAAGTATCTGATAAATTGTTCAGATCCATATTTTTTACTTCAAAAGAGAACCTGCATCTTTTTATGGTTCCTACTCTTGCATTGTTTTTTTTTTTAGTAATATGCTTCCCCTGTATAATTGTTTTTCACATTGCAAAAGGGAGTAGAAAAGCAGAATAGAGGGATTGTAAGAAAGGGCATTCTTCTTTCATTATTCAAAATTTCACCCTGCTTTGTATTTTTTTTTTTTTTTTTTTTTTTGAAGGGTGTCATAGGCCGTGATCCTAACTAATTATAACATTATCCCTGATAAACTAAGTGGCCAATAATTGTTGCAGAAACCTGGAATTAAACATAAGATGAGATATTCCATCACATCCCCCTTAGCATCAACCATGATGCCACAACCCTTGTGATTTTCACCCTGCTTTTTAAGATCAGCTAGAAAAGGCTAAATTCGTTGCATATATGAAAGGAAGTAGAATAGAATAACTCTTTAATATACAACCATGATGATATTGTATATGTTCTAATGGTCACCAGTCACCACTACCTATCACCATCATTGTCGCCTTCACCACCGGTAGCCACTGCCAACCAACATTGGCCACTTAAACCTCCTCATCCACTACAACCCCCACAACCACCATTGGCCACCTCCACCATAACCACCACTAGTCACCACTACCACCGCCCACCACCACCACTACCTCCACTAAATCGGCCACAACTACCTCCTCCATCACTGTCAACCACCACCACCACCACCATTGTCCATTTCTTCGCATCCTGCACAACCACCGTCGTCCACCAGCCACCACCGCCTATATATCTGCCACCGTTGTCGTTGCGACAACTTCCACCATGTCTCTGCCAATTCATAAAGATCTGCCAAATGAATAAAACATAGGTTTTTCATTGTATGTATCAGGTTTTTCGAGACTACCATCAATTTTTCATTCAAATTTGGTACTATTATACATGTACTCATTTAATATATGAAATTGTGTGAAGATGTTATGAATTAAATTGTTTT
This sequence comes from Centaurea solstitialis, assembly GCA_030169165.1. Classification (NCBI taxonomy): domain Eukaryota; kingdom Viridiplantae; phylum Streptophyta; class Magnoliopsida; order Asterales; family Asteraceae; genus Centaurea; species Centaurea solstitialis. Next base: position 51,278,045 of record CM058042.1, on the reverse strand, counting down.
AGGTATTTACTTTACTTGTATCATTTATAACTGTCATATCATATTTGCATACCAAACGCTACCTAACTGCACAAGAGTAGCATATACATAAACATACATATATACATGTATGATGTATGTATAGTATTTCCATATGTATAATTGTATATGGAATCATGCGATTTGTGTTCTTTAAGTGAATACTTGAATCGATTTTCCCTATGAATTGTAATTATCCCTTTATTTGGCTATGCATAAGAATATGGATTTTGAAAATTGGAGTGTTCTTGTTCATACTATTTATGTTTTTATTTTCCAGGGAGCATGGACATTGTTTCAAGTAGCTTAACGGCTATTTCCTTGTTATGGACACCTCTTGAGAGGTGTTGCTTTTATTCAAGAAATTTTGAGGAACATGCTAGGACATTGCATCGTAAAATGGAAGAACTAACTAGTAAAGAAAACGATTTAAAAGCAGAAATCAGTACTTCCATAGTGAGCCAAAGAAAAAAGCTCAGAAGTGAGATACAGTTGTGGCTTACAAGCGTTGAGAAGCTTGTAGCCGAGGTTAAGCACATTGAAACTGAAATCATCCGAACAGAGAGATGTATGAAAGGATGTTTCCCTAATTACCTTTCACGCTACAGATTAGGCAAAAGGATGGTGAAGAGCATTAACGATATGAGTGAGCTTCATTCTAGAGACATATTTTCAAATGGGCTATTTGTTGGTTCTTTTCCGGACACTGGGAGAATCCTACCGACAACTGGTTTAGTGGGTGACAAAACTCCCCACAGAGTTGCAGAGTTGATTTGGGAACTACTGACCGATAAAAATACTAGTAAGATTGGTGTTTATGGAATGGGGGGTGTTGGCAAGACATCTATAATGATGCATATTTATAACCAGCTAATTGATTGTAAGATCTTTGAGAGGGTCATTTGGGTGAATGTTTCAAAAACTTTTGATGTGGAGAAATTGCATCTAGATATTGCGAACGCTACAAATTTGGAACTCTCAGAAGAAGAAAATGTGGTTTGGAGATCGACAAGGCTGCTTGAGCATTTGCGTGGAAAAAAGTTTGTCCTCATCTTAGATGACATGTGGCATAAGTTTTCCTTAGAAGAGGTGGGTATCCCACAGCCAAGCACTGATAACAGTTGCAAATTTGTTTTTGTAACCCGCCTTATGGAAGTATGTCGTGGAATGGAAACTCAAACGGAAATCAAAGTTGAGCTCTTATCCAAGAACGAAGCATGGGATTTATTCACAACCAAATCAGGTCCAATTCATGGCAATGAGATTGAACCTGTTGCAAAGGCGGTGTGTGAAAATTGTGGGGGATTGCCACTTGCAATCATCACGGTGGGACGAGCCATGAGGAAAATCAACAATAAAAGGCTCTGGAAGAATGCACTCGAAGAATTAGAAAGCTCGAGGGCAGAAATTCTAGGAATGGAAGAAGATGTGTTTGCCCGATTGAAGTTTAGCTATCTTCACTTAAAAGATGATTTTATCCAAGCATGTTTTCTGTATTGCGCATTATACCCCGAGGATCACAAAATTGATGCTGCAGAGCTTATAGAGTACTGGATGGCAGAGGAATTGATTACCGAAGTGGGAGATCGAGAAAAAGAAATCAACAAGGGGTACACAGTGCTAGAAAAGCTTAAAGACGCTTGCTTGCTGGAGGACATTGGATCAGATTATGTCAAGATGCATGATTTAGTACGGGATATGGCTATCAGGATTGCCAGGGAGGGTCCGAGGTTGATTAATAAATCTGCAATGAAATTAAACCGATTGGCAAGGGAATGGATCGAAAACGTTGAGTGGGCCTCTGTAATGGATAACAACATACGTGACGTACCTGATTATCCCAACTGCCAAAAACTTTCTTCGTTACTTCTTCAGCGGAATCCTCTCTCTGTAAAGATTCCTGATTCGTTCTTTGTACATATGCAGTGTCTTAAAGTACTTGACCTCTCCAATACACACATCCGGTCATTACCGGAGTCTGTTTCAACTTTATGCAACCTCCGTGCACTCCTGCTAAGCTTCAGTATGTTGAAGGTGCTTCCTTCGTTAACCATGTTGAAGGAGCTGAGGGTGTTGGACCTGTCACATACCCTTCTGAAGACCCTACCACATGATATAGACAAGTTAAACAATCTGAGGCGTTTAGATTTGTCATACACTAGAAAACTGCTGACATTCCCATCTGGGGTTATCCAAAAGCTTTCTTCTCTAGAGAACTTCTCCATATTTAAAAGCAAGTGGAGATGGTCATCAATTAGAGGAGTTAGTGATGGAGTTGGATTTAGTGAAATTTTAAGCTTGTCAAGATTAACCAGTCTTGGTCTTTCCTTCGAGGACCAAACTAGCTTCATTGACTATGTGAAATCTAAGCACTGGCAAGTTCTGCAAAGTTACCATCTTGGTATAGGTCAGCTATCCATTTTTCTACCCGTTTCCAAGGGAACACGCAGTGTTGAAATTCAAGGTTGTAACCTTGTTTGCCAAGACACAGTGATCGAGCTTCCAAACAACATGCAGCAGTTGGGCCTGCATAGTTGCCATGATATTACCTTCTTATCGAAACTCTCGGCCACAACCAACTTGGAAAATCTAAGAGTGTGTTACCTATCGAATTGCAAAGGTATGGAGTTCATCACAATGGCGGGTAGCTCTTTTCCGAGTCTTGAGCTACTAGTGCTTCGAAAACTACCCAAGTTAAAGGCCCTATCTAATGGTATTGCGGCAAGTCAGATTTTCACAAAGCTGAAGACACTTCAGATCCATAGCTGCAACAACATGAAATATTTGTTTTCATCTAATATGCTACAAGACTTCCAAAGCCTTGAAGGGATTGAAGTATGGAACTCACAATTGATTGAAGAGATGGTAGAAGAGCAAACTGGAGGCAATATTGCTACCCTTTCAGCTTTCTCACTTCCGAAGCTTCGTCGCTTATCCTTGTCCGCATTACCAGAACTGAAATACATTACCAAGAGGGTTCTGATATGTGATTCCCTTGAAACAGTTGAGATATGGGACTGTGAGAAGTTGAGGACCCTTCCATTCTCCATTAGCTACTTGCCATCCTCTCTTAAGCACATCAAGGGAAACAGAAGTTGGTGGGATGGGTTGGAATGGGATGACACTAGTTGCAAGAATCTTCTGCAACCATTCTTTGACCAAGGTACATAAAATGGTATCCACCGCCAGAAGTTGCGACGAGGGATTTCTTTTGTACCAGTCATGTTCCTGCATAGGACTTGTGTAAGTTAAATTCTTTATATGGATTAGCTTTTTGCTTGTGGGTTCTTATTCTTATATAGTCAGGTGTAGCTTAAATAAAGTTGGAAACTTGGGACAAAAAACAATAAAATTTCTCACATTTCTTGTTAAACTTGTATTAGATATCATGTTAAATTGGAACCTCGTTTCATCAAGCAAACTATATATCATTATCTCATTTGAAACCCGAGGCAAGCTGAACTCAAACCTCTAACATATTGTGTTGTTGGAGCACAAACCAATGCAGAGCATCACCAACTAGGAAGTAGTTTCCAGGTTGGATGAAATATATTGTCGGGCTTCGTAAATATATCTCGGTTACTAGAGCCCTATGTTAGATAGACCGCTGGTTTGTTTTTATTTTTTATTTTTTCTGCTTCTCATTTTTTATGGATGATATTCTTAGTTTTGCCTGCTTTTCTAGTGTGGTTGTTAAGTTTTTTGCATAATCTAATAGTTTTACTTCTACTACTTAAGTTTCATTGTTGGTTTTATCTTATGCCTCTCTTATGTTCCCCTACTCCCTTTTTTGTTCCCTGTTACTTGTTTGCACACTCTTCTCTGCTATTTGTCTCGCTTGTATCCTTATAACTATTTGTTTTGCAAGTTGGGTGTCTTCGTAGAAACAGCCTCTCTACCCTTGGATATATGCAATGCAATGTCTGCCTACATACACCCCACACCCTCCCCTACCTCTAGATCAGATATACTGGGCTCGTTTTGTTGGATTTGCTTTTTTGTTCTCTTTCATGAACAATATTGTTTACCCATGTATATAGTGGATAATTGGTAGTATTATATGATAGAAGATACGTTATTATTTCGATGATTCTTGTTTGATAGTAAAAAAGTTCACGCCTTCAGTAGTATAAGTTAAAGACTTCATCATGATGACATGATCGACTAATGCTTTGGCATCATTGTCAGGGCATCCGACTAAGTTCGAGCCATATTAAAATCCTAGACATTTGTTTCTTGAGTTCTTTGGGAAGGTTGACAGTTTAGACCTACAGTGTGAAGTTGATCACTTATGAAAAGATGAAAACGTCATTCTGCCTGCAAACCATTTTATTTGATTCATTTGGGAAGATCAAACGGGAAGTAGTTTCGAACCTTAATTGATGATCAATGTAGTGTAGTGCCCTGGTGAGCATACAGGCAATTGTTGTTACAAGGCCCATCATATTCCATGAACAAAGATTGGCAGATGAGCTGAAGTCGGTCGAATCTCAATTCAACACGTATATACATGTCATCATGCTCCAAGTTTATGTGGAATAACACAAGTTCGATGCCTTTTGTGGTTTTCAATTAGCAAAGTATGGTCTGTTTTCCAAAAGCAACAACAATAATGGGAAAAACTACAAGGGTTGTAGTGTGGTGGATAAGGACAAGGGGATGATAAAAGCAACCTGGGTTCGAATCCTGCCATCTACATATACATTTTTGACCACCGAGAGATTTACCTTAGAGTTGTGGACAAAGGCGCAAAGCCTACAATCGCAATTTGCCATAGGATTAGTCTCATGGTCACCCATTTCCAGAACAATAATGTGCAAGAAGAAAATTTTAAGTTCTTTTTTGTATATAAATGTAAACAATCTGCTCATGATCTCCTACAGTTTAGATTTATGTCTATAAGTTCTTTTTTGTATTTTAGAGGTTGTATGTCAAATAAGCATGTGTACAGATTAGCTCAATACCTCTTGGGGTTGGAGTTGGAGTTTCTAGGAGGGAGGTTCCATTGCTTGACCTTAGGTTTTAATTAGGAGCATGACCTTCTAAGTTTCTTTCTTTTTTAAAAGTCAATGGCCTTCTTAACACCCTGTAGCCATAAAACCTTAAAAACACACAGAAAGGTTAGCTTGTAAAGTGACTTTCATAATACGTCATTTAGTTAAATAGTCCCACAAAAAGTATCATGACAGGTATAGAAAATGTGGTAGATAAGTCTTGAAAAAGACAACTAAATGTGAGAAGTTGAGGTTAAAATGAGAATCGTGAGAAGTGGTTATCAACCGTTGGATGAGAAATGGATGCACATTAGGATTGAAATGCACCGAATCAATTCCCTTCTAAAGCGTAATTCATGGGAGGGCATGAGATAAAAAAAATGATCAACGGTTCATATCCACTTCTGACGTTAAAATCCACGCGCATTTGCTTGTTGGATGCTATATAGTGAATGATTTAGATACCACTTCTGACCATTGTTACGAGTTACTAAACTCCACCAAAAAGAATCTCCTTTAAACATTTTGATTGTTTTAACTGGAGTTCAATTGGGTTTAATTTACAACCCCTACCTAGCATTTGAGTTTCCTTAGAGATCAATAGTGTATGTCTTCTGAGATGCATAAATAGATTTCTTCAGTACAGCAAACAGATTTATTTCGCAAGTGTTATATAAATAATAAAAAGTACATCCATGACCTTTAACTACCTATGGAAATCCATTCAACCATGCCTGTTGGAGGCCATAAGTTTGCAGATGTTTATATGAACTATATTTGGTTTGGTTCATTTTAATCCATCCATATATGAATGAGAGCTTTGATTGTTATGTTTATGTTCAACATAAGCAGAAAATTATATATATATATTTTTTTTTAGGGGAAAACCCGGCAATATTATAAAAGGAAAAAACAGCGGGCACTAACACCCAGAAAATTATATTTTTGTTGTACATATACATATACAAAATGAATCTAATTTCTTTTTCTCAGCCGTATGATTATTAAAACCACTAATTGCAATGTTAAATTCCTACAACAAAAAACATAATTTTTTTAAAATAGAGAGCTTAGCTAACCCTCAATTTGATACCTAAAGTTTTCATGCAACTGAATTGCCTTCATTTCATTACAATTGCGGTTATAATCTTACAACAATCACCAGAAAACAGATCAAATTAATACTATCTTCATGTTGCTACTGAATATAGGGTAACCCTAGATTCTTTAACTACATATCTTATAAAAAAACAGAAAAGATAGCACACAGATACACAAGAGAGAAAATAAACAAAGAAAGAAGCACATATACCATTCTGAAGAAACAAAGAAGGCAGCAGGGGGCAGAGGAGAGTGTCTTTTGAGAAAGGAAAGGATGGCAGAAATTACAGCTTAAGCAATTAAGGTCATCCTCATGTGTTGAGCAAATAAGTCAATGCTGAACGATTAAGCCATAAACATATAACTCATTAATTGGTTACTAAACAGCCCATTAGTTTACATTTTCATATTAGTCTACAGTTATTACACCAAAAAACAAACCTCATTCATCTTGATTTTGCAATGAATCAGCATTTTCTCCATCATCCCAGCAGCACAGAATGAATCTCTTATCCGGAACATATCCTTCATCCGTCAAATGTCTATATAACGATAGTAGAACACCGAAAATTACCTCTGTTTGTGGGTGCATACGGTCATCAACAACAAAGCTATGAACTTGTTTCTCCAACTCAATCCAACTGATCCCTGTATCCTTCACCACCCCTACCGTCTTCATTGTCTTAATCGTTTCAGCTCTCTCCGTCCATCTTCCTCTCGAAGAATATATATTAGCCATCAAAATGTAAGGCACGGGGCTATCTGGTGCTGAAACAGACAACTGGGTGGCTGCATACTTCCCCATGTCTGAATCACCATGAATGCTACAAGCACCTAACAGTGCTTGCCAAAGTTGTACATCAGGCTTCACGGGTAGTCCCTCGATATAACTTCTGGCATCATTCAGAAGCCCTGCTCGGCCTAACATGTCAACTATGCAAGCATGATGCTCCTTTCTTGGACTAATTGCATACTCTTTCTCCATGGATTCCAAAAACATCATCCCTTTACTTACTAAACCTACATGACTACAAGCATGAAGCAACGAGAGAAAGGTAACGTCGGTTGGTTCGATACCTTCTCGTTTCATTTCTTCGTACGATTGAAGCGCTTTAGAAGCGTTACCATGGCGAGCGAAAGCTGCGATCATGGAGTTCCACGAGACTGGATTTTTCTGAGGCATTCTTTCAAAGACTTTGATCGATTCCTCTAACTCACCACACTTGGAGTACATATTGATCAGCCCGTTGCCCACAAAGGGATTTGAACAAAAACCCTTTTTAACGATTAAAGATTGGATCTGCTTACCAAAAGCCAAGGAAGTTTCACCACCAAAGACCGCTAGAACAGCAGAGACCATGTTTGGATCAATCTTGATTCCCTGTTTCACCATCCTCACAAACACTTCTACAGCTTCTTCCTCGCAACCGTTTTGTGCAAAACCAGCAAGAATAACTGTCATGGAAACCTCGTCAAGGAGCTGAGCAGACTCAAAAATCTGCCATGCTTCGGCCATGCTGCCACATTTAGAGTACATATCCATAAGTGCACTTTCTATATGCAAATCCAAGTGCATACCCAACTTCAAAACAAGCCCATGTATTTGACACCCTTCTTTAAGCGCCTGCAAGCCACAACATGCCTGTATCGAACTCAAGTATGTCAACGAATTGGGAGATACCGAACCTTTGAGCATTTTTACAAACAGCTTCAAGCTTTCTTCACAATACCGATTTTGTGCAAGTCCAGATATCATTGCTGTCCAAGTAACTACATTTCGATCATCGATCTCTTCAAAAACTTGTCTCCCGGAACAAAAACACCCACTACCGAAATAAGCCGTTATCAAAGCATTTGCTACAGTGGTTTCCCGCCCGTACCCATGTTTAAATACCAAGCAATGCATCATCTTATGGAGGTTAGAGAACTCCCATCCTTCACACGCAGATAAAACGGTGGTGATGGTTCCACGATCGAAACGATGAACATTTGAAGAACCATACATGGTTTTAAAGTAATCAAATCCAACATCAAAGAAACCTTTCCTGAAAACAGCCGATATAATCGTGTTCCCGGAGACAACATCTCTCAGTGGCATTTCGTCGAACAGGTTGAGTGCATCAGAAAAGTGGCCACATTTTGAATACAGGAAGAGGAGGGAATTCCAAACAGCAAGGTTATATCGGTTATTGAATAGTGGGTTCTTGATTAAGGAGCCATGGATTGAAGATCCAATTTGGGAATAGCCTTCTCTTCCAGAAATGGAGAGCAGACGGCATAGTTGTTCTGAATTTAGGATGAAGTGTGGTGATGATGGTGGAAAACCGGAAGTGGAAGCGAGAGATGAGAGCCATGAAGGAAGAAGAATGGTTAGTTTTCGAAAAACCCATGTTGGATTCATCCATGAAAACGAGGTAAAGTTGTGACTTTGTGACTATGGTTCAAAAGTTTGAACGTAGAGAGGCTTTCATGAGAAACAATAACTTTGTTTTATTTTTGTTAACAACAATATTTAATTGATAATGAAATTTAATATTAACCCAATGACTTCTTCTCCATCAAAAATTGCATGAAAATAAATATACCTTGTTTTTTTTCCCACTCTAGAGAACCATTTCTTAATATATCTATTTTGGGTTTACATGTATAGTTTACGGTTTTGATAAGAAGTTGTGGTTAACATAAAAGGTAATAGTGTAAATGAAAAAAGATAATTTACGAGTTACTTGAGATCGATTTTGTCAAAACTTGACTTAAATAGACTCGATATCAAGTTTGAGCTCAACTTGATGTACTAACGAGTCGAGTCGAGTCGAGTCATCTGATATTCGACTTTATAAGCTCGTGAAATACTGGAAGATATTTTAAATATAATTAAATTTATATTATAATTTATAAAATATAGTGTAACCTGTAAAATGACTGACAATCATTATTTTTATTATATTATTTAATTATGATATAAAAAAATTAGAGTAAGTTATTTTTTAGCCATCCATAAATACCAACTCTCCCAACTAGCCACTCTCTCCAAGAATTTATCAAAATAGCCATCAAAGTCGCCCCCAGACAAGTCGCTCGGGGCGACTTGCGTGTTTCCGACGAGATTCTGGCCAAAAGTCACCGGAGTCGCCCCAGGGGAGTAGCCCCGGGCGACTCCCTAAATTTTCAAAGTTGCAATTGGGAAAAATAGTCAAAATTGAAGGCTTTAGTCAAAATTGGGATAATTGGTTTTGATTTGCGTGCAACACAAGTAGGGAATTATCCAACTTTGGAGCATTAACAAGTTTGGTCCATGTAGTTTGAAAATTTAGGGAGTCGCCCGGGGCTACTGTTAGGTGAGTTGCGCCACACAACAAAAGATAACAAACGATTTCTAAGGTCCCTTCGAAAAAAGAAATCCGAAGACACAACAAACCCGACAACAAATGCAGATAACAAAATCTAGATGTTGCACAATATAAATTTCTAACGAAGGAAAAATAAACCCACGAGATATATAGATAATAATAAGTGTTATTATCTATATATATAATTATAGCAAGCTCAAAATAATGACACGAGTATTTAACGTGGTTCCACTGTCGAGATGACAGTGTACGTCCACCAAGGGGAGAGAGCAGAATATTATTACCACCAAGGAAAACTACAAAGTGCTTTACAAAGATCTTAAGATCTACGATCAACCAACGATACTTCTCGAACACCGCCAAATAACGAGAAACACTCTCAACCTCACTTAAACAAAGTATATCTAGATACTAGGGAGTGTGTTTATGGTGTTTGGAACAAGAGAAGCTAACTAGTAATTATTTCGGTAAGCTCCAAAATAATTAACGAACGAAGAAGAAAGACGAAAGAAACGATCACTCGGTAAGCTCCAAGATCTCGAGTCTTGTTGTTGTATTTGGTGTGTCTAAAGTGATGGTAAATGGCTTGTATTTATAACCAACACAAATCGTATGGAGGAAGATTGGAAAGTGCATGGAAGAAGCCAAGGTTGCCATCTAGTTGTCATGGGAAGTGTATTGAGTAAGCTGGTAAGCAAACTTGGAGTCCAAGTTGTATTTTTCTTACCTGGGTTTTTCAACTTGCAAGAGAAAAGGTGCACAAAGATCAATGAGTTGTACTCTAGCTTCAATGAGTTGTACATCATCCAAACAAGAAAAAACAAAATGTTTTTCAACACTCCACCATGATGTACAAATCATCCGACGATACCCAATACGAATCAGTTCCGCAGATACGAGTTCTTCCAACAATTGATCAAACGAGCAAGTAGCAAAGTAAACTGGCATGAGGTAGCAAAATTGCATTCCAACTGTGACGAGCTTCGGCATGGCCATCACCCGTCAAAGTTACAAGCAAACAAATAACCTCAAATGCACAATCTACTAAACAAGGTAGAGCATAAGCGAAGCTCTAAGCACTTGACAAAGTAATTCCTTCAAAGATGTCATTTTGTCACCTGTGGTAATAACTTCTCTCTCTCACGAGCAGAGTGCCCAACGGCACTAACACAAACGGAGCTGGATCAAGTTTGAACAATGCTCAAACTTGGCTGGCGGTAGCGACTTTGTGAACATATCAGCAGCGTTGTCGTCTGTCAGGACTTTCTGCAAATAGACGATCTTCGCTTCATGTAATCTAGCGAGATATGCATCACGCACATTTATGTGCTTTGTCCGAGGGCTGAACGCCAAATTGGTTGCCAAATGAATGGCACTCTGATTATCACAGAAAATGCGAACGGATGGTTGCTCGAAACCTAAGTCATTTAGCAACTCTTTCAAATAGACTGCTTCTTTCGCAGACTCGACCGCCGCAACAAGTTCAGCTTCTGTGGTTGACAAGGCGACAGTAGACTGTAAACGTGATCTCCAACTGATAGCTGTTCCACCCAAGGTAAATACATAACCGAATGTGGATCTCCAACCATCTCGATCACCTGCATAGTCAGAATCACAAAATCCAACAATTTCACAATCATTGTGTAAACCAAAAATAAGACCGTGTGTCTCAGTTCCCTTCAAGTATCGGAATGCAGTTTTAACGGCTGTCCAATGTGATCGACCCGGGTTCGCGAGAAACCGACTCACCACTCCGACACAATGTGCGAGATCGGGACGAGTGCACACCATGGCGTACATGAGACTTCCGACCGCACTGGCATATGGAACCTTCAACATTTCGGCCTTCTCCTTGTCATCCTTCGGACAATCTTCACTTGAAATCTTGATGTGCTTCGGTAACGGAGTGCTAGATGTCTTGGCACCATCAAGATTGAACCGCTTCAGAATCTTCTGAATGTACTCTCCTTGCGTCAACCTGAGTGTACGAGACTTTCTGTCCCGTACGATTTCCATGCCCAAAATCTTCTGCGCCGCGCCAAGATCTTTCATTTCGAATTCTGACTTTAACTTATCTTTCAGACGTACGATCTCTAACGGGTCCCTGTAGGCTATAAGCATGTCATCAACGTAAAGAAGTAAGTAAGTGAAAATGCCACCGCTTTGTCTATGATAGACACAAGCATCCTTTTCACTGCGCTCAAATCCCAGACTGAGCATAAACAAATCAAACTTCTTATACCACTGACGAGGCGATTGTTTAAGTCCGTAGAGGGACTTCTTGAGCTTACACACGTAATCTGGGTTGCTGTCGGAAACGAAACCATCTGGTTGCTTCATATAGATAGTTTCCTCCAAGTCTCCGTGTAGGAAGGTTGTCTTCACATCTAGTTGTTCTAGCTCCAAATCATGAATGGCCACGATCGCTAAAAGAACACGAATAGATGTGTGACGTACAACGGGAGCAAAAATATCGTCATACTCGATACCTTTCCGTTGAGCGAAGCCTTTAGCAACAAGACGAGCCTTGTAACGATTGCCATCTTTGACTTTGAAAACCCACTTGTTAGGAATAGCACGGTTTCCTTTCGGCAATGGACATAAGTCCCAAGTGTTATTTTTCAAGAGAGATTCCATCTCTTCCTGCATGGCTACAAGCCACTTCGAACTGTGGGTCGAGGCCAACGCCTCCTTTATATCCAACGGCTCCTCTTGCCCTACATGCAAGGCAAACTCCAGCTGATCAGTAAAACTCATGTTAGCAAAATCCGAATCACCATACCTGTTAGGCGGACGAGTAGTCCTTTGACTACGCCTGGTCGGTTCAACAACTGGGATTGTATCGCCCTGGTCTCCACCATCATTCAGAATCTCTTCTTCAGAATCACTAGTAGAAGTCACTGGCGGAATGACTTCTTCAACAGCGGGTGATTCTGGAACAGCATCAAGAGTGGATGAACTGGGATTGTTAGGACAAACTATTGTCTCCACATCATCGGCAGTAGGAGCAACAGTAGTAACAAATTCCGGATCTTGAGAGGACTGCGAATCCTGTGACTCCAACAGGTCTGGTTCATTAAATCTGACATGACGAGAATGAACCACTTTACGAGTCAAGGGGTTCCAGATTCGGTAACCCTTGATACCATCTGTATAGCCGAGCAAAGATCCTTTGATGGCTTTCGGATCTAACTTGTCCTGGCCTGAAACATGAAAGTAAACAGGACAACCAAATACACGTATGTATTTCAGACAGATGTTTCTTTTACCTCTCCAAACCTCTTCCGGAATCTTTCCCCCAATGGCCAAACAAGGTAACCTGTTCACGATGTGCACCGCGGTGTTGAGTGCTTCGGCCCAGAACGATTTGGGGAAGCCCGATGTTAACAACATACATCGGACCTTTTCAAGCAGAGTCCTATTCATCCGCTCAGCAACCCCATTAGATTGAGGATCGCCCGGTGTGGTGTAGTGGCGGTGGATGCCTTTACTCGAACAGAAGTCCTTGAAGTTACTACTGGTAAATTCTCCACCGTTGTCAGATCTAAGCACTTTCAACTTCTTGCCAGTTTCGACTTCTACGCGTGCTAACCAAGTCTTGAATGTTTCAAAGACATCTGACTTCAACTTCAACACATACACCCAAAGCTTATGTGAGAAATCATCAATAAATGAGACAAAGTATTTACCTCCACTCATGGACGGAGTACTGGATGGTCCCCAGACGTCTGTATGAACATAATCGAGGATTCCTTTGGTGTTGTGTTTTCCGACACCAAAAGAAACACGCGTCTGCTTCCCTTCGACACATCCCGAACAAAAATCCAGGCTAGCGGGTCCAGAGATTTTAATGAGGTTTCGCTTGCGCAAAATCTCCAAGTTCTTCGTGGATGTGTGGCCCAAACGAAGATGCCATAAGCGAGCATCGAGATTCTGAGGAATTTCGGCCACACACGATTCAGAAGATAAAGTCTCGCCGCTCAAATGGAAAATATTATTTTCCGCCAGTTTGCCTTTCATTAGAATAATACTCCCCCGGGAGATGCGCAAGTTCTCGTCTTCAATTCGAACTCTGCAGCCTGCTCTGGACAGTTGTCCAACAGAGATCAAGGAACGAGTCATGGATGGAACAAATTTGACATTTTTGAATGTCCGAATACACCCATCGAACATCTTGATCTTCACAGTTCCGATGCCTTGTGTCACGCACGAAGTACCATTTCCCATACGGATACTGTTACCTTCAAGTTTCTTGAAAGTAGCGAAACAGTCCCGAAATGGTGTCATGTGACAAGATGCACCGATATCTAACACCCATCGCCTGTCAGCATGCGGTGGTGTAACTGTGACACAGAAAGCGTCTTCGTCGTCTTCCGCACAGAAGGCGACTTCCTCTTCAGCACAGAAGGCGACTTCCTCTTCGGCTGCAGCGGCTACGGTATTGTCCTTGTCTTTATTTTTAAGACTTGGACAATCCTTCACCCAATGACCTGGCTTGTGGCAATAGTTGCAGTTGCCACGTGTCTTTGATTTCCCGCGAGAACCAGGTTGACGAGACTGAGAGCGCCCACGATTTCTTCCTCTTGTAGACCGATTATCTTCACGGCCTCGAGCAGCAAATAGGCCTTGGTTGTAATTCTCCCCAGGATTGTTACCGATTCTCATCTGAATTCGCTGATCTTCAGAAATCATTCCTGCTTTCACATCAGACAAAGAAAGAGTATCTCTTCCATAAATAAAACTATTAGTGAAATTAGAATATTTCTCGGGAAGCGAATACAACAGGATCATAGCGAGTGCTTCTTCGTCTTTTTCGAGAAGCGCGTCTGTTGCCTTCAGCTTCATAACAATATCTTCGAATTCCGTCATGTGAGACTTGATTGTAGCGCCTTCCTTCATTTTGAAGAAGAGACACGACCGCATCAGCAACAATCTGTTCGTCAGAGTTTTCTTGAGATAGAGATTCTCAAGTTTACTCCAAATACCCGAAGCTGTCTTTTCAGACACAATTTCAGATATGACGTTTTCTCCCATCGCCATCTGCAAAGTAGTAAAAGCCCACGCTTCCATTTCTCTAGCCTTAAGGTCAGACATATTAGGGTCTAACTCGTCTTTGGCAAATACTACGGGATGGACACCATTTTTCCTAAGTGCCGCAGATGTTGTGAACTGCCATTTACTAAAGTCACCGTCCCCATTCCAAGTCTGTATACGAATCCCAGCCCCGGACAAATTAAATGTACCCTCTTGGTACGACTTTTGGGACTGGTTTGAGGAACCGGCGCCAAACGGGTTTTCTTCGTCAGACATAGTTTATGTAAGTTTTCTACACAAACCCAAAGACAAAATGTGCAAACTAGTTTATGTAAATTTTCTACACAAACACGAATCTAGACTCGAAGCTCTGATACCAATTGTTAGGTGAGTTGCGCCACACAACAAAAGATAACAAACGATTTCTAAGGTCCCTTCGAAAAAAGAAATCCGAAGACACAACAAACCCGACAACAAATGCGGATAACAAAATCTAGATGTTGCACAATATAAATTTCTAACGAAGGAAAAATAAACCCACGAGATATATAGATAATAATAAGTGTTATTATCTATATATATATAATTATAGCAAGCTCAAAATAATGACACGAGTATTTAACGTGGTTCCACTGTCGAGATGACAGTGTACGTCCACCAAGGGGAGAGAGCAGAATATTATTACCACCAAGGAAAACTACAAAGTGCTTTACAAAGATCTTAAGATCTACGATCAACCAACGATACTTCTCGAACACCGCCAAATAACGAGAAACACTCTCAACCTCACTTAAACAAAGTATATCTAGATACTAGGGAGTGTGTTTATGGTGTTTGGAACAAGAGAAGCTAACTAGTAATTATTTCGGTAAGCTCCAAAATAATTAACGAACGAAGAAGAAAGACGAAAGAAACGATCACTCGGTAAGCTCCAAGATCTCGAGTCTTGTTGTTGTATTTGGTGTGTCTAAAGTGATGGTAAATGGCTTGTATTTATAACCAACACAAATCGTATGGAGGAAGACTGGAAAGTGCATGGAAGAAGCCAAGGTTGCCATCTAGTTGTCATGGGAAGTGTATTGAGTAAGCTGGAAAGCAAACTTGGAGTCCAAGTTGTATTTTTCTTACGTGGGTTTTTCAACTTGCAAGAGAAAAGGTGCACAAAGATCAATGAGTTGTACTCTAGCTTCAATGAGTTGTACATCATCCAAATAAGAAAAAACAAAATGTTTTTCAACAGCTACTCCCCTGGGGTGACTCCGGTGACTTTTTGACCGGAATCTACATGTTTTGGCCGGAATCTCGTCGGAAACACGCAAGTCGCCCCGGGCGACTTTGATGGCTATTTTGATAAATTCTTCGAGAGAGTGGCTAGTTGGGAGAGTTGGTATTTATGGATGGCTAAAAAATAATTTACTCAAAAAATTAATAAGCTTATATATGGATTCGAAAAGATGGGGAAAAAAGAAAAAAAAAAGTTGTTAGTAAACAAGTCCATCCATTCTACATTGGTGAGATTTAACTACATTTTTTTGAAAAGCAAACAATATATTACCACCACCACCAAAAATTACAAAGGCACATGGCCCAACGAAGGAAAGAAACGAAGAGGGTACCAAACAAAAAACTCACCAAGTTTACAGGAAATAAACCATTACGAACACATTGACCTAGTACTCCCCTAAAACCACCAAAACAGAAAGCAACAGTAATCCCTATTGACCCTATATACTCCACAGTAGCGCCAACCATCCAACTTTCCGATCAGATACAGAGGTACTGATTTTGAGCCTATTGACAGCCTCTTCAACCGCGAATTTGTTTGATCCCGAACTGATCAATCACTTAACTTCTGACTGGTTGCAAAATATGGATCGTCAACCCTCACAATGATCGTCAAACGGGTCAGTCAGCCAAGATTGCCACTCCACTTGTAAAGTCTTGTCTCTGCCCTTTATCCACTCGAAAGCCTTTCTTTGCACTTCGTAAAAGTAATCCGCCAATTCTCCTTTTGCTTGCTTGAAAACTACCTTGTTTTTATTTACCCAAATGAGGTACATCACACACCGGATTGTTGCTTCCCATCTTGCTACTCCTTCTGCATTTGCTCCACGACACTTTCCTTTCTCCAACAAGTCTTCAAAAGAATTGACAGGAATGACATTGATTCCCCACCATCTTCCTACAAGATACCACAAGTGATTCACTTTTTCACTAGAAAGTAATGCATGATCCATCGATTCAGCCCCCAGTCACATCTAGGACAAAGAGTGGAGTCCATATCAATTCTGAATTTGTCCAATACCGACCGAGATGGAAGTCTACCACACTTTGCCCTCCAAAAAAAGATATTTATCTTTTTTGGAATTGCTTTCAGCCATTTTTTCGGCTCGCACCTAACTCCCTCATTTTCCCTCGCCGCATGTTTCTCCTCTATAGAAATACGAAATGATTTAACCGAAAACACTTCTTTTTGGTCGAACTTCCACACTACCCTATCCCCCCCCCTCCTTGGTTTGAACCCGTCTAGAAGGTTTCGGAACTCTACAAGCTCGCTTACTTCCCCTTCCTCTCGGCTCTCTATGCCAACCCCACCTCCATTCCCACACGTCACCTACGAATCCCCCTCTATCCGCCACCACCACTTCTTTATTCGACTCAAGCTGATAAAGCCTACCGAATTTCTCTTTTAGAACCTCTCCCCCAACCCAACGATCTTCCCAAAAGGATGTAGTCTTTCCATTCCCTATGTCCTTCCAAAACGACTCCGAGAACCCACACCCCATTTTATCTAAATCTTGACCCATTTTAATTATGGACCCCCACACCGAACCACCTCCCCTTCCCCTCTCACTACCCAACACTAGCACACCCTTCTTACCGTACATGCTTATGATCACCTTTCTCCATAGTGTGTCTCCATCGGTATGAAATCTCCACCACCACTTACCTATCAACCCCCAATTCGCCTCTTTAAACCTCCCAATATTTAACCTTCCCCGACCAAAAGGTTCTAACACCTTTTTCCCATTTTACCCAAGCGATACGTTTCTTACCTTCCTCACCTCCCCCCCCCCCCCCCGAGAGATAAATTTCTAGAATTTGTTTCTGGGTTTATTATTTTAAATAAACCAACAATGTCTGGACGAATGAAAGTCAAATATTGGAGGGCGCATGCAATGCTACGATAGAGAATAGGATCAACGAATGGATTCCAAAATCAGCACTTATTTTGCACTTATTGTCCACTTCAGTGGCAATCGACTTACAATTAGCAATTTTTGCTCGCTTAAGGATATCTTCTGCATACTTCTTTTGTAACAGAAACATGGTGCCATTACCTCAATGAATTGAAATACCCAAAAAATAATTGAAGTCCTCTAAATCATTCATTGCAAACTCGATGCTGAGAAGGGTGATGATGTGACGAAGGAAGGTGGTAGATGAGGTCGTGAGAACTATCATCGACATATCTATCCAAGGTACCCAATGCCCTTAATGCAACATATCTATCCATTCACAATTCCTGTACTACCATTTTAAGCATGCTTAAACGTGATTATCATTTATATCAATTCATATTGCAATGTCAAACATTATCAGTCCAAAAAGCATTTCAAAACAGAATGGGCATTTTAAAAAATACCGTTTAAAACAGTAAATCCCATTCAATTCAGGCAAGGAAACTCACCTAGTCATACAACTCGTCTCACCCCTAGGCAGACTTAGC
Source organism: Centaurea solstitialis (assembly GCA_030169165.1). Classification (NCBI taxonomy): domain Eukaryota; kingdom Viridiplantae; phylum Streptophyta; class Magnoliopsida; order Asterales; family Asteraceae; genus Centaurea; species Centaurea solstitialis. The sequence continues at coordinate 51,259,818 of CM058042.1, read as the reverse complement.
ACGGGGGTTCCGCTATGGAAAAATCCTCTCCAAAAATTAACCCTAGTGACGAAACCTCCCAAAAACCGACTCGGGAAACACTTTCCCGACTCGAGAAATGTCATAACCCGACTCCAAGAATTTCATGGTCAAAATAACGACCTCAACTTAGCCGAATTCCCGACTCGGAAATCATAAATTTCCAATTCGGGAAAGGCATTGGGAACCAAAACAATAGCTTCAAAGATTTCCCGACTCGGGAAATATGATTTCCCAACTCGGGAAATAGAAATCCAACTCGAGAAATAGAGATCCAACTCAGGAAACGTACCTGAATCGACAATTGGATAATGATGCTGATCTCTACACACTCAAAACATACACTTAAAGGATGTTTCCCAAAAATGGCTAAAATCTAAGGTTTAAGACTATATAGCATGGGCTTTGGGCTAAGCTCATTCCCAAAGTGGAATAATCCCAAACCCATTAAGACTTTCTAAGATTGACACATTTCACCCCCTCACTTCTGTTAATGTTACAAAAGTCCAACTTAATGAGAAAATTAACTTAATCATTAACTTTAAAAAAAACCCCGGTTATTACATCATATATTTAAACAATACACATTTTAAGTCTACAATCTGTATAAGGGGGATGCCATCGAAGCGTGGGCGTCCTATAGCGAAAAAAGCTACTTCAATTCAATCATCAACGTACACAATTGCTATTGCTTGAGCAACTACATGTGTGAAGGAGAGAAAACATTCTTCGTCACCGTCCCACACAAAACCAGAATCAAGTTGGGCAGAGCAGCAACATTTGAACACATACCTGATGATGGGTCTCCTGTGTACTACTTCAGTTTCCTTGGGTACGATCAGTTAACTCCAAGACTCAATAACCATAGACTACTAACAGATATGTAATCCTTATTGATATATAATGTTTTAAATTACATTCAAATCACATATTGTTATATTTGTGTTCAGATTACATTGGGAAGATAGAAAACGTGTATGAGGTGTTCAGAACCAAAGGAACCACAATTGTCAAAGTCAGGCTTGAAAATTTGAGGTGCTTACTGTCTCAAATAGCCAAAAAAAGGGTAAAACCTATTATGCTTAACATATGTGTTATATATGTCTCATTGGGAAAATGATCGAGGCAACTTTCTGGGATGAAGCGACTATGTCATTTGACAAACAAGTTGTTGAAGCTTTACCTTCTCCCGTCATTGCTGTTGTCACTTCAATGAAAGTTACTGAATACCTAGGTTCAAACAACTTATATTGTCTAATCTAATAACTTTAACTTATTCAAATTATTTCAAACCTACACGTAAGTCATACCTTTTCCTCAAATCTCCAATTGTGATTTCTTTTAACAGGGAACTTGCAACTAACAGCCACTCTAGCCTCCCATATTTACGTAAACCCAGATATTCCTGGGGCTACTTCATTAGCAGCTGGGTAGGTACTCCTTTCATATTTTTAATGACTTCGTAAGATGTCTTACAATTCGTTTTTCTTTTTAGGTTTGCCATTCGAGATGATCAAAATCCCGTCCTCAAAATACGATACGAGAAATCTAAAGATATAGAGGTCGAAATGCAAAGGAAAAAATTTACATTGAAAGAGTTGCTTTCCCAAAACCCAGATCTCTATGGGGTAAGCTGTCAAACCTCAACCTGTTATAAACATGTTAATATTTCTGCTTGGTCTCTTAACATTTTGGTGGGAATATTGTTGCTTGGTTTTTTGGTGATATAATAATGTGCAAAAAGAACAGGACTAGACCATGACATTAAAATGGATTATATGTGTACTTGAATGTCTATGTTTGACGTTTTTTCCTTTGCACATTAGATTCACATGATTATGAAGCTTAATTTAATTTTTAACCAGCTAATTTAGTTACAACCAATTAAGGTTACCTTATATCTTTTTAGAATGTCTATTATGAGTTATTTGAAGATTTAGGTGGGAGGCAACTCATAATCATTATCTCATAGTGGCTGAAGTACAAACTGTTTTTAGATGTTTTTTAAGAAGTCTTGGTCTTGGTCCAAAAATGGTGCACTCAACCCCTCCCCCCCCTCTTTTTGTGGCATACTTACTCTTTCAAACAAAAAAAAGTATAAATATTCCCACGAAGTTGTCAAACCTGTCAAAAGCCACAAAAACATGTTCTAAACAATTTTTACATTTCTCAAATCATGTTGGAATTCCTTTACTTTTACAGGGAGCTCAGTTCACATGCAAGGCATCTCTGGTCAGCACAGATGAAAGTAAAGGCTGGTTTTATAAAGCATGCGGTCAATGTCGGAAAAAACTTCAAAATCGTTTATCTGATGTCAACTACTTAAAGTTTAATTATTATCACCTACATGTCTAATAAGTATGCCAATTTGCCAATAGGTTTTTCATCACGGCACGCATGTCAGATGATACTGCTGCTACAATGTTGTTCTACACAGATTGCAACACATTCATTAATCAACTTGGATTCACTGATCCATATACACTGCCTGAACCACTCAGCATTATCAAAAACAAAGATCTTTTAGCTACATTTCACACGGTCCAACAAACCAGGTGATATAGGCTTAGTAGCAGGTGATATAGGCTTAGTAGCAGATGTTGTCTTTGAAGAAGTCATTGTTGCTGATAAGGAAAGCCCAATACAGATACACATTATTAACCACTCTGCAACATCATCTACTCCTAAAGAAGCACATGTTCCATCAACTGAGCTTACATCAATTGCTCCTGCTACTCCAGCAAGTTTTTGTCTTGACCATCTTGCATCAACACCCATCACACCACTTTCTACTCTTACAACTACTCCTCTAGCAGCTGACCCCAGCGCTCAAACCACTGAAACAAAACACCACAAACAAACATCTACCAAGAAACAGCTTTTCCAGACATCATCTGGTGACACATAAGTTTCCTTAAAAATACCTGTTTGCTTGTCTATTTATTTGGAAAATGATATTAATAGTTTTTGCGCATTGTGCAGCTCAACAAGATGGCATGCCACTTAAGAAGCACAAAAGTTCTGTTGGCGCACCAGATGAGAAACAGTAGGCATATGTATGCGAACTGATCAGGTACAATTTTAACAATCACACACCCTACTAGAATATTCTGACATCCCAATTTAACTTTAAAGTTTTTAAGACATCTACTCATACCCCCACACGTCAACATATATGTAATTTCGTATTGTGAATTTAATAAAAAATACAGGAATATTGATTTTCACTTTTTAAACACTTTGTCACAGGTAATATATGAACAACTTTTGATGACGCTGCCGTATTATCTATAATGCTTTTGGAGAGCTGCCTTACTATCTAGAAAAGTTTAGAACAACTGCTTGGAAACTTTTTGGGAATTGTAATACTATGCAGCAGCATCGTTTGGATATCTCTTAAAGTAATATTAGTTGTTTAATCTAAACACACCTACTATTACAATGTAAATCTCTTCCAAGTATATCTACAACTATGTAAATTAGTTCGTTTATCTTTTACCGGTGTTTATATCTTTTATTTTGCTCCTTTAGCACATATAACATAACCCAAATACATCAATTATACATTTTTCACCATCATTAAAGAAAGAAACAGTCTTAAGCTTTAAACTTCTTTAAACTTAAAAGATATACAACATGTAACAAAAGATAACATACAATTTTGATGACACTTATAATTGTAATTTTTATTTTCTGATCGAATGTTCTTTTATTCGTGACAAGTGTTTGGCAGAAAGGATCTTATGCTTCCTTTATTATTACTTATTACACGTTTCATAAATTTTTAAACTTATGCAAATGTGTTTTATGTTTTGTTATATGCTCTACCAAAAAAAAGTCAAATGATGTAATATAAATTTGTTTCCTAAGGGTGCGTTTGGTATGCTGGACAGGATGGGACAGGACAGGCTTGTCCCATGTTTGGCAGACATCTATGTGGAACACACCAGAACTAAGTAGAACAAGACTGGACAAGCCTGTCCCATCCTACCCCCTGGAACTAAGTAGAATAGAGTCAGATTTACCATTATACCCCTCAAAATACAGATTGATTTTCTCTTTCTTTATAATTGTCTCATACTTAAGGGGTGAACAAAACTCAACCAAATCCGAAAAACCGAAAATCTGGTTCAAAAAATCTTGAATCTACCTAACCCACATAACTCGAACTAACACAATCTTCGAAATCCAACTTTATGACGAGTTACTCGTTTCGGATAGGTTATCCGTACCCATTACCCGAACTCACCCGAAACCCGAATAAAACATTTTATTAATATTTTTTGTATCTTTTTTATGTAGATTTTTGAGATTTGAACTTTTTTTATTAGTTTAAGTGTTTAATTTAATTTTTAACGTTTGAAATTTGGATTTTGGAGTTTGAATTAATTTTAATCTTTGATGATTAAGCATGTAAAACGAAAGATTAAGATTAAATTTATAGTCATTATTATATTTAATATAGGAGTAAATTTTTCATTAGATATTTTTTATTCAAATATATATATATATATAGGGGTGGGTTCAAATGTGAATCACTTTTTGGTTGTGAACGTGAGGACAACCGAGAGCGCGACATGTGGCGGATGATTAGGCGTCACGTCATGTCCATGGCGGGTGACTAGGCGCGATTCATGGGAGGGCATTGAATTAAAGGGGGGACCACACTCAAAGTCGCCACGTGTCGCGCTCTCGGTTGTCCTCACGTTCACAACCAAAAAGTGGTTCACATTTGAACTTTCCTCTATATATATATATACATCTTTAAATTTTCATTGCATACTATTTCTATTTTCTACTAATTTAGTGGAAAAAGAAAAAAAAACATATATTGTTAAAATCCGAACTTGAACCCGATTAAATCCGAATTCGACATGGTCCGAAATACTTCACACCTAATTTTGATTTTCAAGGACAACATTTCATACCCGAAACTCGATCAAAAATACAGCTAAGAAAATACATGGTCCGATTAATCCCCGTTTGCGCTATAGTTGTGCTGTCAATATATGCTACATTTCAACTACTTCTTTTTATCTATATTGTTATATTTTTATAATCTCTCATCTACCCTGCAACGCGGGGCAAAAGAAAGTAGTTATAAAACAAACGGCTCCCTCCTATAGATCCACTTCCAGTCAAAATATAACTAATTCCAGTCCACATCCAAACTTCCTATTCAACAAAAAGAAAAAAAAAAAAGAACAAACAACCATTTATTTAAATCGATATAGACAGTTTAATCCATCAATCAATATATTCAGAATACATTATCCAATATCCTCCTTACAACAAACAACAGACACAATTGCGACTTCCTGGGCGAACACACAACTTGCAGACAGAAATGTGTTCACATTTTTTCCTAATTTCCAGTATCAAGCCCACTCTTTTCCACATCAGATGGAATTTATTAGTTTTATCGTCACCCGAGTTCAAAAAACACACCCACGGTTGCAACGACACCTGATTTAAAGAACGGTATCATAATTCCAGCCTTGAAGCGAAAGCCGTGGAGTGACACCTTCAGGTACTTCAAAAGAAATGTCGACCGCCATCTCCTCACCCGGAACCAATGAAAAATAATTGTCCGAATAATGAACCGGAAGAATCCTAGTGTCTTCCCCCTTTCTATGATCCTGCTTAGAACCATGAACAGAGAAATTAAGAAAGAAAGCAACCCCAACCTCACTACCATTGGTTTCAGATACTCTAACTTCAGTATCTTCTTTCGAGAAACGGCTGTAGATCTTCTGTAACAAACCAGCTTCCTGCTTCTTTTTATCTGATGATTTCAAGTCAAAATCGCCACCATTGTTTCTTGCCATGAAATTGTTCTTGTAGAGTAGATTTTTGGAGTCGGGTTTCTTTGATGTGTTCTTTATATGCACATGAATGTTGTAAGTTGATCCGCTAATGGAAATGTCGGAAGTCATCTTGACGGGTATTTTCTTGTTTCTGTAGGGTTCCAAGAGCTTATAATCGCCACCGGGGAGATGCAGCCAGTAAAAGTTCCGTGAGAGTATTTGGAAATCTGAAACTTTATAGAGTTTGAGAAGAAGAAAGTAGGTGGCTTTAGGATTTTTGGATTTCGGGTATTTCATCTCAAATAGTGGTACTGTTTTCTTTGGTGGCACGGTGAGTGTTTCGGATACTTTGTAGTAAGGACATGTCCCTTCAAGATCCCACACAGAAACCTCGATTGCCACATCAGAAAGTTCACCAGATGTGGTGTTGACCACCTGCATTCAAGGGAAGACTATATTTATTAAGCTGTTTATAAGTATATAAATTGTACAGTTGCTATCTATACTCACTGGAATCAACACAAAAGGTTTGGCTTTCAGGGCATCTCTAAAACAGATCTTTGAAAATGGAGATTTTGGGGTTTTTATCCTTATTTTTGCTCCAATGGATTCTCCAAAATGGAGAAACTAGGAGAAAGAGGATAAAAATATGCAAATTTGAAGAACCCTCCAAATTCAAATACCAATTAAGTGTTATATTGAATATTTTTAATTATATAACTAATGCTTGAATCTCCAAAATGGAGAAACAGCTGGAGTTGAAATGCAATTCTTTTTACAGAGTTTGACTTTTCTCTATTTTGGATAAATTATGAAGAAACCGTTGGAGATACTCTCATATGCATCAAGATTCTGAATGCAGTTATATGCCAACATGATTTCAGTGGGTGCTAACTAAATTCTTAGCGATAAAATCATTTTTGACAGCTTTATGATCTCTCTTTTTTCAGAAATTCCCAAGACAACACTTCTGCAAGAATGGAAAAATAACGTGACCAAGAAATGAAGAATTTACCTCTATGAAATAACTTTCCAGGTTTAACTGGACATGTATCGGTTCTGCAGCATGGCGACAGCCATAAAATCCGGCAGTTTGGTCATGAAGATGATCATAAAATTGGCCTCGGAGACCAGTCCAAGGATTTTGTGTTTTCCATATCAGAACACCTGTGTACTTGGTCCACATACGTGATGTCCATCCTTCTAGTAAAGCTCTATATTGGACATAATTCACTAATTGAGCCTGTGAAAGCATTCAAAAAAAAAAAAAAATTAGAAGCAGGGTAAAGAAAAATAAAAAGGTCATGAAGGAACTCATGAAAAGTCATGGTTTACCTTTAGACAAAAATCATCAAGATCCTTTGGTTTACCATAGAGTAGTATCTGATCATGCACCTTATCTGGTTTAGAGTAAGGAATGTATTTATGGTACACCCATATAGGGTTCGCAACTTCTTCTACGTAGCCACTGGGTAACTTGTTAAATAAAGGAATCTGCCATCCCTCTGGAGGCATTGTTGCTCTGATAGTAGCAGCAACCGGCATCCCAACGTTACCAACCTCGGGGTTAAACCCGTATTTGTAGAAATCATCTTTGAAAAAGTCCTCAGGGTTCTGGATTTCGTAAGGTCCATCGGACCAACCCCCCTCCCCATCCGCAAATCCTTCCCATAAGGACCCTTTTATGTAAACTCGTGTTCCATCTAGATATTGGCTGGGGTCCATATAACTCGCGGTGGCTGTTTCTGTTTCTCCCTTTGAGTTATTATTTTTCTCATTGGCCTTCCGAAAAAACGGATGAAGCTTTAGATCGTTTGTCAAAGCTTCGTTGATATCATCCGGTGGTGTTTGTTCGTTTCCTCCCACCCACAGAGCTAGGCTCGGATGATTTCTGAGAAGCTTGACGGTGTCCCGTGCAGAGTACAAGAAAAGGTCGTGATCTAGCGGACCGTCAGGGTTTGAGACAGGGTCACCTCTCCCATCGACATCTCCAGTGATCCAAAACTCTTGCCAAACCTACAACAACTATCAGATCATTGATGCACATCTTGCTTGCCCTAATTATTTAGTTACAAATAAGGAACAAGGGTTAATTTGGTGTCTGGTTCATTATAATAATTTTTAACTAAATAACCATTTTTGTAACTAAATGATTGAGCATAGTCACATAGTTCGCGGTACGATTCGGTACGGGAACGGGGTTCGGGATCGCGATTCGTGGGGTTAAGGTGTACCCGGTACGAGGGGGGTAGGTTCATTTCGGTTCGCGACCGGTACGACGTACCCTTAGTTTGGGAACGGTATACCAATATCAAAAGCAAAAAAATCAAAGAGACTGATTTAAGTATTACAGAAGTCGAAGAGACTGATTTAAGAGACTGAAAACGGCGAATTACAGAAGTCGAAGAGCCTAAATGATTTAAGAGACTGAAAACACGCGACTGAAAACGTGTATAACATCTTTAAGAGACTGATTTAAGTATTACAGAAGTCGAAAAGCCATTCAATGGATTCGACCGTTATTAAAAAAAATCGGCGAATTAATGATTGACTCTGTTTATATTGAAATTCTCACTTTAATCGGCGAATTCGTCCCTGATACATGAATCGAGTAAGTAGAATTCGTACTAGAATCGCCGAATGAAATGCCACAAATCGAATTCGAAGTCGTTATCAATGGAATTCGAATTCGCCGACGATCGCTGAGTTGGGCCGCTGAGAAACGGCGATCCAATTCGCCATCGATCCCGATTGGGATCGAAATCGAACAATTCGCAATTCGTGGGCTTTTTAGCGAATTCTGTTACTATGTGATTGAGTAACTATCAAATCTAACCACTTGCAATCATTTTTAAATGAAATAGGGCTAATTTGGTGCCTGGTTCATTATAATGTTTGAATTAAAATAATAACATAAGAGGTTACATTTTATAATATAGAGTAAATTACATATTTGGTCCCTGTGGTTTACATTATATTGCACTGTTGGTCCCTATTTTGAAATAGATATGGAAAAGGTCCCTATGGTTTACATTATATTGCACTGTTGGTCCCTATGGTTTACACTATATTGCACTATTGGTCCCTATGCTTAACACATTGATTTCACACGGAATTAGGGTTAGGGACGAATAGTGCAATCCAATGTAAACCACAGGGACCTTTTCCATAATTACTTTAAAATAGGGACCAATAGTGCAATATAGTGTAAACCATAGGGACCAAATACGTAATTTCCTCAATAATATATTTTGAACAAAGATAGATGGATTTCTCACCCCGAGAACCTACTAACATTGCCTTGCAATGCCATCTCAGACAAAAATTTAATGATAGCATTTGTGCCATAACCAAACTAAGTTTGAGATGGAAGGTTACTGAATTTAATTAATTACACTTGACACTTAAGTTCAGACCACTCAAAAGAGGCTTGAAAGAGAAAAGGGGTGAGAGGGTTACCAGCAAACCGTAAATATCACAGTAGTGATAAAAATCAGGTCTCTCTGCCAACCCACCGCCCCAACAGCGTAACATGTTAAAGTTCATATCTGCATGAAACTTGATGTCGGTTTTGTAACGCTTCTTTGAAAGCCTGAGCAAACCATCGGATAGAATCCAATTTCCACCACGAATAAATACAGGTTCGCCATTGACCTTAAACAGCCTGCAAAAGGAACCGATAATAGATCACAACTTTTATTAATACCATTATAACACTCAATTTAATGATGAACCATACCTTCCACCGGTAGCACTATCAATTTCGCTGTGAATTACACGGAACCCAAAATGGTTGGTCCAAACATCAGACTCTCCATAACCTTCAACATCAACTGTAATTTCAACGTTGTACAGGGATTGCTTGCCCATGCCATTTGGCCACCATAAATTTGGTTTGTAAAAAAAGAGCTGCAAGCAGAAATCACCGACATTTTAAATGGAGAGAAGTGCTGCCAAAATTTCAACGGTATTAGAGCAAGTGACATGCATATTTGTATGAGCATTTCTGGGAGTAACAAGTGTAATTCCAAGAGATCAAATATCGTACTAGACTTCAATCACGGAATGCTGCATATATTCTTTTTATGGTAAATTACATTTGGTCCCTGTGGTTTACACTTTATTGCACTATTGGTCCCTGTTTTGAAATAAATATGGAAAAGGTCTATGTGGTTTACACTATATTGCACTGTTGGTCCCTGTGGTTTACACTATATTGCACTATTGATCCCTAACCCTATTGGCAAAATAGTTACCGATAGTGAAATATAGTGTAAACAACAGGGACCAACAGTGCAATATAGTGTAAACCACAAGGACCTTTTCCATATTTATTTCAAAACAGGGACCAATAGTGCAATAAAGTGTAAACCACAGGGACCAAATATGTAATTTACCCTTCACCTCCTCACCTGTGTTCCAACTGATATAGACCAAATTATTAGGTTTATTAGAACATCTTCCATCAGGGTGCAGTTAAACCGTATCAATTTTCTGGATCCTATGATCACATTCATCCCAAACCTCTGAACATATAGAGTGGAGAAAATTTCGTAAAGGGAAGACTAAGAGAAGGAATTCAACCACATGTACACCGCTGTGAGTTTCACAGTAAATTTCCATGATGACAATCTCACGATTACTTTCATCATGGCGAACTTACAAAACTCATGAATGACAGTAATGATACATGCACACTATAGTTTATTATTTAAAGAAATTACTTATTCTGATTTATGGAACTGTATTTGTGAGAAGATGATTTTAGAAATAAGAACTTCACCTTGGGAAATGTATATTGAACATGTGATCCAGCCGGGACTGATAAGTGCTCTGTCTGAAGATGTTCAACCAAGCAAGTATTTCCTTCTATTGTAGTTGACACTTCAATTTTCAACGAACAATCAGCGGCCTTAGCACTTCTGTTGACCAACTCTGTGGTGGCATGCAAATAAACCCTCTTGTAATCATCAAAGAATGATGAAACCAAATGAGGATCAACAATTTTTATTGGCTGCAAGATAAGCAAGAATTAAATACTAAATAGAGTGATCACATCTTCAATCAGTGATAATACATGTCTTATATGTATAATGTATGACAACGTTTGAGGAGATATATTTCAGATATTAGCGTTCCTTTATTTAAGCCTGCCTTCCACCATCACTCTCTCCACATATATCATATATGGGGGCCATAAACGGAAATGAGAAATAAACTAGACCAATGGACCCTATGATATAGAATTTTCCAGCCATTTACATCAGAAAAAAAGGCAACATTAATAAATATTTAGACAAAACTAACCCACATATTCAAATGAAGGACTCCAATCTGTTATGTATCAACGAACCTGTTCTTTCACTTACTATGTATTAAAAAACTACATATGTACGCGCGTGATGCAGCGCAAAACACCTTAAGTTATTGAGCATTTCAATAAAATTAATTAGCCCAAATATTTTTTATATGCAATGCAAAAATTAATTTAATTAGTCAAACTCGAGTTTTTAATAATACTAATTAGTCAAAAATATTTTTTATATACAATGCAAAAATTAACTTGAACAATTAAAAATTTCAATGATTATCTTGATTATATTTTATACTTTTTATATTTAAAATAAATTAGTGGGATTAACCGAAACAATTTAAATTTCAATGATTATCTTGATTATAGTTTATGTTTTCTTACATTTAAAATAAATTAGTGGGATTTATTAAATAAAAGGACATGTGTTAATCAAATAAGCCTAAATGAATTGAAACTGTAAATTGTGTCCAGAGACACATTTAGGCGGGAAAATACTAATTCCGACTCACCAGAAGACGACACATGGCATCTCAGTTACTTATTAGATATAGATGAGTCTATAAAAGAGAAGGCAAAAACAATTTGGGTATTTAAACAAGGACTCACCCCAGCAACAGTGATGGATACCTCATCCCATATGCCAGTGTTCCTATCCCTGAAAAATTATACAATGGAGCATAACCTTCAGGTGGTATGTCAATATAAAATACCTTATGAAATAACGAACAGAGACCTCTCCTAAAAGTAAGTGTTCAGCAAAGATTCCAACTTTTGACAATGGACGAAATCAATAACTCATCACTAAACTGATTTATGGAAACCAATTGAGTACCTTCTGGTTCAATGGAAATTGAAAATATAACAAGGATGGCTTAAATGGAGGCAGCTAATGCACCCCCAGCACTTTAAAAGAGCCTATTACCGCTTAAATGATGCACTATTGCACTGTATAAAGTCACACTTTTTTTTCCAAATTGATCTTCCCCTCCATCTTCCATCCTATATTGATGGTATAAAAGATGTATGTAATTGAATCTAATATTAGTTCTCTTATTGGGCTTACAATTTATAGATACAACAAATTGAGAGAGTGCAATGAACAGGGAGATGTTCCCTTACTTTCTGTATCGTGACCCCTCATCTGACAGGATATATCATGAATAATTGTTACTCCCTCCATCCCAAAATTATTGTCTAATTTTGACTTTTTAAAGTCTCTCTTTTTCGACATTGACCTTAAATATATTTGTTTGTGTTACATAATACTTGATGAAAATTATACCAGTGAAAATACATTAAAAATACAACTCATTCATATATTTTGCATCAAGTATTATACAACACAAGCAAAAATATTTAAGGTCAGTCGAAAAAGAGAGACTTTAAAGAGTCAAAAGTGGACAATAATTTTGGGATGGAGGAAGTATCAGATATTTGGTTCAGGGAACTTCAAAACAGTAATAGTTATTACTATAAGTATACAAATAATTAAAATAAGAGGATAGCAACTCCCCAACCAATATCATTTGCAGAGGAAATGTCATTAAGAAAGAAAAAACCAGCTGGTTTTGATCACTAAGAGGATTGATGTTTTTACCTGATGGGAGCCATCCAATCCCACCCCTGAACATATTGTGTGGCAACATCTTTTCCAATCTGGCAAGGACACATTAGGTTACAACATCAGTCTTTGAGATAAGAAACTAATGAACGTGCATATAACCAAGTAAGGGCCTCTTAGTTTTTTGTTTAATCAGCTCAGTGAGTTTAAAGGCTTATTCGCTCAGCCAATCAACAACTTTTTTGGCTTAATTTTTAAGCAATAGCTGGAAATGGCTGAGTAGGATAAGTTTATCACCATATGTGTCAACATTAAGCTAATCTTATTCCAGACAGGTCTTAATAGAATGAAAAACAATTATCCCCTAACATGATGTGCCTCATTTAATGTTTATGCTTCTACACTCACAATTATCATTTTCATTCAAATTTAGTTTTCTTCTATAAATTTGGAGGTAATCACCAAAGGCCCAAATGTAGAAACCAACATAGGAAGATGAGCATTCATGCAATTAAGGGATATTCATCTTACCTCATGATCACCCCCTTGGCCTCCCTGAGGAGGAATTTTACCAGGATGATCAGGGGGGTGAACCAGAACTGCAAGCATATTTCGACCATCGGGATGAAGAATATCGGTCACATCAATCGAATGCCTACGAAACATCCCCTTTGGCAGGACGGTTTGGTGTCCATTCAAGTATACTTCAGCAGAGTAATTGATTCCCCGGAAATTTAGATCAACATGCTGATCACTTGACTGAAAAACATGCAACACATCAAATACTAATATACATAGTAAGATCAGTCATAACTAAATAAACGACAGCCATAGTTTATCTCTCTCTAAAATATAATTTTTTTGGAAAAGGTTCATCCAGGCTTTGCATAGATTACATCCTTGGCAATTTGGAAATTAAATTAGACTCGAAGCTGGGATAGATGGGATATTCCACCACATCCCCTCTAGGCCTTTTGCCAGTATGCCACCACCCCTTTGGTTAAATTTAATATAATTTTTACTTCCTCAAGAATTTTCTTAGAGAACCAACCAACTCCTGCTTCACTACTAAAAGTATCCTCAAATTTTACCTTAATGAAGTTAAAACTATTTTTTATTAACATATGAGGGCCTTATGTGTCATTGATGTGTATAATTTATGTTGATGCTATAGCATCATTTCCACACACTGTATCCTTGTATTTTACATCCTTAAAAGGATTAGTTGAGTCTTTTTATTTATTCTTTTATGTCTTTCTTGTTTTCGAGTTTGGAAGTAGAAGTAATATGTTCAAATGATTTTTGGACTGAAAAACTGAGAATTTGATGAAGCAGCATGATTGCTATAGCACGGTAGAAGCTTGATTTTGTGTTGTTCGAGGGGAAAAATTGAAGAAGAATTTTGTGGATTTTGTCCCATGCCACGAGTTCAATAAATCTAACCATGGACACTTCTTTTGCTAGAAAGAAGTACAAAGATATTGAATTAAAGGAAGCATTTGTACTTGAGTGTTTATACGATGGGGTATTTAGCTTTTGTACCTGTTGTTGGTTTCTACCTATTATTCACTATCTCCATTTTTAGTATAAAAGGGAGGTGAGTGATAGAGATTGATTAAAGAAATAAGAGAATTAAAAGAAATTTATGGAGATGAAGGGACTTTGATTCAATTGAAAACGTAAGCGAAAATATAAAGACGATCCTGGAAAAACCCTCTCTCAAAGCTACAAGCTAAGAGCCAATCAAAAAAAATAGAAATACTCTCAAACTCATGCCCCTCTTCCCCCACCCACTTTATTCTTTTCTCACTCCTCTAACCGCCTCTTAGCCACTTTCCTGATTTACCCTTTTGGCCCTTCTAGAATATACTTGGAGTACACTTGGGCTGGGAACATTTTGGGCCAACACATTAGGATTCACATCATTACTCCCTCCTTCAGAAAAAGTCTTGTCCTCAAGACTTGTATCCGGAAATTGGCTCTGAATACTTACTGCATCTTCCCAAGTTGCCTCCTTTACTGGACAGCCTTTCCATTGAATCAACCATTGACGAATTTGTTCGTTATTTTCCGTAATCACACGTTCAGCCAAAACAGTTGCTGGAATTGACAAATCGGTTGACCCTATCTCCAATTCTGGAGGTAACACTGACTCTGTCGGTGTTTGAACAGCCTTCTTCAACAAAGATACGTGAAAAACAGGGTGTATTTTTTACAATGGTGGCAATTCCAATTTATAAGCTACAGGCCCAATTCTTTCAAGTACCTTGAATGGACCAAAAAATCTCGCCGCTAACTTCTGGTGAATTCGACGAGCCACCGACATTTGTCTATAAGGTTTTAGTTTAACGTAAACCCACTCCCCTATTTGGAACTGTACCTCCCTTCTCTTTTTGTCCGCTTGTTCCTTCATCATCGATTGAGCATTAGACAGATGCTGTTTGAGTTGCTTTAAAGCTTCATCGCGATCTTGGAGCTCTTGCACCACAGCTTGAACACGAATCTCACCCGGAACAAATTGAAACACCGTGGGTGGTTTGCGACCGTACACCACTTCGAAAGGATACTTTCCCGTTGACCCGTGAAACGTCGTGTTATACCAAAATTCCGCCGACGGAATCCAAATCGACCATGAACGTGGCTGATCAGCAGCAAAACATCGCAAATAAGTCTCCAAACAACGGTTTACAACTTCTATTTGACCGTCGGATTCCGGATGATAAGCGGAGCTCATATTCAATTTTGTCCCTTGCGATCGAAAGATTTCTTGCCAAAATATGCTCAGAAACAAAGGATCTCGATCTCTTACAATCGATTTCGGAATACCATGGTGATGGATTACCTCCTTAACAAACACCTCCGCTACCGACTTTGCTGTATAAGGGTGTTTTAATAACAAAAAGTGGCTGTACTTGGACAGCCTGTCCACTACTACTAAGATTGTATCAACACCCCGAGATTTGGGCAGCCCGACAATAAAATCGATAGAAATGTCTTCCCAAATCGCATTGGGAATGGAGAGGGGTTGAAGAAGACCTCCAGGAGCTGTTGAACTTGCCTTATGTCGTTGACATATCTCACATGCTTTAACAAAGTCCTGAACGACAGCAATCATGCCGGGGCAATAAACGTTGGCTGCCAAACGACGGTATGTGCGATAGTACCCCGAATGTCCACCCGAAGCAGATTGATGAAACTCCTTTAGCAACATTGGAATGAACTTGGAATTACGAGGAATCACCAGACGGTCTTTGTAGTATAAAACGCCATGACGAACGGAGAACCCCAGATGTCGCGAGTGGTCAGCTAGACATTCTGCCCGTATTTTCTGAATTCCGATGTCCTTCTGTATCTCGTCCAAAAGTTGTGAACCTTGTAACCAAATCGGGGTCGATACAACAGTATGAAATTCCCCACCAGCGGCTTTTCGAATAAAGCATCAGCCGCTCAATTTTCCCGACCGGGTTTATAACATATGTCAAAATCGTAACCCAACAACTCGGCAACCCAATTTTGTTGATCCGGTGTCGTAATTCTTTGTTGTAAAAGAAATTTGAGGCTCTTTTGGTCCGTGTAGACCACGAAATGTGCACCCAACAAATAAGAACGCCAATGTTGAACGGCTAATACCAACGCCATTATTTCTCTTTCATAAGCCGATTTTGCCAAATTTCGGTCACTCAAAGCTTTGCTGAAGTATGCCAACGCCTATTTTGTTGCATCAACACAGCTCCTATTCCGCGTCCCGATGCATCGCACTCAACCACAAACGGTAATTGGAAGCCCGAAAGAGCTAAAAGAGGAGCCGACACCATTGCTTCCATTAGGGAAACAAAAGCCTGTTGTGCGTCGTCATTCCAACCAAACGCATCCTTTTTTGTCAAATCCGTGAGAGGTTTAGCAATACTTCCATAGTGACGAATGAATTTCCGGTAATAACCGGTAAGGCCCAAAAATCCACGTAGTCCTTTAATGTGTCTTGGAACCGGCCAATCCAACACCGCTTCAACTTTCTTAGGGTCATAGCAACACCATCGCCGTTGATGATGTGACCTAAATACTCCACCGAGGTTTGGCCAAATGAACACTTCTTCTTATTGACTACAAAATGGTTGTCCCGCAAGACTTTCAAAGCAACCTCTAACTCCATCAGATGCAGGTTCCACGAGGGGCTATAGATGAGTATGTCATCAAAAAAAACAACTACCGTTCTCCGTAAAAATGGTCGAAAGACGTCGTTCATAGCCGCTTGAAACGTTGTCGGGGCATTGGAGAGCCCAAAAGGCATCACGAGGTACTCATAATGGCTGTCATGCATGCGAAAAGCCGTCTTCTCGATGCTCGACGGTTTCATTCGGATTTGATTGTAGCCGGACTTCAAATCCAATTTGGAGAAAAAATTGGCACCTTTAAGCTCATCAATGAGTTCCTCAACCACAGGAATCGGAAATTTATCCAGAATAGTCGCCTTATTAAGGGCTCTATAATCAACACACATGCGCCACGAGTTATCCTTCTTACGGACAAGGATGACCGGGCTTGAAAAAGCACTCTTACTAGGCCAAATCATCCCTAACTTTAACAGTTCCAGCACTTGTCGTTCAATCTCTGATTTCTGAATATGGGGGTATCGATATGGGCGAACACATACTGGTTCACGTGGAGAAATCAAAGAGATGCAATGATCATGCGGTCAGGAAGGAGGCAGCCCAGACGTTCACAAAACACTTCACTTAATTGGGAAAATAAGGCGTGTAACTGTTGGTATTGTGTTGGAGTGAGCTCGGCGGTGGCAAGGGCTGCTGATGAACAAAATAGAGAGCATGAAGTAGCCCGCGAAGTTGGAAGAGACAACCATGATTGCAACGCAGCCTGAGAACGGTCCGTCTTAGTTAACCCTTGGAGATGAATTGAGACCCCTTGAAAAATACGAACCGCATCGACAACTTTTCCCAATTATGAATGACGTCCCCCAAGGTTTTTAACCACTCTATACCGAGAACCAAGTCCAAATGCCCCATATCAAAAAGCAGGGCTTGTTATTACAAACTCACATTGTGCCACCCGAATTTTCAAACAACGGACATCGTTGAGTGACGAAAACTCGACGGCTATCCCCCAATTGAATAGTAATTCCTGCAAAATCTCCACAAACAATCCAAGAGACTTCGCTATCTTACAAGAGATGAAGTTGTGGGTAGCCCCACCATCAACCAGAATGATTACCGGAATATCCTCTATGGCGCCTTCAAATATAAGGGTTTGACCCCAGAAGTAACCTCAGCCGAGGTCCCGAGAAACCCAATGGCCAAACACAAACTACCGGAATTTGTATCCTTAGAGGGAACTTTCGAGAGTTCATGTCCCATTCGAGGTTGGTAATTAATCCATCTTCTTCACCGGATGCATCGTCTCCCAATAACAACACATGTAACTTACCCTCTGAGCACTTATGTGCTGGCCCAAACTGTTGGCCGCAGCGAAAACATAATCCCTTCTTCCGACTGTCCTCCCACTCCGAGCGTGTGAGCGACTTAAACCCCCAATTTCGATTAAAGGGCTGACCCAACTCAATAGGAGTCGTACCCTGGGAACGTGGAAGAGAAAGAGAGCGATTAAGTTCTGATCGCCCACTAGAAGGGGGGTTTTGGCGGTTGACGAAAAAGAGTTGGGCCTGATGGGGTCCAAACGTCCCCCAAAATTGGACCTAATTTCATTTGAAAACCCATTACCAAACCCTGTTGATAACGAAAACGGGACCGAGACAGATTCGGAGATGACGGGTGAAGCATGTTGTCGATATCTTTGGCTAAATACATAGCATCTAATCGCGATTGGGGACGATGTAATCGAACCCAAGGCTTGACGTCGTCCTTCAATCCACCAATAAAGTACCCTAACGATTGTGATTCCTGTAATTTCGGGACTAACGATAACAAATACTCAAAGTCATCGATATAATCATAAATTGATTCCCCCTGTTTAATCGTTGATAATTGTTCATATGGGTTTTGGATTTCCAATCCGCTAAAACGTTGGAGCAATTCAATTTGAAACTGTTCCCATGTTAACGAATCGTAAATCTGATTAACGATTGTAAACCACGTTGGGCTACACCCACCATACTTAATTGTGCCAAACGAATTCGTAAATTAGGAGGGGTACCATTAATGTCGAAGTAGAGGTTGGCTTTTTGAATCCATCCTTGAGGATCGAATCCGCAAAACTCCGGTAATTTGATTTTCTTCACAGCCCATGGCAAGACATCCTGTGATCCTCCTCCAGATCCTGAAGATTTGGGAGGATCTTTCCATAAACTCCCGAAATCCATACCAGAAGGATGAGGAGGCGGAGGAGTGTTCGCCTCGATGCCAGACGCATCGCCAATTTCCGAAATCAGCTTTTTCTTCTGTTGCTTCACCCAACCCAGCATCACCTTTCGGAATTCCGTCGATTCTACACGCTCAGAATCCATCGAAGCCTTGATTTCGAGAATACCATATTGAAGTTTAGAGATCTGCTCGTCATGATGATCCAGACGAGCTGTCTGCGACCGAGTCTCAATGGTAGATTGCACCATGATGAAGATGACGGCAGGTCAAGGTAGGTCGGACCAATGATAGAGATTGATTAAAGAAATAAGAGAATTAAAAGAAATTTATGGAGAAGAAGGGACTTTGATTCAATTGAAAACGTAAGCGAAAAGATAAAGGCTATCCAGGGAAAAACCCTCTCTCAAAGCTACAAGCTAAGAGCCAATCAAAAAAATAGAAAATACTCTCATACTCATGCCCCTCTTCCCCCACCCACTTTATTCTTTTCTCACTCCTCTAACCGCCTCTTAGCCACTTTCCTGATTTACCCTTTTGGCCCTTCTAGAATATACTTGGAGTACACTTGGGCTGGGAACATTTTGGGCCAACACATTAGGATTCACATCAGTGAGCTCCCTAATGAAAGCAAGTACTTTAAGGAAATTCTTAAGAGTAACTTTTAGTTGTAAAGTGTAGTTTTTAATTTCTAATTTTCTAGTGTAATTTTTACATTTCTTGCAATTAGTGTTTCTAGTTTCATTCACTTATCTTGTTCTTACTCTTATCTTCTTAATTTCTGTCAGTTGCTTTATGTTCATATCTTCGATTTCTGTCAGTTGCTTTACTCTCGCTGACTATTTATTTGTCTCAGTCGAACCTAACCGTTGCTATCTGTTTACTTTTTCTTTCAACTAAAACCCAAATATTTCTTCAACTTGACCATCTAAAGTTAGTTTCTCACTTTGAGATCTTGCAACTTGAGAATCCTATCCTATTCCTGTGGAATATGATACTTGGTACTATAACCACTTTATTACTTGATACAGACGATAATGATAACACATGTATACTTGAATGGGTTGCTACTAATTTCTTCCCAAAATCCAATATATGAATTAGGCAGCCTAATCTGGTTGGTTAGCAATCATTAAACTACACAGTAGAGTTGAAAGTTTTTAATGGCATAAGTTGCTTGGCTATAATTAAATTTTTTAAATTTATTTATATTTATTTAAATTTACTTAAATTTATTTAAACTTCAATGGTACTATTTTTTACTTGAATGGAACTAAAAGTTGCACACAGAAAAGTTTATCAAACTGAATTGCATATGCAATATATTTGGCATTTCGTCAACTTACATTTATTGGAAAATAGAGTACATTCCAGAAATGGAATTTGAATGGAAAAAGAACTGAATTAGCAATTTTGCTTTATCAATGCGCCATGGCGCACTTGCACAGTCAACCGGCATAAATCGAGTTAATGAAGTCGAGATTAGTGCCATAACAGTGTTTTAACACTCTTTTGGCGAAGAAACGGAAAAAGCATCTCATAAGTTTTCCTCATACTTATAAGAGGGTCAGAGATGGAATAAAGATAGATTTGTTTTGATACAGTGCACTTAGCAATATTTTCTGACAGAAATTGTAAAATTTACACTCCCTTGCTCATTTGATTAGAAATTGTGAATCATACGAACCAAGGTATATATCTTAGTCAAGGTAGACATGTTTACATCTCCCAAGAGCATTTTGGTTTGCCAAACAAGGGTTTTCATGAATATTCAGGTATTTTACAGTCCCATAGTTGATTCCAATAATTTTGATATTTGCCACCCATTGAGTTGTTAGCTTTGTTTCATATTTTCGTTGATTATGTATTACACCAAGGGACGTGTTCATCAGTAACCTTCTCCAATTGTAAACTTGATTTATCCTATGTTTTATAGAATATTAGATAATGAGAGCAAAGTGAAAAATCATGTAGCGGTATTTTGGTGAGGCTCACAAGTCACAAGTGTTCACTCAACAGTCAGGTTTTACAAAAAGGAGCTGAATCAATCACACTAGCACCGAATCCATACACAAATAGCACAGACTTACATGCATAAAAAGGAGCAATTCCACAAAAATAAACACTTCATATAGAATGTATGACGTACCAGCTTACACTGAAATGTTGTGAAAAACCAGAATGTGTAGTATTCTCTCCCTGAATCACCAATGTCCATAATTGCTTCATTCTTCAACCCATAGAAAGGATCCGGAATGAGGTCGTTCTTTACAAGGGTTGCCAAAACACTGCCAATAAAATGACCTCAGCCTATGCATGCACTAAAACAAATGAACAAGTGTAGGCCATGTAATTCATAATAACATACATATGAAAGAAAAATGACAAAATGGTGGCAAGTGAAAGATTTGATATCCGTCATAGGAGTTGAATATGTTATGGTCATTCACAAAATATTTAACTGTAATGTCTGCTGAGACAATCCAATTATGCGCGAAATTCCAATTTTCCAATTCTGATTTTATATTCATGGGTAAAATTAGATTCCCAGCATTCAACTTACTTTACATTTGACGTAAGAAGACAAATGATTAATATCTTATAAGCATTAGTTTCTAATTTAGTAAGATATTTAGGAAAGCACCATGCTGGCATTTCATAGGAGAAGAAGATACAAAAGAATATAATACATGCACTAGTTGTGTCCCAATCTCTAATGTTGCAACATCTTCTATGCAAGTCCAGTGAGTACTTGCCAAATGCAAAATTGATTAGGGCTTTTTATGGCAAATTCAACTCTGGTATTATTCTATTTCTTGTACTTACTCCCTCCTCTTCCCAAAATTATTTTTACTAGAGACATAGTTTAGTCCACCCATGTGATGAAACTCAAAAGCGAGTTACTTGTTCTATTTATATACCTAAAGTACCCTTGAATAAAAAGCAAATACAGGAATCTTGTGTATAAACATTTTCTAAATATGGAGTAAACAATAATAACTAATTAGCAATTTGGTAGTTTCCAATTGAAACTTCACTAAAAGAAACATCATCTACCAAATACGAAACTGTACACTTGATTTTCGTAATCACTTTGTAAGTTTATCCCCAAAAAAGGAAGTTGGCAACAAATTTAGGTCATCCAGAAGCTACATTTAACACAAATTTAAGGTGAATATGTATATAAAAACAGAGAGAGAGATGAATCCATACGTTCCAGGTACAACAGCGGGCATCCATGGAGAAGTTTCGGAAGAAGAAGGAGGATGAGTAGTCGTGAGCTGTATTCCGGTGAGTTGAACATCAGTAGATCGAGCAGCCAACCATCCTTCCTCCAGAACCTTCTTCCCTTGCTCCTCTCCCATTTTTCAACTTCAATTGCAACTAAAGCTGAAGCTGCAGCTTCTAATGTATGTATATATAGATATATATATACAGAAACCCTACTAGTATGTATACTAATTCAGAAACTGGAAATGCAGCATTACCAATTTGTTCGTTGTCGGTTGAATTTTGTCTGTTTGTGGTAGCTGTCACTTTGTTTACTGAGAAGGACTACTTTGATTGATGAGATTGAGGAGGGTCATCAATCTTCAAAAACCCGTTTTTTGGGGTTAAAATTTTCAATCATTACTTCTTCATGATGTTGGATTCTAGAGTATCTCTGGTTCTTTAAATAGAATTACATTTGCTTTTATTTCAAAAACTTTAACACGTATAATCTAAATATATTTTAGAGTTAATTACATATTTGGTCCCTGTGGTTTGATGGTTTTAACACTCTAGGTCCATTTTGGAAATAATTATGGATTTGGTACCTGTGGTTTACACTTTATAACACTCTGGGTCCTTAATTTCTAACTCCGTTAAAGTTTATGTTAAATAAATTAACTTAAGGGGTATTTTGGTCATTTCAATGATGTTTCTATTTTCAATTAAACTGCAGGGACCAACAATGCAATTCACTCTATTTAGTATTAATTAAAAAAAATTAATGTTAATATGTTAGATCTGCATAACAACGAGTCTTCCTTCCTCCGGCGACTTCCCGTCTCCCTCCGGCGACCTTCCCTTCACCTCCGGATTGTTCCCCCTCACCTCCGCCGTCTTCCTTCCTTCTCCGGCGTCTTCCTCCTCCCCCATCGATGGTTCCCACTCCGCCTCCTACTTCCGTCTCCGTCGCCGCCTGTTTTCATCTCCACAGATCCATCGCCACCGCATGGTTTCTATCGAGCATCTCCACAGATCCACAGATCCATCGCCACCGCCGCCTGGTTTTCGAAGGTTTCAGATCTGCTTGAGTTTCAAATCAGGTTTTAGATCTGTTCATACAATTTTCGATGGATAGTGATGATTGTAGATGAAGGCGATGGGTGATGATGATTAGTAGTTGCTGGTGGCAATGGGTGGTGATTAGTGGTGGGAGTGGTTGGTAGTGGTAGTGCTGTGTTGAAGTGGTGGTCAGTGGGGAGGTGGTTTGGGTGTTTGAGTGTATGCCGGCGGGGAGGTGGTCGGAGAGATGGTTGGAGAGGTGGTCGGTGGGGAGGTAGTCGGAGAGGTGGCCGGCGGGAGGTGGTCGGAGTGGTGGCCGGTGGGGAGTTGGTTTTGGTGGTGTTTGGATGTACA
Organism: Centaurea solstitialis; assembly: GCA_030169165.1. Lineage (NCBI taxonomy): Eukaryota > Viridiplantae > Streptophyta > Magnoliopsida > Asterales > Asteraceae > Centaurea > Centaurea solstitialis. The sequence continues at coordinate 51,236,163 of CM058042.1, read as the reverse complement.
TGTATATAATAAATATTAATATATAAAGATATATTATATAAAATTTAAATTAAAGAAAAGTATCTATAAAAATTAAAAAAGTATATAAAGACCAAAATACCCCTTAAGTTAATTTATTTAACAGAAACTTTAACAAAGTTAGAAATTGAGGACCATGAGTGTTATAAAGTGTAAACCATAGGCACCAAATCCATAATTATTTCCAAAATGGACCTAGAGTGTTAAAACCATCAAACCACAGGGGCCAAATATGTAATTAACTCTATATTTTATTTAAATAATTTATATAAAAAAAATACTAATTTAAGGTTATTAACAAAAATAAATATAATAATTTTTTTCATCTTCATTAAGAAAATTATTTAAACTTCAATTTTTTTTGTTTTATTATTTATAAGAATAAAATTTAATAAAAATTTTAATATATAGAATAAAACTTTTATCTTCTCTATTTTAGACAAATTAATAAAAATGCTCTAAAATATACATCAAACCTATTTTAACAAACCTTTCTTTACTATAGTGACTTATATTTTTTCATTCTAGAAAGTAGAAAATGTATTATATTTTTTATATAATTAATTAAAAATATTGTAACTCTAAAAAATATGTATCATAAATCATTACCTCCTTACTTTTAATAAATAGCATAAATCACATTTATACTTATACTGTTAGTTTCTATTTTAAAATAATCATGGAAAAAGTTCATATAGTTTATATTATATATTGTTGGTTTATGTGGTTTACACTATATTGCATTGTTAGTCTCTATTTTGCTAATGCGTTTACTTATTAAATGTGAGGTATTGGGTTCAAATCTTGTTGTAGTCATTTTATTTTATTTCCTTTAGCTTTTATAAATATATTTATTATGTTTCTAAAAAATTGTAATAACAAAACTTAAACATGAGACCTTTTATTTAAAAAACAAGGAATCAACCACTAAATCAATATTGACTTTGTGAAAACTATCTCTCTATATGTTTTTTATAGGCCAATGACGTGTAGCTTAGTTGGTAATGAGTGGAAAGTAAGTTTGCAACAAATGTGTTTCTTATAGTCAAATGGTGCTACTGTTTGAAAAAATTTCTGGTTTTGCCCCTAAGAGAGATTATAGAAGATTGCGAGAACAACGATAGTGAACGTGTACCGACGAGGTGGTCTAAATTACTTCCCAAAAAGATTTGCAATTTTTGTGGAGGGCTCGATTGGGTCGCGTCCCATGTCGTGAAATTCTGGACAAACGAGGAATCGATTTTAGATTCCGTGTTGTGCCCGCTATGTGGGCGCGGGATTGAATCGATAGACCACGCGTTGGTGGCTTGTTCGGAGTAGGTTCGGTTCAAGACGTTCTCCAAGAGAATAATTCAAGCTCGGGAGGTGGAAATGAAAATTCGATGTGGGAAGTAGTAAAATGGGTTGTGTTGTATCTTATTTGGTCAAATGGTAACGCCCTGGTATTCATGGGGTCTCAAGGAGTCTCTTAGACAAAGCATTCGAGTGGCAATGAAGAACTTTTGAAGGGATTTTGAGGAGGTCCAGTAAATTCACAGGGGACTGGAATCAATGGCTCGATGACCCGATTTACATTCAGAATTGTAGAGCAAACTGAGTTTTGGAGCACAAGTCAAGCGACGATAGGCGACGCAGCAAGTTGGACATACCAACAAGGGAGGTGTATTGGTGCTCTTCTATCGGGATAATGTGTTGTCGCTAATCGGCTAGTAGACAGAGTGGTATGATTTAGGCTCAGATTTTGTTTTTTTATTAATGTTGTTGCTTGGTTCTTGTTCTATAAGGTAGCGGTTGGTTTTTGGTGGTGTACTTGGTGTATCTTTGGTTTTGTTTCTTTCGATGGCTATAAACTGATAATTGATGCACTTCGACAAGCTTTTTTTTTAATTTTAATCAAAAAGTTTAACTCTTTTATAGCAAAACAAAGAAAAAAAGTAATATAATAAAGAAAGTATGAAATGACATCTTTTCAAGTTTTTATTTAGCTTTTATCATAAATTTGATAATTTTTTAATGAGCAAACTACGATTTTCGTCACTGTAGTTTGGCGGTTATAACTATTTTCGTTCCCATGATTTAAAAACTATTTTTCTCGTTCTTGTGGTATCAGTTTACTTCTATTTTTGTCATTAAAAAAACTTCATTAAGTTTAGCCATTAAAATTAATTTGAAAAGTTACATATAGTTCTTGTAGTATGTGAAGTTTTTAAATACTTCGTCCTTAAATTTCAATAAGTTCCAAATTTATATATTGTTTCATTCTTCTTTATTTTTTTATTACATTCCTATGCTACATGTATATGTATATACATACAATTTTTAGTAGACTACACATATATATAACATATACATTTGTGTTTTTTAATTATAATAGACTTCACATAATTATTAAATATTAAACAAATTTGATTAAATAATAAAAAAATAAAGTTTAAATGAAATAGTGAGAGTAAAATGTATTTAATAAACACAAACCAGTTGGTAAAAGATAAAACTACTTTTTTTTTCTTGAACAACATTAAACTTTTTCAGACAATAATTTAAAATAAATTAAATTTTTTATTAGTAATAAAAATAATATTTAAATGAAAATATGGAATACTAAAAGTAAAGTGTATTTAATAAAAACAATCGGTTGATATAAAATAAAACTATTTTTTCTCTCTAAATAATATTAAACTTTTTCAAGTAATTATTTAAAATAAATAAAATTAATAGTTTTTCTATTTATTGATTTATTTAAGATTTATATTTACTTTAAATTATCATCCACTCAAGTTTAATACAACTCAAGAAAAAAATGTTTTGTTATATACTAACTATTTCGTATTTTTATTTAAACTTTATCCTTTATAAATAAATCAACTTTGTTTAATATATTTTAAATTATTATTGTAAAAGTTTGATATTATTTAAGAAAACAGTTAGTATTCATGCTAAATTTAAAGAAGACACACACATACGCTATATATAGTATATAAATATAATAAAGAAATAAAAAGTAATAATATATAAGTTTAAAGTTTTTTGAAATTTAAGGACAAGTACTTAAAACTTTTACATATTGTAAGAACTAAATATGTAACATTTTATATCAGTTTTAACGGTTAAACTTAACGGAGTTAGATGTAGCACGGAAATGAGAATAGATTAAAACCATAAAGATGGAAAAGAAAACAGTTTTTAAACCACATGATCGAAAATAATTATAACTATCAAACTACATGAACGAAAATTATAGTTTACTCTTTTTTAATTGTACTCGGATAGATAAGTAGTGTAAATAACAATTTAAAAAAAGTTTTATTCCTTTTTTTAAGTACACTAAAAAGAGTAATTAAAAACATTAAAAATGATGAAATGTTTAATAGAATATATTAAAAATATATTTATTATTATGATTAATAGAATAATGCATGTATCTATTGTTATATTATTTCATAGAAGTTAAAATGTATACTTAATTTTTATAATCAACAAATATCATTTGAATTTTAAATAATTTATGTAATGAACATCGTTAATATTAGAATGATAATTTAATGAAATTTTATTTCGTTTATTATTATCCATATTTTAGGTTTTACTAACTTCTGTTTTTAACAAAAAAATAGTTATTTAAATTGTAAACTTAACATATAAAATTAGTAATCAATATATATGTAGTTGTAAAGTTGAATACATATGACTCAATAAGCCTACTTTATTGGTTATCATGGTTACGTGTGATAAAAATAAGCTTATTTTTTGGTATATGTTTGAATAAATATAAGTTAATTTATTGAAATATTATTTGAAGTAATGTTTTGAGAAGCTTTTTGTGACCTTTTTCCATTATACTTTATTACTTAACTATGATTAATTGAAAACAAATATTTATTATTTATTGTTAATAAATATTAATTTATAGTATTTGTAGTATTTAGAGCATCCACAGTGGTGGAACCTCCAAGAACCTTTATTACCATATTTTTTCATGCCACGTCATTGTCATCTTAACAAACTAAGAACCTCCTTAAAACTCTACAATGGAGATTTTTACAAAAACCCCACTTTCCTTTTCTTATTTATAATATAATTTTATTTATGTAAATGATTATACAACAGAAAAGAAAACTATTACAAGAACCTGGGTTCTTGTTCAAGCACCTGGGTTCCAATAAGAACCTGTGACTAGGCAAGAACTTTTGTCCCACAGTAGAAGTTCTTGTAAAAACCCCATGAAAAACCTCACAAAAAACCTCCATTGTGGATGCTCTTATAGTATTTAAAATCAATTATAAATTATACAGTAAATTAAGTAAAATTACACATTATATATTAATTATAATTATTAATTGTTTTCAAATGTTATATAATCATATCAATTATTATTTAATATATTTAGTTGTCAAAAAGCAAAATATAACAATTTTTAAATATTTAAATGTATATGTAAGTTACATAGAATTAAAGTTATTTAATTTTCATAGATAATTAAAAATATTTCATCTAGTTCTTAATCGTTTTTTTAAATTACTAATTACTTATATGTAAAGTTGATCAGTTTTATTTTTAGTTTTATTTTATGTAATAGTAATTTAAATCATAAATTGAGGTAGATTTTTTTTAAAAATTTATTTTAGCAGATTCTAAATTTACATTATATATTATAATCAACGTTATATTCTTTCAATTGATATATCATAATACTAAATTTCTTTATTATCTTGTTTGTTAATTAACATATTATTATTATTATTATAAATTTATTTAGTTTACATTACTATAGATTTATCTTAATTGTATTATAAAATATTTGTAAAATATGCTTTATTGGTCATTTTATATTTTGATAAGCTAGTTTTTGTTAAACATAATTTGTTTATTAGCTACCAGTTGGTTTACGAGTCATCAGATACCTTATTAATTAGTTTGCCAAACAAAGCCTATAGTCTCACTTTACTGGGGTTTTTATGTTTTTAGCATTTTCCCCATAATTTATTTGACTTAACAAATCAAATTTCATAATAACACCAACATGCGAACCCGCTCGCTCAAAAGCTCAATGTAACTTTAAACAAAGCCATTCAAGCATATACATCTTCAAACCAAAAATGTCCATAATTTATGTAATTTGAACATAAAATTTAAAGTTCAAGCCAATAAACAATTTAATAGATCTTAAGCTCAAACATTCAAAAAAAAAAAATTTGTAACACCTTAGGCATATCCCATATCGGCCGTGGACAGGAGTGATGCTGGATGTTATAAGTAATATCTTGGCCTTTCTAACAACAACGTGTTTTGGGGCCACATGCACGGCAGATTCTAAGAACGCTGCATTTAAGCGTGCTTGGGTGGGAGTAGTCCCAGGAAGGGTGACCTCCTGGGAAGTTTCTCACCAGGTCACCAAAAACAAAGCCGTGAGCCGGTGGGGTAAAGCAGACTATATTGTTGTTGAGGTAGGCGGGATGTTACAAAAATACTCGGCCTCTAGCTTGATCCATGTTTAGAAAAAGTCATTTGAGTTAAAGCTATATATTGTTTTTTTTATTTAAGCTAGAATAACCATGCTATTAGACCGACCTGGCTAGGCTCATTTAACTCCTAACCACAGTTAACAAAAAGTAAACATGTGATTACAAAACAAGACTAGCAAGCTTTGAAATCAAAACACCATTTCCCCCAAATCTGAACATATTTTTGTAGCAAGCAAAAAACTTACATTGTAGAAAAACCCAATAGAACCAAGTAGTTAGTAGTATATATGTTTCAAGATCAAGAGGGCACAAACGACTTTCTAACCGACTGTACTGTTGCAAAGCAACCACCGTCGGATGCTTCGGCTTCCACGATCCAACCGCTTGGGAACCACCAGGCGGTGGGGAGACATAAACTTGCTGCTCCTCACCAGTGGTGTTGCCTCAACCGCCGCCATCCCTCCTCCCCCTCCCTTCGACTGCAGCGATTGCACCCTTGTCGTCTGCCATACCCGTTGCGGATCCCACACAAACAATTGTCCTCCCAAGTCCCACAACCCGATCATTCCTCATCCGTGGACCACCGTTATTCGATCCTCCGCTCATCATCGGAATGCTCATCGGCATCATGCTGTTAGAGCTCGATTCAGAATGAAGGGTGGCGGCAATGGACGGCAGTCTTTTTGGCTTCAGCACCGGATTTCCCATTGGAGCAGCGGGTTTTAAAGCAAATATTCCCACTCTGGCTCTTGAGAGCGGTTTCATGCTTGATTTATTATTTTCTTTATCTTCGTTTGAGAGCTGAGGTAGCGGCATGAAGAATTTGGATTTTTGCGATTGGGCGGAAGATGGATGAGGTGGGATGACATTAGTGATACTTCTGTGCGGAAGCCTTAGCTTTGAAGAAGGGGCTAATGGAGGTTTTTTCTCCGATATTGTACTCGGGCCTTGTTTTTGAGAAGAAACCACAGCGAGTGCTCTATTCTCCAGTTTCTGTATAGTTTTCCGCTCTTCAGCTAATTGCCTTTCTAGATCGCGAACCTACACGATAACAGTACATAAGTGCAGTTAAGATAGCTGCATTGTTGTTCGTTTGTTGTGCTACATAAACCATTTCAATTTTAAAAACGACTATTTTACTCCTCTGAGCATGTTATATTATTAACAAATGCAAGGAACCAAGGTAGGAGGGGTAAAATAGTCATTTATGTTTCATAAGCAATTTGGTTGTTTGTTTGTTGTGCTACATAAACTGTTTGAATGATAGAAATGACTATTTTACTCCTCTATAGAGATGTTAGGCCAAACAAACAACATGATATCCCAGTAAAACTGAATAAACAATGTCGTGCCTGTGCAAATATCGAGCAAAACTGATTTTAAACAAGATACATCAAGCTAGTTGCTCAGAAATTGAATTGCATGTACCTTCTCTTGCAGACCTCGACATATATGTTCTCTGGCAGCAAGTCGTTGTTGCAAGGACTGTAAACTATCCTGCAACTTTTTGGTTTCTTTCTCATCGTGTTTTGCTTTCTCTGCCTATTTAACATAGCAAAGTAAATAAATATGAGAATGGAAGAAAACTAGTTATAGACTTATTGTTATTGCAATTTGAGAAGTATTTAGAATGCAAATTACCAGCTGCTTATACTTAAACAGCTCAGTGGTGTCTGTTTGTTTGCTGCGAGCAGGGCCACGCATAACGCCTCTCACACGACTTGCAAAATTCAGTGAGCAAATGGTTTCTCTCAGGTCTGCTGAGCTCGGGCTAATCTGGACGAACATTAGGGTCTTGCAATCACCTCCTGCACCATTTTGAGATAGTTCCACAATTAAGATCTAATATCCACAATAACAATTGGGTCTTATACAATAGGGTCATTGACCAAGTAGCATCCTAGTTATCGGATAGAGTCCAGCCTCCCAGGAGGTCAAGTATTTGTAATATATAAAAGGGTAAAATGCATGAAATAGCAACCTACTTTCATTAATTTTTTTATTATAGCATTGTACTTTCAATTTTTCTTACTACAACAATATAATTTTATATTATAGCATTGTACTTTAAAAAGGTTTTCTATGCCACCTCATAGTCCATGTAGGCTATCCACATGTATCATATTGCTGACGTAACATTTTTATTACAATATTGTAATTTCAAAATTATTTTATTGTAACATCAACAATTCATATTATGACATTGCACCTTTTGGTTTTAATATTTTTATTATTTAAACATTGTATATTTAATCAAACATATTTATTAAGAGTTACAACTTCAAAACATGTTTACAAAAAATCACATTTCACGAATAGACATTTTCACAAAATATCGTTCGTTCATCATGCCACAAAATTCACGATGAACAAGATTTTGTGATGAACGAAAGATATTTTGTGAACATTTTTATTTGTGAAATCTGATTTTTTGTAAACATATTTTGAAGTTATAACTTTTGATAAATATGTTTGATTAAATGTACAATATTTAAATAATAAAAATATTAAACCAAAAAGTGCAATGTCGTAATAGAAAGTGTTGATGTTACAATAAAATACTTTTGAAACTACAATATCATAATAATAAATGTCACTTCAAAAATATGATACATGTGGACAGTCTACGTGGACAATGAGGTGGCATGAAAACCTAGTATAATAGAAAATTTTAAATTAAAAGGTAATCGATTGCTATAATGGGTAAATTTCTCAAAGTATAATGCTCTAATTAAAAAAAATATGAAAGTACATTACTGTAGTAAAAAAAAAACTAAATGTGCAATGCTATAATAAGAAAATTGATGAAAGTAAGTTGCTATTTCGTGCATTCATTTTGCCCTATATAAAACATGATATACTAAAAGAACATATGCTATGCATCCAAGAAATCTCACCGAGAGAACTTTGCAGAATACGGGTAAGCTTTGAATTCCTGACTTTGTCAAAAAATAGATGGAAGTTAGATGATAATGATGCTAACACCCGTGGTAAGCGATGAGGGTGTAGGGAAGGTCGCGCGTACCTGTAAGGAATGTGAGCCGTCTTTGAAGCAAGAGCGGAAATTACATCTCCTAAAGCCGACAAAGATTTATTTATGAACTGGGATTCCTTCAATCTTTGACCTTCCACCTCAATCTTTCCCACTCGCTCACTTCCCGCCAAATCCACAAGCCAAAGGTGGCCTCTGGTCCGATGTCCATTCACCAAGTTCTTCCCAAGAACAGTCAATCGCAATAAGCTACACAACAAGATGCTTGGTAAGCAATTGAAGTAATGATTTTAGAACTCAGAAACCTTTTCAATATAGCACATTTACCAGTGAGAACGGCTACTAAGCTCATTTGCATTGGTTGAACCAACAGATCTTACACGACTGCCACGCTTAAGCAGTTCCCAAACTTCATCAGTCTGGTAGATGGGCACCTCAGCTAGTCCAGGAACTTCTTGGGTTCCTTCAGCCGATTGTTTTATCTCCAACCTACATACAGTAATATCAGCCACACAGTCAATCTCTTCTAAGTCTACTACCCACTTTCATCCGCAAATTTATTCTCTGTTACGTTCCATAGAATTATTTGAAATGAGCATCTATGACACAGCTTGATATCTCTGCACATTTCATTTTTTTTTGAACGGCATGTTGGTGCAATGGAGTATCATCGTGCCACCATGGCACCAAGTCACGATGACCCAGGTTCGAAACCTCTCCAAGGAGAATAATCACCCCCAACCTAGCCATCCAGTTTCAATTTAAAGGGCTTCAAGGCATCAGCGGGGATTCGAACCTGGCATCCGTTCAGAGAAAATCCCCCACAATGGACTCCAGTAGGAGTCGAACTCCTGACCTTCACCATATGGGAGCTAGAACCCATGCATCAGACCAACTAAGCTGGCCATCATTTGCAGCACATTTCATTTTGTTTTGTCCTAGAAATAGTGAGACTTCATGTATATATAACACTCTTCAAAAGAGCAGCAATCATGGCAAATTGAATAGTTATAAGGAGGGGAATTTAAAAAAATTAAGTAAGAGAATCTGCCAATAATCTTACTTTTTAGCAGGCTGGTTGGCATCTTCAACCAAGAGGTCTCTTATCTTCTCATTGTAGACCTCCAACATGCTTACAAACAGTTGATATCTCATAATATCACTCCTTTCTTCAGATAGCCTGAATAACTCCTCCAAGGTACGGTAGTTAACTCCCCTATGTTCACTAGTTCCTTCCATTGTAAAAGTCTTCCCTGTTCCAGTTTGCCCATATGCAAAGATACAGACATTGAATCCATCAAGTGCTGACACCACTAGAGGTGAAGTCTGTGCAATAACAGCTTCTGCAAACATGGTAGAAATAAGTGCTTTTTTTAAACAAGAGAAACAAGATATATAAATCATAGATAAATAATCAATAGAGTCTGAAAAGTACCTTGGTTGTCCTCAGGCTTGAAGATATGGTCGAACTTAAATAGCTTTTCTGATGAATAAGATCCCATAATCTTGAGCTCATTTTCATGAGCTGATCCAAAATCAACAACCGATGTCAAACCTTTGGCAATCTCATTGTCGTTTAAAGGTCTGCATCTGCAAAATACCCTTATATGTCCTCTTAAGTCGTTGTTCAAACGCCGTCTCTTTGAGCACTCGAGTTGGCATCTATTCTTTAAAATCTCATGTTCTTCGCCTTATGGTCAGAGCATGATAACAAACAATTAGATAATGTAAGCTAAAGACAATTAGCAAACATGAAGAGAACCAATATCAAATTGAAGTGTAATTTAGGAACTTACCAAGACTCTTATTAAGAGCAGCCATATGTACTTGAAGACTCTTAAGTATTTAGAAAATCTATTAAAATGATTATTTACATAACAAAAGAAACAAATGCCTTGTAATTCCTACTGCCACTTTGTTACTCAATTTTTTCAAAATTTCCAAATATAGGAAGGGTATTCTGCTCTAGATCAGATTGCATTTTCCAAACAGAAAACATTCCAAACTTAAACAATACCAAATATTCAAAAATTGTCAAGCTCAGATTTAGATAACCAAACTTAAACAACCAAAGAAACCCTAAACTTTGATACATGTTATATTTCTTACTTTAGAAATAAGAAACATAGCCTGTATCAAAATTTAGGGATTCTCCTAGCTAGGGTTTGATTTCAATTTCTCCATTTTCATGTGTACCTGAAAATTCAAGAAATACAAATCAATCACAGAGACTACACTCAAGCATTCAATCGATATACATAAATTAAAATCATAACAATAAAAAATTAAAATCATAACAGTAAAAAATTAAAATCACCTGCCATGAATATCTGCAAAATTACAAGTTGTTACTGAAAATCTTCGAAGAGAACACCACAAATATCGATGAAGAATTGAAGAGCAATATGACTATCGATGTGTGTGTGTTTGTGTGTGTGTGTGTGTGAGAGAGAGAGAGAGAGAGAGAGAGAGAGAGAGAGAGAGAGAGAGACAGAGTATCTCCTTGTCTTTGTGTATGAAGCCGTTGATTCAAGAGTTAATAGGAAAAGGTTTGCTGATGGATGAAAAGGGTATTATTGTCTTTGTGTTTTTTTTGTCCCATGTTGTATCATCATCATGGATGGCTTCAAACCTCCCAAACGACAAAAGTTTTCTATCTCCTCGTCATGTTCCACATGAAACAAACGTGTCCTATGAGTATCTCCTTTTTTTTTCTTTTAAACCCCTTGCAAAAACTAAAGACATATTTGTCCAAAAATGGGGATAAGAGTACCCTTGGAATGTGAGTTTAGGTCCCGTTTACCAAACATTTACTTGGGTAAGTGCTTACCAACAAAATTTAACACTATCACTAACTTATCGGATAAGATTTTTGTCCACAAAAACTGTACCGTTTGCAACAATTTACCCGGTAAGCGCTAACCATGGTAAGAGACCACGACCCTCACTTACCGGGTAAGACTTTCATCCTTGCCTTTGTTCTTACTCGGGTAAGATTCTTGGTCCTTGCCATATGCATCCGGTAGGTAATATGACTTGGTAACCACTTACCCGGATAAGTATTTAGTAACGGCCCTAAGCCGGGTTCTGACCCATTAAATCGTTGGTACAACATACTCTCGTGTATTTATGTAAAGAGTGAACTACACTCATGGTCCCTGTGATTTGTTCTAAATTTGGATCTAGTCCCTTAATCACATTATCTACATTGGTAGTTCTTAACTTTTAGTTTTTACAATACTGATGGTCCCTTAACTTAACACCGAGAAATAATTGAAGTTAGATATATTTATGTGAAGGGCACCATCTCTCTATTTACCCAATATTTCATCAGCATCTTTGCTTCCCCAATTTAAATTTCATATTGCAAAATCATGAACCCTAATTTGTTATACAAACCCATATTTAAAAAGATTTACTCAAACTTGTGAACATCAAAACTCTAATTAAGAGAACGATTTACGCAAAACCTAAAAGCAAACCCATAAAATGATAGAAAATACAGAAGAATGCAAAAGTGTACATATGATATCTGATAAATCTAGGCATACCACATTCATATATTTGAAATCTGATAAACCGAGATATAAATACATCTGAAAGACTTAAATCTTATAAATCGATAAGATCAAATGTTATATTAATCCATCGTCAAACCCTAAATCATATCTTTAAATTGAAAAAATCAAAATGTGTATGCAAACTACAACAAATCTATAACTTCTCTGATTAAAGAAGTTTAAAAACTAAACTTTAATCTTTGATGACTTCTTGATGAATCTTAAATCAAAAACTCTTGTCTTGATTTGAGTCGCCCAAGGTGAATCTAGAGTTGTTTGTTGGTTATTGAATCAAAATGTTTGTTGGTTTTGATGAATCAAAATGTGTGAACTTCATTCCAACCAATCACGTTTATTTATTTTTAATTTGTTTTGCATCATGCTTGAAGGGTAACATCTTGCATGGTAGGGTTTAGAAGGAAGTTTCCTATAATCTTGGTGATGATAATGTTGGTAACTATATTTTCTATTTTGTTCGTTTAATTTTCTTTTTGGTTGGTTTTGTGTAACACCATCTTCCTCTCCTTCAGCACCTTCCTCTTCAATCGCCTCCTCTCGCCGCCGTTAACCTCTCCACTCACACCGTCGCGCCGTCTCCTCTACCGTATGCCCATCCTCAACCGTCTTCCTCCTCCACGGTTTCCACTGCCTTCCTCCTCCACCTTCTTCACCGCCGCTGCCGTCTTCTTCTCTATCGTTGCACATCCCACAACCGTCTTCCTTCTCCGTGTCTGCACAGCCGTCGCCTTGCTCCGCCGCCGTCTGCACCGTCGTCGCTGTCGACGTTTATTCCTTCAATTGGCTTCCGGAGTGTGTCATCGTCGTCGCCTTGCTCCTTCGCCGTGTGCACTATCGCTGCCATGATGTCCACGTTTATTCCTTCAACTAGCTATGGGAGTGCGTCGAGTGCACAGGTGTTCCGACGAAGTGCACCGGTGTTGCGCCGGAGTCTGAGTGGTGTTTGAAATTTGAATCTATTTCAATTTACTGTGGTTTCCCAAAATACCCATGTCCATATATGTTGAATGGATTTTTAAAATAGAAATTATTCAAAATTCCATAATAATAGGAATTTAACAAAGTTAACACAAATTAACTGTTAACCAATTAATAAAAGAAGGTAACCATAGTCCATATATATAATTATACATATATATATATATATATAGGGGTGGATTCATTTGCAAGATGAGTGAAAGCGGGAATGGATGATGAGTGAAAACGAAAACGACTCATCATCTAAACATGCATTTTCTTCTTCTTACGCGAGTTTCAAAAAGTAAATCCCAACAATAACTTTCAATACACTTTAAAAATAGATTAAATTTTTTTTCTTTCCTTATTTCATAAATTGCATAATTATGTAAAACAATTTTGAATTGACAAAGATATCCTCTTGTATTTAATTAAGGGAAAATTTCATCTATATCCTTAAAAAATTTCAATATTACATGTATATCCTTGTAAACTTTGAAACTACTTATATATCCTTCTAAACCTTTAAAATTTATATATATATCCTTCCTCTTAATTTAATTATAATTTAAACAATTAAAAATACAAATCATTATCTCTAAACTAAATTTATTTTATAAATTACTTAATTACCCTTGATTTACTTCCCAAAATGATGCCATCAATTGATTTCTTGATTTACTTACCAAAATCATCAATGCAATTAATTGATTTCCTTAAAACGAGATAATTTCTTTCTTGAACCCTACCCCCTTCTTCCTCCATCTTAGGGACAAACGCAAGATCCATACTCAGAAGGCATCTTCATCCATCGTCCTCTCCATCTGGGGCTGATGTTCCAACTCCATGACCGCATCAGTTGCCCAAAAACGATCCAACGAGAGGTATCCCTTCTTCGGCGAACACACACACCGGCGACACAGGGAACCCCCCCAAACTATCATCTTCGGAACCCCATCAATCTACTCCTCCATCCCCAACGATTTGCTCTTTCAAGAAACGAGATGCAGATGACTCTAGGTTTGATTAAAGTGTTTGGTTTATGTGTTCTTGTAACACCCAAAATTCGAAAATACATCTTTAACGGGAAAAGTAACCAACTTTATAAAAATGCGGAAGCTTGTCCAAAATTTAATTCAAAAGTAACATCTAAACACCATGAGGTGTCAACTAAGTTTTAACTATTTTATGGATACATTGAAAAATCGTTTTAAATAAAACCGAATCCAAACCCAAGTACAACATGGTTTATGCGTTTAGGAAAAACGAGGTTGACTTTTCAAACTAACAAGATAACGTTCGGTGCACCGCTAAAAACCAAACCACTTTCTGTACAACCATTTCTTCACCTTTCTTCTCGTAGACTGAACTAGCGGAACCCGGAGCCTCGAACTTTAACTTTTCCCTTTCGGGAAATGCCTGCAACTAAAAAGATTAAACAACAACGGGGTAAGCGAAACGCTTAGTGAGAACACACCCTAACCATCTACCATCATACATCCACAATCATATATACACATAATCACGTACGTGCCATCTTCGCACTATCTCCTCTCCGGCTAACCCGGATCAAGGAGAGAATTCCCTAGGGGTATTGCTACCACCATAGGTACTCTACCCGAGGAGTATTGCTACTACCTTCGGTCCACATATCCCCGAAGGGAACATACATCATCATCATCATAACATAATCACATGCAACATAATCGTAAACACACAACGATACATAGCTAGGTAGTGAACTCACCTTGGTTATGATCACAACTAGCTCAAAATACGTTCAATAGTCACCTCGTACCACCTAAGCATAAATACATACACACATTCATCAAACACAACCCGAAAATGAGTCTTAAACGTAACTCGACCCTCTAATGCAAAAAGACGCATCTACCCTCGACCAATTTCCACCAACTTCATGAAACATCATGTTTCACTAAGTACTAGGGGTAACTAAGCAAAAGAACCCCAAACGAATCCATTTCGGAAAAATGGAAAAACAACTCAGCCTAAACGGCTGGTAATACCGCTGGTAACCTTACCCGCGGATTTACCCGCCGTTACCATCAGCACGAGAAGAAAAGAAGGGTTTTCTTCAATTGGACATAACTCTCTCATACGAACTCCGATTTAGCCGATTCAAATTGCTATGATCTCGATTTTTCGAGCTCTACAAGACTACATCAATGGATTTTAAGAACTAGGATCGATAAGGGACATTCACACGTCTCTAATTCGATCTAAACAACTCCAATTCATACTATAGGTTGATCAATTGATCAATCCCCCACATACTTCTCAACCCTTGACTCTTTGCTCAAATTTACCAACAATTAAACTACCATTAAGTAAAGCATTCATACCTTAATCACGATTACACGAACAATTCTCTTGATTGGTCGATACTAGGCCTCCAATTGCACCCTTGCTTCTTTTCTCCAAAGCTGTCTCTCCTCTCCCAAATACGTATTCTGGAAACTGATTTGGGATAGAGGGAGATGTAGGTTAACCCTAGATTAGACACTTACCACACACACCCTGCACTTTCAGTATTAACATCTTAACCCTCGGCTCCTACAAAACATAACAATTAAGGTTCCAAAGTAACTCAAAACTCTACTGGAACTTAAATTAGGAATCGGGGTGTTACAACTCTCCCCCACTTACCGGGATTTCGTCCCCGAAATCGCTCAATCTCGGAACATCTCAGGGTAGTTCCGCCTCATCTCGTCCTCCAGTTCCCACGTCCACTCTGAGCCTTTTAGATGCTCCCACTAGACCTTTACTAAACCCACTTCTTTGCTCCTCAGCGTCTTGGTCTTTCTTTCCAAGACTGCTATTGGCCTCTCCACATAGCTAAGTCGCTCTTCTACCTGAATGTCATCAATCGGTATGCAACCCGACTCATCTGCTAAGCACCACTGAAGTTGTACAACATAGAAAGTGTCGTGTATCTGACTGGGTTCTGACGGTAACTCAAGCTGATACGCGACTCTCCCTACATGTGCGTCCATCTCGAACGGTCCGATGAATCTCAAACTCGATTGCCACGCTTCTGAAAGCGTATCACCTTTTTCCATGGTGACACCTTCTGAAGCACTTCCTCTTACCCACTAACTTAAGTCCGACCGCAAATCTGTCCACTATCTCCCATAGGATATACTGATTTCCGAGAATACTACTAACTTTTACTCAGATCCTTCATCGCATGCTCTCACCTCCCACTAGTAACTCTAACTCTAACTCAACCTTCTATCTTAATTGCCTTTCTTTATGGCTGCTTAGATATACTTACCAGCGAGGTCATCATTATTAACTACCAAGCCGTAACGCCAACTAACACACATCCGGTTATTGGGTCGATATAACTCTTACCCTTTCTACTTCTATCACATTTGTATTGACAAATTCTATCAACATCTCTTATATCGCCGTACACCTACTTCTCTTAGCCCCAAACACCCAGTCTTGACAGCTCATACTTGACTCTCGAAGCCTACGGGTGTAACCACCAGTGTAGGAAACACAAGAGTCAAGTAAAGATTAATCTAGACAACAAGCTCGCCCTCTTCATGCACTTAATGCACCTCACTACCATCACATCTTCTCTTATCTCAGACTCTATCATCCCAACACATACAATTACATTCACTTTTTATCCCTAACCCAATTCGACATCAGGTTCGAACAATCAAGCATTCGCTCCATGGTTTACTACAATAACATCTACCAATGATCACGATCACCAATCTATTAAGCGTCGACCTATAGACCTGACTCGACAATTCGTTGCAACAGTCCAGGTGACCGTGGTTCAAAACTGTCCGCTTTGGAGACACAGAGACCTCACCGGTCACCCCTACTCCCTCACGGTTCTATTTTGGAGTTTCCCAATCCGGGTCACAACCTAGAACACACCTATCACCATGTCATTTCCTACGGATTACGACAGATTCCACAACAAAACATATCTGCACATCTAACTGCTCTCCGTTCCAAGAACGGAACTGATCATATCTTCCCCTCTAACGGAAACGATGCTATCCCATGGACCCTTATGAGTACAAGGCTACCCATAAGCACCCAAAACATGCTATTCACATTCAACAGAGCCATCTATCCTCTACCATCACGTACAACATAACACACACTATAACTCTTCACAACACCCATTTATTTCTCACACTGCATCTTAATACGACTAACTTGTGGTAGTAAGTACCACCTTAAACTGCCATGCTCGCTACTGTCTTCCTTTCCCTACACTCATCGATCCTTGCGAAAAATCTCGGACACATCTCAAAAGTGTTCCACAAGCTCCACCTTCGATCTCGATAGATCAGCATATCGCCTATGCATACGATCACTGACCTTCCTTCGTTGGTCTGCAGACCCGATTCATCAGGTCCATAAAACTATCGACACGTTCGTCAACACGAATGGCATCCCAATGAACTCGAAATGCACACATCGAGTACAAAAGGCCGTCTTACACACCTCTTCTCCTCGAACCTTCAACTGATGGTACCCTAAGAGAAGATCTAACTTCGAGAACCACATGGCTCCCCGAAGCTGATCAAGGAGATCATCGATCTTCGGCAGCGGGTATCTATCTCTTACCGAAAGCTTGGTTAGCTCCCGATAATACTCACTTGCCTCTCGAAAGAAATACCAGCTAATCATCCGGGTATACATCCAGACACTCGCTGACCATAGGCACGATTGCTTCCTTCTTTTTCTTTATCTCAACTCGACTAATAATCACGTACACTGAGTAGCTACTACCTCCATGAAGAATATGCTTTCTGGCCTTAGCCAAAGTACATACCTTCGGTGGTCTCTTTTCATCTCCTTCAATAGTCAGTTCTCCCCCACTTAGGGTTCGAACTACTATCTACTATTCCCCACAATCCATGCAAACTCGACCTCAACTCAAACCGTCTAATCTAACTACCACATTTACCTTCTACATAGAGATAGGGATCGGGTTTAAACAGTTTGATCCCACCTATCTCTAATACATTCTCCCAAAACGCGTCACTACACCAACATTGCCACTCGTCCGCTATTTCTACTTCTGACGGACTTTCTAACACAAGTTATCTCGTACACCTGATAAGATCAGTGCACCTTGCTGTTACCATCTTTAACTGACATACATGGTGTTTCTCTGGAAAGCCAGAGAATCACTCTCACATCATACTTTCCACTTGCTTCAAGGTCCTTTACCGATCAATTGACTCTCACAAAACCCTCCGTGGGTTCTCTAAACTGGCTCTCCACGACTTGACCTCTGATTCTGTCATGCCAACCAGTGTGGAAGGCACCTTCTGTCTCAATATGCCGATGGGTGTTAACCACTGGATCCTTCTTACCTTCGAACTTCGACGATGGTCATACCAAAAATCCAGTATCCGGATGCTCTAGCCTGACCAGGCTGAGAGCTTACTGCACGCCGACTCATGTGACTGGTGCTGCTTCTAACTGCTGTGAACCACCTGGGTTAATTCTCTTTCCGTACATTCAAAAGCTAGGAAGTAACCCATGGGAACTTCCCCTATCTCTTTTACTCTACCCTTTTACCTTTATCAGTAACTCAAAACTTCTCATGATTCCACCAAAATCAAATTTGTATCGGTGCTTATAATACACCAAAATAGATAACCGTATTTCGAACCCCAGAGCATTACTCAACAAGGACACACTAAAGGGTTCTCTACAGGATCTCCCACGCACCGATACAAACCTGGTTTTAACTTCACCACTAGGCATCCTAATTCACGGGTTTGTCAACTAAGTCCACTGACTTTAAACATGCACTCTTATACACAATCATCACCATTTCTAACGTAACCAGGATACCCCTTTTTGGTATACAACCCATACTGATCCTAAGATCATCATACTTTAAAGATAACCTCTTTCCTTCCCATCTCGTCTACAACGTTTGGGTCAACAGCCCTCACTACACTTTTCCTTTCATATCATACTATTGGGTGGTCTAACCATACTGATCCAATTAAACTCGCTATTTAAACACCACCACTCTACCTCTTTTCACGTACAAACTACTAGCTCAAGTCAAAGATCTTGGCTTCACATTCTCCACTCATCACACGCCTCGTAGGGGTCCAACTACTTACCTTAAGGACATACACAAGTCCTACCATCATGCTACCCCAAACACAACCTAGTTGGTTCATGGTACTTCTAGCAACTATGTCAATTCCCTGATATGCACAATGTATTTGCAACGATACGGGCCCTTGTATCATTATAAATACACCCTACATATCTAGCCTCGACACCATCACTAAAATCCCAATTCCTGACTAGTTGCCCCATACATGACCTTTACACTAGAGCTTTAATAGCTCGTCTATCACTTTATCACAAAACAAGCACCAATTACTTACTCATGACTACAACATCATAAGCCTATACAAGGCTTAACATGCGTACATTAGCTTACATAGCAACTATCATAAGATACCTGCTCCACATAACTACATAGCATTAGTCTAGCATGCAACTACTATTTGCTCATATCACATGTCATCAATCATATACCCTTATGGCTCATACATACATTAATCATTACACCAATAATCATCATGCTTTACATCATGTCAATAGCTCAACATGCTTTTCCACTCGTAGTAAGATACTACTAGCCTATACAAGGAGCACCTACAATACTTGCATTTCTATCATTTTCATAGTAATACACATCTATCATGCATCTTATGTTCATCACTAGCATCACACATAGCTTTCACATGCATCAATTATAATCATATACATCAATTATAATCACATACATCATCATACTCAACATAGGTAAGGTTTAGTGTGCTCACCCCCGTTCTGATGCTCCGGCTCGCAGTTCAGTCTCTTTAACCATTTCTCACGTAAAACACCTTTTGGTTACTTTTAATCTTAGGGAAAACAAAAGCTTTGGTTTAAGTTCAAGTATCCACCATATGTGAATACCCGAATCCCTTAAACCTAGGCTCTGATACCAACTTGTAACACCCAAAATTCGAAAATACATCTTTAACGGGAAAAGTAACCAACTTTATAAAAATGCGGAAGCTTGTCCAAAATTTAATTCAAAAGTAACATCTAAACACCATGAGGTGTCAACTAAGTTTTAACTATTTTATGGATACATTGAAAAATCGTTTTAAATAAAACCGAATCCAAACCCAAGTACAACATGGTTTATGCGTTTAGGAAAAACGAGGTTGACTTTTCAAACTAACAAGATAACGTTCGGTGCACCGCTAAAAACCAAACCACTTTCTGTACAACCATTTCTTCACCTTTCTTCTCGTAGACTGAACTAGCGGAACCCGGAGCCTCGAACTTTAACTTTTCCCTTTCGGGAAATGCCTGCAACTAAAAAGATTAAACAACAACGGGGTAAGCGAAACGCTTAGTGAGAACACACCCTAACCATCTACCATCATACATCCACAATCATATATACACATAATCACGTACGTGCCATCTTCGCACTATCTCCTCTCCGGCTAACCCGGATCAAGGAGAGAATTCCCTAGGGTATTGCTACCACCATAGGTACTCTACCCGAGGAGTATTGCTACTACCTTCGGTCCACATATCCCCGAAGGGAACATACATCATCATCATCATAACATAATCACATGCAACATAATCGTAAACACACAACGATACATAGCTAGGTAGTGAACTCACCTTGGTTATGATCACAACTAGCTCAAAATACGTTCAATAGTCACCTCGTACCACCTAAGCATAAATACATACACACATTCATCAAACACAACCCGAAAATGAGTCTTAAACGTAACTCGACCCTCTAATGCAAAAAGACGCATCTACCCTCGACCAATTTCCACCAACTTCATGAAACATCATGTTTCACTAAGTACTAGGGGTAACTAAGCAAAAGAACCCCAAACGAATCCATTTCGGAAAAATGGAAAAACAACTCAGCCTAAACGGCTGGTAATACCGCTGGTAACCTTACCCGCGGATTTACCCGCCGTTACCATCAGCACGAGAAGAAAAGAAGGGTTTTCTTCAATTGGACATAACTCTCTCATACGAACTCCGATTTAGCCGATTCAAATTGCTATGATCTCGATTTTTCGAGCTCTACAAGACTACATCAATGGATTTTAAGAACTAGGATCGATAAGGGACATTCACACGTCTCTAATTCGATCTAAACAACTCCAATTCATACTATAGGTTGATCAATTGATCAATCCCCCACATACTTCTCAACCCTTGACTCTTTGCTCAAATTTACCAACAATTAAACTACCATTAAGTAAAGCATTCATACCTTAATCACGATTACACGAACAATTCTCTTGATTGGTCGATACTAGGCCTCCAATTGCACCCTTGCTTCTTTTCTCCAAAGCTGTCTCTCCTCTCCCAAATACGTATTCTGGAAACTGATTTGGGATAGAGGGAGATGTAGGTTAACCCTAGGTTAGACACTTACCACACACACCCTGCACTTTCAGTATTAACATCTTAACCCTCGGCTCCTACAAAACATAACAATTAAGGTTCCAAAGTAACTCAAAACTCTACTGGAACTTAAATTAGGAATCGGGGTGTTACAGTTCTTCCACCAAAGGATGCTTTGATTAAGTTTTAACTATTTAGGATTTATTTTTGTTGCTTTTTTAGGTTGTTTTGAACACGAATTTTAGGTTCTTTTAAACATGAATTTTAGGTTCTTAATGGAGATGGAACACCCAAGTTTAATCGAGGGCTTTTGGTTGATTTGCAAGTTTTGGTCAATTTATTTGCAGGTTCTAATTGGGATGGCGCTCTGATGGTTTAAAAGGAGAAATATTCGAATTGTAGGTTCATGGGGGAGGGGTTGAACTGAGAAAGGAAAGGTTTTGACCGGTGGTGGTGGAGAAGGGTTTTGCTGGTAATCGGTGTTGTTTCCAAGGGTATCTCCGGCAACGAGCAACGTCAAATTGGGGCAGAAGGCACCGATTAGTGAGATAGAGGAAATGGACGTCAACTATTATAGATTGTGGGTAGGATGTTATGAAGGGTAGTTAAGTAATTTACAAAATAATATAATTTAAAGATAATGATTTGTATTTTTAATTGTTTAAATTATAATTAAATTTAGAAGAAGGATATATATGTGAATTTTAAAGGTTTAGAAGGATATATAAGTAGTTTCAAGGTTTACAAGGATATACATGTAATATTGAAATTTTTTAAGGATATAGATGAAATTTTCCCAATAATTAATTAACAAGCTAACGAAATAGTTTGATTAGTTAATTGAAGTTTGTATTGTTTGTAATTTAAAAGGGGTTTGCATTCAAGTATGAGCTATGTATAAAACATTAAAACTAGAAGTGTATGCCTTCAGCATTCTTGAAGTAATAACTAATATATACTTTAGATATGTGTGGTTCTGAATTTCTCATTTTGAATGAACTATAGTTTTTAATCAGTTTTTGGGATTACATGAGAGTTACTTCTCTGTGTTGATTGTTACAAATTTGGATTTCTATTTTGTTGAGACATATTTCAAATTTAGTCACTAATTAAATAACTAAATCTAAATTAAAGTTATATTGTATACCTGACCAATGGACGGGTATAACACTATATTCAATTTTTACAACTTAATATCTTGCTGAAGTTGACTATGCTATATTTATATATAAATGTATTGGCTATTACATTAAAAAAATGATCAGAAATATATCAAACTTTCCAATATTTAATGATAGGGAAAGGATAATGGGGGCTATTGTGGCTATATCCTTGTATCTTTATACATTTTTAATAGAAATGTTTTTTTAATAGTATTATAATAACAAGGATTCTTTCAACTTGGCCTTATGAATGCATAAATGACCGTTGAAACAAATTTTGAAAATAAAGGACCGAAACCGGTCCCAATCCAAGAAAGGTTATTAACAAAAACCCATTTGGGTCTTTAAATATGAACCCGTGACCTATACTTTACCGATTAAAAGAGCCCTACTAAATCCTGAAAATTGGATAGGACAACTCGTAAAAGCTCATATTTTTTGAATAACACCAAGACGGTGTTTGTTTTTTAATAGGCGCTTAAGTCTAAAGTTTGATTTTACTTCTGATTATTAAGAGGCTCTACTGAAATCTAAACCAATACTGAATATGTATAATTCTCTATTTTATCCGTAAAGAAACCAAATTAAATGCGTCAATTAAAGTGAGCATTGATGAGCCAAGTACGAAACCAAAATAAATGATGTTGCCAGATTTGCAAAGCTGTAGAGTTCTAATCATATCTAACACCAAAACCCTGAGTTAAACAATTCAAGATGTTCTAAAAGGCAAACACACGTATATATGATCACTTTGAGACACCTAAAAATAATGAATTTAAATTAAACTCATGTCGTATACCCGCCTACGGACGGGTATAGCGCAAGTTTAACCAAAACCATACATCAAAACATGTCCATAATTCATGCAATTTGAACATAAAATTTAAAGTTCGAGCCAATAATCGAGTTAATAGAAGATCTCAAGTTCAAACATTCAAAAAAGATACTCAGCCTCTAGCTTGAACCATGTTTTGAAAAGGTTATTTTAGTTAAAGCTAGATATTAATTTTTAGATTTAAGCTAGAATAACCCTGCTATTAGACCGACCAGGCTAGGCTCATTTAACTCCTAACCACAGTTAACAAAAAGTAAACATGTGATTACAAAACAAAACTAGCAAGCTTTGAAATCAAAACACCATTTCCCCCAAATCTGAACATATTTTTGTAGCAAGCAAGAAGCATACATTGTAGAAAAACCCAATAGAACCAAGTAGTTAGTAGTATATATGTTTCAAGATCAAGAGGGCACAAACGACTTTCTAACCGCCTTCGTTCCTCTGTACTTCAATGGACTCCAAACCAACTGTTTCCGTTGCAAAGCCACCACCGTTGGATGCTTCGGCTTCCACGATCCAACCGCTTGGGAACCACCCGGTGGGCTCCCCATAAACTTACTGCTCCTCACCGGCGGTGTTGCCTCAACCGCCGCCATCCCTCCGCCCTTCGACTGCGGCGATTGCACCCTCGTCGTCCGCCACACCCGTTGCGGGTCCCACACAAACGACTGCCTCCCGACCCGATCGTTCCTCATCCGCGGACCACCATTATTCGATCCTCCGCTCCTCATCGGAGTGCTCATCATCGTCATGCTGTTAGAGCTCGATTCAGAATTAAGGGTGGTGGCAATGGACGCCCGTCTTTTTGGCTTCAGCATCTGATTTCCCATTGGAGCAGCGGGTTTTACAGCAAATGATCCTCGTCTGGCTCTTGAAACTGGTTTCATGCTTGATTTATTTTCTTTATCCTCGTTTGAAAGCTGAGGTGGAGGCATGAAGGATTTGGATTTTTGTGATTGGGCGGAAGACGGATGAGGTGGCATGACGTTAGTGATTCTTCTGAGTGGAAGCCTCAACTTTGAAGAAGGGGCCAACGGGGGTCTTTTTTCCGAGATTGTACTCAGCCCTTGTTTTAAAGAAGAAAGTGAAGAGTGTGACGAAGCCACAGCAAGTGC
Source organism: Centaurea solstitialis (assembly GCA_030169165.1). Taxonomy (NCBI): domain Eukaryota; kingdom Viridiplantae; phylum Streptophyta; class Magnoliopsida; order Asterales; family Asteraceae; genus Centaurea; species Centaurea solstitialis. Next base: position 51,211,568 of record CM058042.1, on the reverse strand, counting down.
TCTATTCTCCTGTTTCTGTCTAGTTTTCCGCTCTTCGGCTAATTGGCTTTCTAGATCTCGAACCTACACAATAACAGTAGATAAGTGCAAGGAACCGAGGTAGGACTTAGGAGGGGTAAAATAGTCATTTATGTTTTTCCATTAAGCAGTGCATCAGTTAAGTTAGCTGCATTGTTGTTTGTTTGGTGTAATACATAAACCATTTGAATAATAGAAATGACTATTTTACCCCTCTGAGCATGTTATATTAACAAGTGCAAAAAACCGAGGTAGGAGGGGTAAAATAGTCATATATGTTTCAAAAGCAATTTGGTTGTTTTCCATTAAGCCATGTATGAACTAAGATTGCATTGTTGTTCGTTTGTTGTGCTACATATACCGTCTGAATGATGGAAATGACTACTTTACCCCTCTGAGCATGTTATATTAACAAGTGCAAGGAACCAAGGTTCTGGAGTAAAATGGTCATTTATGTTTCATAAGCAATTTGGTTGTTTTTCCATTAAGCCATGTAGTTAAGATAAATAGCTGCATTGTTGTTTGTTTGTTGTGCTACATAAACCATTTGAATGATATAAATGACTATTTTACCCCTTTGAGCACATTATATTAACAAGTGCAAGGAACCGAAATAGGAGAGGAAAAATAGCCATTTATGTTTAGTAAGCAATTTGTTGTTTTTTCCATTAAGCCATGTATGAATTAAGAAAGATAGCTGCATTGTTGTTCGTTTGTTGTGCTACATAAACCGTTTGAATAACAAAAATGACTATTTTACCCCTCTAAGCATGTTATGTTAACAACTGCAATGAACCGAGGTAGGAGGGGTAAAATAGTCGTTTATGTTTCACAAGCAATTTGGTTGTTTTTCCATTAAGTCATGTATAAATTAAGATACTTGCATTGTTGTTCGTTTGTTGTGCTACATAAACCGTTTGAATAACATAAATGACTATTTTACCCCTTTGTTGAGGTGTTAAACCTAAACAGATAACATGATATCCAGTAAAACTGAATAAACAATGCCATGCCTATGGAAATATCAAGCAAAACTGATTTCTAAACAAAATGCATCAATCTAGTAGCTCAGAAATTGAACTGTATGTACCTTCTCTTGCAGACTTCTGCATATATGTTCTCTTGCAGAAAGACGTAGTTGCAAGGACTGTAAACTATCCTGCAACTTTTTGGTTTCTTTCTCATCGTGTTTTGCTTTCTCTGCCTATTAAACATAGCAAAGTAAATAAATATGAAAAAGGAACAAAATTAGCTATAGACTTAGGTGTCGTTTGTTTTTTAAGATAAAGTCTAAAGTCTGATTTCACATCTAAAAAATAAGAGGTGGATGGTGCACCTTTTAAAGTTTCAGAGGCTGGTAAGAGGTTTTTTTTTACCTTTTCATAATATAAAACAGTCTTAAGTCTGCAAACCTCTTAATTTTCAGACTTGAAAGGTTTCAAGAGGTATTTTTTTAAAACAATCAGATCTAAATTTCAATTTGAGGAGTATTTTGAATGCAAATTACCAGCTGCTTATACTTGAACAGCTCACTGGTGTCTGTTTGCTTGCGAGCAGGACCATGCTCAACGCCTCTCACACGGCTAGCAAAATTCAGTGAGCAAATGGTTTCTCCCAGGTCTGCTGAGCTCGGACTAATCTGGACGAACATTAAAGTCTTGCAATCACCTCCTGCACCATTTTGAGATAGTTTCACAAGTGCCACAATTAAGATCTAATATCCACCATAACAATTGGGTCTAATACAATAGGGAAGGTTAAGAATAGTTCAAATTTCATCAAATGTGAGGAGTGTGTGTGGGTATTTTTTATATGTAAAATATTATATACTTTAAAGAACATACGCTATACACCCAAGAAACCTCACCTAGGGAGCTCTGCAGAATATGGGTAAGCTTTGAATTCCTGATTTTGTCAAAAAGTAGATGAAAGTTAGATGATAATGATGCTAAAATGTAAGAGATGAGGGTGTAGGGAAGGTGAGCGCTTATACCTATATGGAATGTGAGCCGTCTTTGAAGCAAGAGCAGAAATCACATCTCCTAAAGCCGACAGAGATTTATTTATGAACTGGGATTCCTTCAATCTTTCACCTTCCACCTCAATCTTTCCCACTCGCTCACTTCCCGCCAAATCCACAAGCCAAAGGTGGCTTCTAGTCCGCTGTCCATTCACCAAGTTCTTCCCAAGAACAGTCAATCGCAATAAGCTACACACAACAAGATTCTTGGTAAGCAATTGAAGTAATGATTTTAGAACTCAGAAGCCTTTCCAATAGCAGACAAAGAGGAATAAAAGGTTATGAAAATTTACCAGTGAGAACGGCTACTAAGCTCATTAGCATTGGTTGAACCAACAGATCTTACACGACTCCCACGGTTAAGCAGTTCCCAAACTTCATCAGTCTTGTAGACGGGCACCTCAGATAATCCAGGAACTTCTTGGGTTCCTTCAGCCGATTGTTTTACCTCCAACCTGCGAACAGTGATATCAGCCGTGTCAATCTCATCTAAAGTCTACTAAACACTTTCATCCATAGAATTATTATTTGAAATGAGCATCTGTAACACATAGCTTGATATCAACCCACATAGCACACTTCATTTTCTTTTGCCTAGAAATAGTAAGACTTCATGTATAACACTCTTCAAAAGAGCAGCAATCATGGCAAATTGAATAGTTATAACTTATAAGGTGGGGAGATTAAAAAATCAATGCCAATTAAAGGTGGAAAAAGATCTAGCAGAACACAATATACATACATATACAATGTACATGTGTGACTTGCAGTCAGCAACTTATGCATCTATTCTTGTTATTTACAGTGAAGGCACAAATTAAGAGAATCTGCCAATAAATAAGCTTACTTTTTAGCAGGCTGGTTGGCATCTTCAACCAAGAGGTCTCTTATCTTCTCATTGTAGACCTCCAACATGCTTACAAACAGTTCGTATCTCATAATATCACTTCTTTCTTCAGATACCCTGAATAACTCCTCCAAGGTACGGTAGTTAACTCCCCTATTTTCACTAGTTCCTTCCATTGTAAATGTCTTCCCCGTTCCAGTTTGCCCATATGCGAAGATACAGACATTGAATCCATCAAGTGCTGACACCACTAGAGGTGAAGTCTGTGCAAAAACAGCTTCTGCAAACATGGTATAAATAAGTGCTTATAAACAAGAAAAATATATCAAAAATAAATAATCCCTAGAGTCTGAAAAGTACCTTGGTTGTCCTCAGGTTTGAAGATATGGTCAAACTTAAATTGCTTTTTTTATGAATCAGATCCCACTATCTTGAGCTCATTTTCATGAGCTGATTCAAAATCAACAACCGATGTCGAACCTTTGGCAATCTCATCGTCATTTAAAGGTCTGCATCTGCAAAACACCCTTATATTTCCCTTCAGTTCGATCACTTCATTGTAAAGTCGCCGTCTCTCTGAGCACTCGAGTTGGCATCTATTCTTCAAGGTTTGGCATTCTACTTCATACTTCTTCTTCAAAACCTCATGTTCTTCGCCTTATGGTCAAAATCATGATAACAAACAATTAGAACAGGTAAGCTAAAGACAATTAGCAAACATGAAGAGAACCAATATCAAATTGAAGTGTAATTTAGGAACTTACCAAGACTCTGAAGAGCAGTAAAAACTTCAGAGCCAGGAAAAGAATCAGCAGTTATGGTTTTGACTTCATTGCAAAGTGCCATATGTTCTTTTCTCAAATTCTGAAACAAAACAAGCACAACAGTTTCTAAATAAGTTTTCAATTAAAATAATTATTTACATAACAAAAGAAACAAATGCCTTGTAATTCATACCGCCACTTTGTTGCTCAATTTTTCAAATTTTCCAAATATAGGAAGGGTCTGCTGATCTAGATCAGATTGCACTTCACTGTTACTTTCATCCCCATTGCAATCAAGATTTTCTGAAAGTTTACAAACAGAAAACATTCCAATTGAATAATAATTATGAACAAGACTAACACCAGATCTGACTCAAATAAATTCAAGCTCAGATTCATATAACCATAGAAACTAAACGTTTTAAGGAATTTAACCTGTATGAGAGATTGGGGATTCTTCTAGGGTTTGATCATCAAGTTTCAATTTCTCCATTTTCATCGTTACAGTTTCTAGTTTAGGGCTTTTATCTGAAAATTTCAACAAAATACAAATCAATCACAGAGACTACAACACTCAAGCATTCAATCAATCGATTTGTAACCTAAATCATAACAATACAAAAATTAAAATTACCTGCCATGAATCTCTGATTTGTTTAAAGAAAAATTACAAGTTGCTACTGAAAATCTTGGAAGAAAACACGTTCAAATTACACAAATCGATGAAGAATTGAAGAGCAAAAGGACTATGGATGAATGAGAGAGAAAAGAGAGAGAGCGTATCAAGAGATTTAAACGGCCAAAGATATGAATGTATAAAGGGGGGATTTCAATTCCAATTTCAATTGATTTTGAATTTAAAGAAATCTGAGCCGTTGATCCAAGAAGCTAAATCCTAACGTTTATATTTTTTTTTCAATTGAGGGGTTATTTTCATTTAAGGCACTAAAAGTTTGTAGATTCTTACTTTGATCCCCAAATGTTTTAACTTTTGTAAAAGCGACACTTTTTTCTCATTTATTTTACGGGACGAAAGGCAAGGAGCTTCGGCAAAGCAATCACCTCCGCCACACGAACCCAGAAGAAACTAAATTTGTAATGTAATCAAACATTTTTTGGATAAGTTAACCATTAAATTTAACAAACTTGGATGGAGAGATGAAATTAAAATGAAAATAAAAATCACAAAGATGAAAAAAGTAGTTTTTAAAGATTAAGGATGGAAAGCGTATAATTTTTTTACTTTTTTTACTTTGTTATTAACCAGTAAAATATAATGTACTTATAAAATAAATAAAGACAGTAAAAGGTAAAAAAAATATGAGTTATATAATTTGAGAATTAAAAATATAAAGAATGATCTACTATAAGAACTAAATTTGTAATTTAATGAAATATTTTTTGAATGAGTTAACCATTAAATTTAACAAGTTTGGATGAAAATGAAATGGAAATAAAAATCACAAATTTAAAAAATGTAGTTTTTAAAGATTGAGGATGGTAAGTGTAAAACATCAAATCATATGTACAAAAATAGTAGTTTATCTATATCATTTTGTTAATTATTTCCATACCAAACCAACTGAACGAAAATTTTAGTTTTTTGTCATTTTATTAATTTGTAAATGTAAGGATATAATAATAATAATAATAAGGGTGTTGTTAGTGATACCCCTGTATAGGTATAATAAAAGTCAAAAGCTATATAAAAGTTTGAATTCTTTATTCTGACCAATACAATTAATTTATTTATGATAAAAGTTATCTAGAATTTTGAAATTATGTCATTTCATAGACTAGAAGAGGTGTAATGATCCTTACCCTAATAATAATAATAATAAACTAATTGTTAGATCAAATCATCATGATGCTAATTATTGGATCAAGTTCCCATGGTAATACACCATTGGATCAATACACCATTGACTTTGGGCCATGCTAAATACACCATTGGATCAATACACCATTGATTTGATACATCATACTCTATTTTCCAAATACACCCTAAGCTATATTAATCATTAATTAATGATAGAGTTTGACCATTATTCATTGGATGATTTTATGTGAACACTTTTTTACTTGCTTTTTATATTTTCAATATTATTAAATAACAATTGTGTAACTATAATTATATTATTATTGATTAGTTTATATTATTATAAGTGTTATATTATTATTATATATTCTTATTATCATTATTATTATTACTACTACTATAACAATATGTTAATTATAATGAGTTAAGTTCCGGTGAGACCAAGCCTTTTTGGTGAGACCAACATATTTTACTTAAAACTTCACATCAAAACAATTGTGAAGGTAAAAAAAATTGAACATTCATCGTTAAAACATACTAAAAAACGCTATTGAAAAAAAAATTCCAAAAAAAGGTTAAAAAACGAAACCTTCACAGCAGTTTTTTTGTGAAGGTTCCCATTATATATATGTAACATTCACAGAACTTGAGCTGTGAAGGTTTCGCTTTTTAGCTAGTTTTTGATATTTTTTTGCATCGAAAGTGAATTTTAGGTCTGCGTATTCGAGTTTTATGTACATTCACAGTGTTTTTTTTGTGAAGTTTCATACGTTAGGTTTTGGTGTCATGCGGTCTCACGGTAACAGCTTGGTCTCACCTGATCCTAAGTCTAATTATAATTTATACATTTTGAGAAAATAACTAAACATTTTACATTATTTCGAAATACTTTTATTTGATGGTTCTAAAGGTCATTATTTGTTCTTTAAAACCGTCAAACAACTTTTCTATATATTCAACTAGATATATTAACTTTTTTGTCTTAAAATGGATGTAGAAATTATCTTTAACTTTAATAATTGTAATTATTATATATTTTTTTTATTAATTAAATAACAATCTTATTTCTTAATAACTAATAATTATCTCTGACAAATCCAAAATAGATTTTTGGGCAATTGTTATTTTAATATATTTTTCAAAATTTATTTGAAATAGAAAACTAAGGCCATCCGCAGCCGTGCAGGTGATACCACCTGCATAGGCTGCCACATCAGCTTTACCACTACCTTACCATTTCATCCACAGCCGTACAGGTCATACCACCTGTATGATTAAATAATAAAATATTGCCTTTATATATATATATATAGATTGTATGTATATATGTGTGTGTGTCTCAAAATTTTGTTGAACGGTGAAGGCTCACAGCTCGCGCCCCATACCGGCCCCATACCGGTACACCTCGGCGGTGTTACCGCCGGTATGGGAGCTGCACAGCTGTGATACAGCCCTGGCCGCGGATGGCCTAAGAAAAAAGTATGCAAAATTTTACAAGTTTAGAGATTTAATTACGGTGGAATTTTTAACTACGTTGCCATCAAAGGTAGTAGTGTAGTACTTGGTATGAATAATTTTTTGTAATTTTTGGTTAAATCTATAAATTATAATAAGCAAATTGTGTTTTAAATTTTTTATAACATTGTCCACAATAATCTTTAACAATAAGCTTAAATATTGTTAGCTAATAATGAAGATAATAAGAACCCAGATATAAAAGAAATAAAAAAATTGATTAATTTTATTGATACATATATATTTATATAACATATTTATATGTTATATAATTTATATATATTAATAATAATATATCAAAAATAAATTAGTAAAAAGAGGTGAGAGAGTAATGATAGCTTCAATGATAATTACTAAGTAGGTCAATGTCATTAATATAGCAATTAATTACATGAAGGGAAAATTACCATTTTTACCAACATACTAATCATCTTTTTCTATTTTTACCAACATTCTCTAATTTTTACCAATTACATCATTAGAGCATCCACAGTGGTGGAACCTCCAAGAACCTCACTTACCATATTTTTTCCAACCACGTCATTGCCATCTCAACATACCAAGAACCTCCTTAAAACTCTACAATGAAGGTTCTTACAAAAACCTCACTTTCCTCTTCTTATTTATAATATAATTTTTATTTATGTAAACTATTATATAACAGAAAAGGAAACTATTCAAGAACCTGGGTTCTTATTCAAGCACCCGGGTTCCAATAAGAACCTGTGACTGGGCAAGAACCTATGTCTCACAATGGAGGTTCTTGTAAAAACCCCATGAAGAACCTCACAAATAACCTCCATTGTGGATGCTCTTAAACTATCAAAATTTTTTCAATAAAGCTAAGGTTTAATTTTTTTCTCAATAGTTTCTACCCCAAATAATAAGTAAATTACATTTTTGGTCCTTGTGGTTAATACTCATTATCAACTTTGACGCAATGTCAAGTGAAGATTCCGGTTGAACTAGCAAGACGTGACCACAATTTTGTGGATATTTCTTAGGTCCTCGACTTCAGTTTGCTGCGGTTAAACGCTTTGCTAACACGCAATGGGGTAAGTTTGGATTTTTGGATGATACGTTGAATGAGAATGGAATTTTCTTCTTTAAATTTGAAACTGAGGGAGGTGCTAACCAAGTGGCTGAGTTGAGTTCGGTTATGATAGCTGGTGTTCCTTTTTTCCTGTTACATTGGGATCCTACGAAAGGGTTAGCAAAACCACAACATACGACTTGTCCGTTATAGGTTAAGATTCATAATATCCCGCTTATTGCTTTTAACAATGAAGGCATAAGTAGAATTGCTAGTGCGTTGGGAATTCCAAAGCTTATGGATACGTGTACTACTTCAATGTGTGATAAAGCATGGGGGAGGCCGGGTTTTGCGAAGCTATTAATTGATGTATGGGCTGTTGGTGAACTAAAAAGGGAGCTGGAAATTGTGATTCCTAGCTTGTCAGGTGGTGACGATGTGAAAGTTAAGTTGAGAGTGGAGTATCTATGGGAAGCGATCCAATGTTAGCATTGTCTTGTGTTTGGTCACAAACTTACTATGCTAAAGCATCTATTGTGAAAAATGCTAGGGAAAATCTCCAATGGTAGATAGTGATGGCTTCCAGAAAGTAGTTAAGAAGAAATGGGTTCAAAAACATCTAATATGGTTGGTGGCCCATCTACTTCAGGTACCAGTGACGAGCCAGCCAAAGTGCCTTGTGAGGCTGAAATTCCCTCTATATCTCATGCTAGTCCGAACTTGGAGGTAGGTCCGAGGGTTAGGGATGCAGTGCCTAGTCCTAAGGAGGTACGGTTTTGGAAAATGAGGAACTTATGCACTAGACTACAACGGTTCCGAATTATGTTTGTGTTACTCGGGGAACTCCAGATGAACTGTTTAAAAAGCCGGTAATTAATTCGCTTAAAAATTATACTGCTAGGAGGGGAGTTTTTGTTCCGTCTAAATCAGCTTCGGCTGGGAAGGATAAGAACAAAAATCCGTTCGCAGATTTAGCAAATTTGTAGGATACGGAAGGTAGTACACGAAGGAAGGATGATCATGCTACTTTGGAACATTAGGTGGATGGGACTACTTTACCTCATGATTAAAATAGCATGTTGGAATATACGGGGGCTAAATGCTACCGTAAAACATATGGAGGTAAGGGATCTTATTTATAATCATGGTCTTTCTTTTTGTGCATTGCTAGAAACACATGTGAAGTCGGATGTTCTTCCTAGTATTGCTTCGATGGTTTTTGGTTCTTGGAAGTGGATTTCTAACACCCATAACTCGGAAAGGGGTACGCGTATTTTGTTTGCTTGGGATAAAAGCATTGGGGATGTGATGGTACTTGATTCAAATGCACAGTTCTTACATTGTTTCATTAATTTACGCGGTGGTGACACCTCTTTCTTTATTACTATTGTTTATGGTTCGAATTCGATGGAAGGGCGAAAGGAGTTGTGGTCTGGTCTTCGGAGAGCTAAAGTTATTATGGGTGATAAACCTTGGGTCGTAATGGGTGATTTCAATTCCATCCTTTTTCCTCATGATGGTCTTGGGGGTTGTTCTTGACGTAATCCTAGCATGGAGGATTTTTATCACTGTACGTGGAGGATATTGAGTTATTTGACATCTGTTATTTGGGTATCCAGTTCACTTGGACTCAGAAACCGCGGGGAAGTGATGGTGATGGGTTGATGCGCAAGCTGGATAGGATTATGTCCAATACTTCCTTTGTTGATCCAGCTCTCCTAAGACCTGATGAAATGATAATGATCCTGAATCTTTACTTAGTGAATAGGTTTTTACTTCTGTTATAGCTTGAGGAATTATCACTGAGTCTGTTCAGTGTTATTCCATGTTACTTATGCTATAACTTATTTTTATAGTAATCAGGATCAGGATCAGGAGACGAACGAGTCTGTTCTGCAGTCTACTGATCCTGTCCACTGAAGTGAAGACCTCCTGAAGACATCAAGATCATACTCAAAGAACCATCAGCGACGTCGAAGAATTAGCTGATGACAGGAACAACATGCTCGTGATCTGAAGACGGAACTCAGTGATAGCAGGCTGCTCAATATCGTATGACATCCTGAAGATTCATCAGGATACAAGTGACCCTGAACAGCACCAGTTTCAGGACTCTAGTCACTGATCAGTATCCTGATCTTGAAGGATTAGTGTAATGTCTTAGTCTAATGCACAAAAGGATTATCCGCCTTTACTGACACAAAAGTACATAAGGACAGTCACTTTACTGTTCCCTCCGTACTTATCAGACCTCAAGGCAACTGTTTACACACTTCCTCTTTTGCACACCATGCAAAGAGTATTTGTTTATAGTAAATAGTACAAAGGACCACTTACATTGTGACACGTACACAAAAGTGAGTCTACATGCATTTAATGCATTGGGTATAAATAGGACTTGAAGAGATGTTCTCCATACTTCTTCTTCATCCTAAAAACTACCCTAATCCTTTCTTTCTTTATTCCCTCTATCTTCTTTCTTACATCTTCTCACTTTAGTGCATAGTGAAAGAACTTAGATTGTTTAGTTTAGACTTATTGTCTTTTCTATTTCCGCAACAATCTGTAAATTCATATTGTTAATACAACAAGAATTTAAAAGTGAAAACTTGTGTGATTATATTCAACCCCCCCCTTCTATAATCCCAAACACTATCCTTGCTTGAAGGTCACCTCTTTGGGACCAACAAGTGGTATCAGAGCAGATACAAGCTCTCATTTTCTTCTTAGAAAAATCTTGTGATCCTTTCTCCTAATCCATGGCTCTTCAAGCTAAGGATAACTACTTTGATACCGGCTCTGCTGGAAAGCCTCCTAGGTTTAACAAAGATAACTTCTCTCTTTGGAAAACCAGGATGGAACTCTTTCTCTCTGGTTCTGATCCCCAGATTCCATACTTTCTGGAAAATGGACCACATGTGCCTACACAAACCGTCCACCCCATTCCTGCTGCAGCTGGCCAACCAGCTGTACCTGAAAGGCAACTGGTAAAGCCTGTGACTGACTGGAATGATGAAGACAGACGCCTGGTCAACATTGACACTAAGGCTAGGTCTCTCATCGCCATGTCACTCCCTGACGATGTATTCCATTCTGTCTGTCACCTTCGCTCTGCTAAAGAAATATGGGACACTCTCTGTGTTTCATATGAAGGTACTGCTGTTCTCATGGAATCAAGAAAGATTTTCTTGGTTCGTCAGTATGAAAGCTTTATTCATCAGAAGGATGAAACTCTCTCCCAGCTACATCAGAGATTCAACTGTCTTCTGATTGATCTGAAGACTATCGGTACTACGTACTCTGACTCTGAGGTGGTTACCAAGTTCATGGAAGCTCTTCCTGAACATTGGGAAATATACACCTCCTGCTTAACTATGTCAAAGGACATAAAGACACTCACACTAAGTGAGTTGTACGGTATTTTTCTTAACCGTGAACAACAGAAGAAACTGAAAAAGAATCTCATAAGAGATTCTAAAGATACCAAAAGTAACTCTGTTGCATTGGTCTCTGACTCAGTTCCTACTGTTGCCACTCCTTCTTCAGTAACTATTACTGAATTAGAATCTTCTGACTCTGACATGTCAGAAGATCCTGAATTCAATGAATCTCTTGCTTTGTTAACCAGATCTTTCAAGAAGTTTGCCAAAAAGGGAAACTTCCACAAAAAGAAACATCTTACTATTACTGACAAGCCTAAATCAGACCCTGTTGATAAGGCTACTGCTATCTGCTACAACTGTTAGGGCAAAGGACACTTTGCTAATGATTGCAGGTACAGGAAAAGTCAGTTTGCTCCCTCCTCTGCCAAATCTTCTTCTAAAAATCCCAAATACCAGCGCCTGAAAGAAAAGTACAAAAAGATGAAAATTCAGCGCAAGGGTAAAGGTCTTATCGCAGAAGACTGCGATTGGGATGATGTCTCCTCTGATGACTCATCTGATGAGGAAGACACTCAAGTGGCACTGATGGCCATTATTGAGGAACCTACCTTAGCTCTCATGGCTAAGATAGAAGAGGTCCCTGAAGAGATTCCTACTCAGGCTCCTGAAGCTTCTTCTTCCACAACTCCTAAAGCTTCCACTTCTGCGACTGATTCTTCCAGTCAGGTACCTATTCCTCTCGTCCCTCTTGAAAGCTTAACTCAGCTGGACCTGGTCACTCTTGATCTTTACAAAGCCCTTAATGGTAAAACCTCTGCTGAAAAAATGAATATTGATCTTCGAGGACAACTCAAAGAATGTCAAGAAAAAATAAAACAGCTTACCATTCTGGAAGAAAACTATAAAGACCAGGTCACTGTAAATAAAACTCTCTGTATTGAAAGAGAAATGGCTCTTGCTGCCAAAGAAAGAGCCCTGGCTGAGTTAAACGCTGAAAAAGTCACCATCAAAGGATGGAGTGACGCCTCTGAAAAGGTTGATGAAATATTAGCCTCAGGAAGAAATGTTAAAAACAAAAGGGGTCTTGGATACACTAGTGGTGGAACTAAATCTGATTGTTCCATGCTCAAATTTGGAAAATTTGTTTCTTCTATCCCTGATCCTAATGCTCCTGAAAACATCCCTTCTTCTTCTAACACACACTCTGAAGGTGCTCCTAAGAGCAAAAAGAACACAGTCAAAGAAAAATCTAAAACTGTAACACCTTCAAAGACCAAGAGTCCTAAATCCAAGAACAAAGTTCTGGGTGGTGGTCCTTCAGTCTCAGGATCAAAATCTTTCTCTCAAAATCCTGTTCCCAGACTGAAGATTGACCTAAAGCAAAAGACTCAGGAGAAGAAACCAATTCCTCCTATGTCCAATGCTAAAGGCATACTTGGTACTGGTCCTGCTCACTTGAAGTTTAAAGACTTCCTGGACCACACTAAACGCTTTCAATATCGCAAATGTTATCACTGTGGATTAAATGACCATATTGCGAGTAAGTGTCCTGATGCTACCAAAGCTGAAAAATCAGCTAAGGTAAAGAAAAATCCTAAGACTGATAATTCAGTCAAAGGAAAGAAGGTTGTCAAGTGTCACATCCCGTTTACCTTTTCTTTTTATTCAATTATTATTATTATTATCATTATTATCAACTCCACTAATTAGAATTAGGGTTAGAGTTTGGATTAGTTGGCTTGCTTACGGGTCAAGTATCGAGATGAGGGAAAAGGCCCGGTAGAACTAGGTTAAAAACCCTAGGGATGCGAATCCCTCCTCATTGTATTCCTTGGCGAGCAAGTCACCGTTAGAGAGAGAGAGGCCGAGAGCGAGAGAGAGAGAGACCGGGAAAGAGAGAGAGATCGGCGGGTAGAGGGGAGGGAGAATCGCCGGAATTCTCGTGTCGTCGTAAGGTAAACCTCGCCTCGTCATCTACACTTTCGTTAGTCTCGGTTTTGTAGCCGTCGCCGGCTTTGGTCGGTGGCGGTGGGCTGTTGTAGGCCGTCCGACTGTCGGATGCGGCCGGTGGTCGAGCGGTGGTGGCTGTGCGCGCCGCCGCCGCTGTTGTCGTCACCATGGTGGCGGTCGTGTTGTTGTGTCTGCGGTGGTAGCGGTTCGCCGTCGCCGCTGCTGTGGTTTTGTTTGGGCCGGCCAACGGTAGTGGTGGCAACCCCCACCGCCGCTGCCATGGCTGTCGTTATTGCTGCTGTTGGCGTCAAGTGGTGGCGGTGGTTCACCATACCGCTGCTGCTGCTATCACCGTTTTTCCGATCGCCAAGGGTGGTGGTCCGAACCACCACCGCTGTCGCTGCTTTCTTCTTGGCCAACGACGGCGCCACAGCCGTGGCTGTCGGAGTCGAGTGGTGACGGTGGTCATTAACACCGCCGCCGCTTTCGGTTGTTGTGTAGAGTGCGATCGGCGGTGGCGGCTGGTTGCACCGCTGCTGCCGCCGTTGAGGTTATGGCAGGCGGCGGTGGTTCCCTTGGGGGCTGCCGCGGCGGTTGACCAAGCGGATGGCCGGCGGTGGTAGTGGACATCCACGGCCGCCGCCGTGGTATCGTTGACGGCGTGCGGTTGCGACGGGCCACCGTCGATGTCGCCGCCGTTCTGTTTAACCGACGATGTGGTGGTATCCATGGGTTTACTTTGCGTAGTGTTGGTTAATTTAATTACGTGTGATGGTACTTGATCGTTAGACTTTGTAGCTTAAATTAAATAGTAACACATAGGATCCGTTGTGCTTAATTTTCAGAGTGGTTACGTGACTTGCGTTTGTGACCGATACGTTTGTTCGTGACATCTTTGAGGTGAGTGGGTTTACATGCGATGTATTGTGATTTTATGTGTATACGTGCTGTTAATATTTCATGGTGATGATTCGGGTTGCGTGATGACCCAAAGGGCGGGAAACCGTGGAGTCCGGATTGTGTGATGGTCCGGTAACGGGAAACCGTTAAGCTGATGACGTGGATGATTGTATGTGCATTTAATTGTAATATGTTGTGTGTAACTTTACTCACTAAGCGGTTGAGCTTACCCCTCGTGTTTTAATGTTTTTAGGTACGAGTTCGGGTGTCGATAAGGGCAAGGCTCCGGCTTGAGGGTCTCCGGCTAGGCGGCGTTCCGATCCGAGCTTTTTATTTCTATCATTGACTTTATTATGGGATATTGATGTGGTTTGACTTGGGTTTTGAGAATAATTACGTATTTAATGATTTATGCAAGGTTTTATTAAATTTTTATTCAAATTTTTATTTTAAAAATTTTCAATCGGGTTTGGGTGTTACATCAAGACTGTCTCCTCAGTCAAGATTCCAGCCTCAAGAACTGATAAATCAGTTAAGGCTGCCACTGACTCCACCAGTCCTACTAATACTTCTGGATCCATAGTCCTATGGGTACCAAGAAAAACTTAAACTCTAAATTTTACAGGATAAGGGCATCTGGTACCTGGACAGTGGATGCTCTCGACATATGACTGGTTCTAAATCTGTCCTCTCTAACTACCGTGAAGAAAGAGGTCCTGCTGTGACCTTTGGTGGAAACGGTAAAGGCCAAACCCGAGGGTATGGCACACTGACCAACGGAGTAACTACTTTCAAGAGAGTTGCTTATGTTGAAGGCCTGATGCATAATCTTCTGAGCATCAGTCAACTGTGTGATAAGAATCACAAAGTCTCCTTCTCAAAGAAGAAGTGCAAAGTCAAAAACAGAAGAAAGGAAGTTATTTTCACTGGAGTGAGACATGCTGATATCTACATCATCAACATGAATACTTCCACTGACAACTTCTGCTTTGTATCTCGTGCTTCATCTGATACAAATTGGCTTTGGCACAAGCGTCTCTCTCATCTCAACTTCAAGACGTTGAATCAACTCTGCATCAACAATCTTGTCATTGGTCTTCCTGACTTTCGCTATACAAAGGTATCCCTTTGTTCAACATGTGAGAAAGGAAAACAAACCAGGGCTAGTTTCAAGTCCAAGCAGATTTCCTCCATCAGCTCTCCTCTACAACTTCTCCACATGGATCTCTTTGGACCCGTCAACGTCCAATCCATTGCTGGAAAGAAATATACTCTGGTAATCGTTGATGAATATTCCAGATATACTTGGGTGTTCTTTCTTCGATCCAAGAGTGATGCTCCTGAAGAAATCATTCTGTTCGACAGGAAGATGGAAAGACTCAACAACCTTACTGTTCGATCAATTAGGAGTGACCACGGAACTGAATTCAAAAACAGTACCCTGGAAACCTTCTTCGATCAGAAAGGTATCTCTCAGAACTTCTCATCTGTGAGAACTCCTCAGCAAAATGGCGTTGCTGAAAGACGAAACAGAACCCTGATTGAAGCTGCACGATCTATGTTGAGTGAAGCCAACCTTGCCACTCAATTCTGGGCAGAAGCTGTTAACACAGCTTGCTATACTCAGAACAGATCCCTGATAGTAAAGCGCTTCAGAAGAACTCCTTACGAACTCTTTCGTAACAGGAAACCCTCCATCGAACATCTCCATATCTTTGGTTGTGTCTGCTACATCCTGAACAACAAAGATAACCTTGGAAAGTTCGATTCCAAGTCTGATGATGGAATCTTCCTTGGATACTCCTCTATCTCTAAAACCTACCGTGTGTTCAACAAACGAAGACAAGCCATAGAGGAAACGATTCATGTCAAGTTTGATGAATCAGGTCCTACTTTCCCTCACCCTCATGAAAACTCTGAAATAAATCAGTGGGCTGACTCTTTCTTTCAAGTCCCTGAACCTCCCATTGTTGATCCAACTCCTCAAAACCTCCCTGATGGTTTTGAAGAAGATCCTCCAATACCACCCACTGATATACACATTCCACCTCTAATAAATGCCACTCCAATTACCCAAATCACACCATCTGAACCTGATCAACCCACTAACAGTGAAGACTCTTCTCAAACCACTGTTAGTGAGCCCACACCTACTAATCTTCTTCCTGATCCATTGTCAAATGAAGCTTCCACTTCAGGACAGGTGTATCAGCCACCTGCTCTACGATGGACCAAGGATCATCCCATTGATCAAGTTCTTGGTAATCCCTCCTCTGGCATTAAAACTCGACGTCAATCTGGTAACGTCTGTCTTTATGTTAATTTCATCTCTGAAAATGAACCTAAAGAAATAGATGATGCTTTGCATGATCCTGCCTGGGTCTCAGCCATGCAGGAAGAGCTAGCAGAGTTCATCAGAAACAATGTCTGGCTTCTCGTCCCTAGGCCTCGAAAACGTACTATCATTGGTTCCAAGTGGATTTTTCGAAATAAACTTGATGAGATTGGTACGATTATTCGAAACAAGGCTCGCCTTGTGGCTCAGGGATACAGGCAGGAAGAGGGCATTGATTACGATGAAACCTTTGCTCCTGTGGCTAGGCTCGAAGCAATTCGACTTTTCCTAGCCTTTGCAGCACATATGAACTTCAAGGTTTATCAGATGGACATCAAAAATGCCTTTCTGAATGGAAAACTTAATGAAGAAGTCTATGTGGCTCAGCCTCCTGGCTTTGTAGATCCTAAGTTCCCTGATCACGTCTACAAGTTAAACAAGGCTCTTTATGGGTTAAAACAGGCTCCTCGTGCCTGGTATGATACCCTCTCAACCTTTCTTCTCTCTAAAGGTTTTGTTCGTGGAAAGATCGATAGCACTTTATTTCTAAAGAAATATCCTAAGCATATCCTTCTCGTCCAGATATATGTCGATGACATTATCTTTGGATCCACAAATCCCAAACTCTGCGAAAAGTTTGAGTTGCTCATGAAATCTGAATATAAAATGTCTATGATGGGTGAACTAACATTCTTTTTAGGACTTCAGATCAAGCAATCTGAAAAGGGAATCTTTATCAATCAAGGTAAATATGTACATGAGATGCTGAAGAAATTTGATCTCACATCCTGTACACCGATGAAGACTCCAATGACTCCTCCTCTGTCACTTGACAAGGATTCCAAAGGGAAACCTGTTGATGTGACTCTCTACAGAGGAATGATCGGCTCTCTGTTGTATCTCACAGCTAGTCGCCCTGATATCATGTATTCTACATGTCTTTGTGCTCGTTATCAGGTTGAACCCAAAGAATCCCATCTGACCGCTGTAAAGCGGATCTTCAGATATCTGAAGGGAACTCCTAATCTGGGTCTTTGGTACTCCAAGGACTCAGGGTTCGATCTAACAGCTTATTCTGATAGTGACTTTGCAGGATGTAAGATTGACAGGAAAAGCACCACTGGTGGGTGTCACCTGCTAGGTGGCAAGTTGGTGAGTTGGACTAGCAAGAAACAGAACTCTGTGTCCACTTCAACTGCTGAGGCTGAATATGTTGCAGCAGGAATCTGTTGTGCTCAAGTCCTGTGGCTGAGAAATCAACTTCAGGACTATGACATACAACTTTCTAAAATTCCTATCTACTGTGACAATACTTCAGCAATAGCCATCGCCAACAATCCTGTCTTACACTCCAAGACAAAGCACATTGAAGTGAGATATCACTTCATCAGGGATCATGTGATGAATGATGATATTGAACTCCATTTTGTTCCTACTGAATATCAGCTTGCTGACCTCTTTACCAAACCACTGGATGTAACGTGTTTTAATATGCTCATCAGTGAACTTGGGATGTTAAATCCTGATGATTGAAGTTTATCAGGACAAACAGTTGTTAAATCCTATAGAATAACTATTCTCAGGACTCTTTACTTAACAACTCCTGAACAAACTCTCATCAGAGGATGACTCTATTCAGTACTTACAAAATCTTTGTTCAACATCCGAATACTGATGATTCTCAGGTAAGTACCTCTGCTCCTGAAACCTTATCGCATTAAATGTGATAAGAGGATTTTCCCAAAACAGTGCTTATCTGATAAGTACTCCAATTCCAAGAAAACAAATCTTTCATCAAAATGGAATTATCCCCTGAAAAGGTGTTTTTTATCTTTTCAAATAAAACAAACTTTTCATCTGCACTGACACGTAATGGGACGTTTCCTGTTCCCCACGACGTGTGTCAGGCGCGTGAACGCGCGTAGAACTTCCTTTTTTCATCATTACGTTTGAATTTAGCCGCCCGTTTCTCTCTCATCCATTTTCTCTCTCCAACCGCGAGGTATAAAAACCTCACTCGTAATCCTTTACACTCTTTACGCTCACATAATTCTCTCTAAGAAATCAAGCAAGAAAAAGCAAGAACTGTTTTCTCTCAAGAACACCAAGAACACTCATCACTTTTCTTTAACAAGATCATCGTAAGTGTTTCTTTACTCTTGTTCTTTCCACATTTTAAGTTGGTATTCTTCATCTAAACAACTTATTTTGTTAAACGTTTTTCCAAAAACCCTAAGATCACTTCGTTTGATCTTAGTTTTCCCAAAATCTTCTAAGATTTTTGTTAAAACTGTTTATATGGTTTCTCTTATTTCTTTTAAGAACAATCATAAACTCTTATTTTGATATCTATTCATCAAAATAAAAGTTCTCTTTAATACCAAAACACATTCCTTTTGTGTATTTTGGTATCTAATCCATTCCAAGTATAAAGGATTTCACCACTTTTATGAACATATTATGTGTTCATTGAAAAGTGAAGAAAAATGCATATTTTGGATCTTTAATCATCCACATATGTTGTTTTTTTTATGTTTAACAGAATGGCTGCTACTACTTCCACATCTTTGGACGCCCAGCTCTCCTCTGAGGCCACCACATTGATGACTGCTACTGGAAACCTTCCAATAGTCATCCCCCAACACGACTTGCAGTTCAAACCCAACAACTTGATTGGGCAATTTGACCTCCCTGCAAACAAGGCGTTTCTGAAGCCTGCCAGGGACTTCCTACTGTCATGTCCCCTGAAGACGGCCTTCACTCTGAACCCGGCGCCCAACAAACCTCTGCTCCTGCAATTGTGGTCCACTGCTACCACTGCCCAGGAAAGGAACTCAAAGGGCAAGATGCACGAGGTGATCAAGTTCCAAATCAAGGACGACATCATCTCGTTCGGCATTGGGACTCTGAGAAACGTCCTCAACTTCCTCAAGAAGCAGAAATTCCCTCCTGCTCCTTCCTCTGACGATGTTATAGCACTCCTGGATGCTATTGGCTACAAATGGCCTGTGCGCGAAGGCCAACCTCTGGTGAAGACTGCTGCCACTGTCCACAAGACGGGGCTAAACGCTACGTTCTATTATATATGGAACACGTTTGGTCTCTGTCTGACAGGGAAGACGGGGAGCACCGAGCAATTCCCCACGGTGATTCAGAACATGGTCTACTCTGCGATCAAAAATCGCAAGTTTGACTACGTCCGCTGCATCTGGGACGACATGCTGAAGAAGATCAAGAACCGAACCAGGGTGGTGAACGTCCCCTACACCACGTTCTTCTCTGCAGTCCTGGCACTGCACATGGGTACCAATTACCCAACAGAGGGAAACTTCAACAATTACGCCCTAGGCGTGAAGTTTCTGGAACAGCTGTCTTCCAAAGCAGACGATGTCCCTCTGTCTGCTGTCCTGGTTGTCCCTGAACCACAACCAGACGCAGAGGAACAACCCATCTCTGCTCCTGTTCAAGGTATGTCTTCTCTCTTCTCTTCCAAACCATCTTCTTCTCCTTCTATGCATGCTATGTCAGTAGCTAACCCTATACTGACTTCCCCAGCTGCAACCACCTCTTCGGCGCCTCTGAAGCGCCCTCCTCCCTCTGGCTCCTCTCCTCCACCTCAGCCCAAATGCGCCAAATCCAAGGCGTCAAAGAAAAAGAAGGCACCAGCTGGTAAGAAATACTACATTACCCTGCCTCAACTTTTTAATAAACCATCTCCTTTATCTAAAACTTCTTCACCTGCAGATACTCCTATCACTGCTCCTGTACAACTAGAACCTGAGGTTGTTCATCTCGAACACTCAGAGAACGTGGAGGGTAATCGCTCTGATACCCTCCTAGCCTCAGGTAATACTATTAAGCATACTATTGCCATTTCTTCTTCTATGAAAGCTACTGAGTCTTCTAGTACTCACTTAGCTACTCTGTTTACAGGTTCTTTAGGAGCAGCCGTTGAAGGGCAGTCCCAACTCCATCAGGATGACCCCTTCAACGATTTCATCTTCACGGACGCCGACCGACAACTGAATGCCGCCGAGCTTCGTCGGCAATCCGCTGAACGGCAACTGCAGGAGGTCCGCACGGCGCTCCAGCAACAGGAAGAAGCTCACAAGGCCCAGCTTCAGGCCATGGAGCTTGAGCTTGCAGCTGCCAAGGCTGCTGCCACTGCCGCCGAAGCCACCGCAGCCTCTGCCACTGCTGCTGCCGCCGCTGCCGCCCCTGCTCCTACTGGTGTCACCATCACCATACCTTGTCTGGATGCCATCCATGACAAGGTCTCTCAGGTGGCTACCTCCTCTTCCTCCCTTCAGGCGTCTGTCGACGACCTGAAGGCCACGGCGTTACCCGCTCTCTCCACAGCGGTCAACAACAACTCCACCTCCACCACCAACTTCCAACAACTTGTGGTGCAGAGGTTGGATGCACAGGAGACTGGCCTTAGAGCCCTCCAGGAGAAAGTGGCTGAACTTGCCACTGCAGTGAACACGCTGACCACTGCTCCTCCTCCACCGCCGTCGTTCACTACGGCTGATAGGGAACTTCTCCAGTCCCTACTCTCATCTTCCTTCATCAACAGGAAGCTTAACGCCAACATGGCCTCTCTCCTCCAACGCAGTGTTTCAACAGCCGCCTTACAACAGGCACCTGTTGAGGGGGAGAGACAGCCCCAGAGAGACCATTCCGTTTATTCCCCCTCCACCAACTGGAGAACAAATGAACAGGGGGGGAACAAACGAGGATGAGGATGATGATGAAGATGATGATGATGAAGATGACGACACCTTCTTCGTCGAGAAGGTACCAGCCTCAACGCCCACTCCAGGGCCTGCACACTCTCAGGGGGAGAACCCCGGTGCACCTGGTACGTTACTACTACCATCCTCTCCCTCATCTTCTGATAACCAACCAATCTCTACTCTCCTTAAATCTAAACCTACACCTGAAACCATCACCCTCGACACCTCCTCTGAAGACTCACCCACAAACAACTTACAATTAGTTGTCTACCAACCACCCAAACAACCTACCCTGAACCAACACCTCATTCCTCTCCTAAACAAACCTCTGAACCTGAAAACCAAGATAACCCTGAATGTTATGATGTAAACTTCGGTTCTGTCACTGGTGAGATTGTTCGCCTTATGGAAAACAGTCGATCAGAACAAACACGAGCTGAAGTAAGCAGAATGACATTCAGAGTAACTCCTCTAAACCCTGAATCCATTCCTTCTAAACCAACCCGCTTTAACCCTGAAGCATCCTCTTCTAGAACCCCTGAAATAAGAGCCCCTCCTGAAACCATTTGCCTATCATCAGATGATGAATTCATCTCTGATGACTTCTCTACCCCTGCTTCTTCTCCCAGATCTCCTCCCTCTAATTCTCCTAGATCTGAAGGTGAGAATTACCCTGACAACTCTGCTACTGTCAACAGGGATGGGCGTTTAGACGCCGTGATAGAGCGACTCGAGAGTACAAGAGTAAAAATTCCTCTTCGTACCTCTTGGGACTCCGAGTTCGCCTATCTATCGCCAGAAGAGTACAACAACGCTGTACAGGCTCAGGAGGAGCACAATAAGAAGCAGAAGGAAGCCTTCCTCTCCGCCCAAGCCGCTCGAAGGCTTGCATCGGATTTTGTTGAAGAGGACGCTGAAATAAATGCTGATCCTGTTCTAGCACAGAAGGCCGCGCTGAAGGTCTTCAACAGAAACGCTGAAGTTCAGTCTGAAGAAGTGAACTCAGAGCTTGACTGGTGCCGAGATCGCCTACACCTCAGAAAACATGGTGCTGCTATCTCTGGAATCCATCTCAGCCGAACTCGCGGCAAAAGAGCAAAAACGTGGATCACCGTCAAACGCTCAGGAGTCAAGGATGTGCAGCACACTCTTGACAAGTTGGAAAGATACAACTTGTCAGAGTGGAATGAAATCAGAAGCCTACTTCCCAAAGCCAACAGAAACTATCGGGCTGAAGTAGAAGAAGTCATAAACGGACTTATTGCACGCATCAGAAGAACAACCGAAATTTCTGATGACCTTCTCCAACCTTCTTCAACACTGACTCAGCCTCCTGTTCGAAGATCAGCAGGTGCTTCAACAAGGAGACCAACTCCTTGCATGCCCAGGATGGTTGTCAAGCCACTGGACCTCTCGATGCTTGATCTTTCACTCCCTCCAGGAGTCTCTCTCTCTGAAGGACAAGTCATCAGAGAACCTGTTCATGGTATTTGTGTAAGCGACAACTCCAAGATTCTATGCTTTCAGCGTTTCAGCGAGCTACACAAAGCACCATATGAACACTTGGTTTCTGTTCTCTTCACTGCTCAAAAGGACAAGACAAACCAAGATAATAAAGAGATAATTCGCACTGTCAGAGCTATACTCGATCATAGAATCGCCTTCAGTGTCACTCCTGTTCCAATACAAGTAAAGACTGAAGAACTTAGCGAAGACTCTGATAGTTAGAACATTTTGTAATTTTTCTTTCAGTACCTCATTTATGTACTCTTGTATTTTCCTTACTCTTGTAACCTTATTAAGATTAATGAAAATGCAATTCAGTGCATTGTACTTTACTCCATCATAGTACTGAAAAAGATCCCTCAAAACAGTAAATGGGACATGTACCTTTATGAGTTCTATTTCCTACTGTTTCATCTAGACTTAGAATTTTTTTTTCTTTCTAGACTTAGACAATTTCTCCATTGTCTTATCATTATCATTTAGAGGGAGATTGTTGATCCAGCTCTCCTAAGACCTGATGAAATGATAATGATCCTGAATCTTTACTTAGTGAATAGGTTTTTACTTCTGTTATAGCTTGAGGAATTATCACTGAGTCTGTTCAGTGTTATTCCATGTTACTTATGCTATAACTTATTTTTATAGTAATCAGGATCAGGATCAGGAGACGAACGAGTCTGTTCTGCAGTCTACTGATCCTGTCCACTGAAGTGAAGACCTCCTGAAGACATCAAGATCATACTCAAAGAACCATCAGCGACGTCGAAGAATTAGCTGATGACAGGAACAGCATGCTCGTGATCTGAAGACGGAACTCAGTGATAGCAGGCTGCTCAATATCGTATGACATCCTGAAGATTCATCAGGATACAAGTGACCCTGAACAGCACCAGTTTCAGGACTCTAGTCACTGATCAGTATCCTGATCCTGAAGGATTAGTGTAATGTCTTAGTCTAATGCACAAAAGGATTATCCGCCTTTACTGACACAAAAGTACATAAGGACAGTCACTTTACTGTTCCCTCCGTACTTATCAGACCTCAAGGCAACTGTTTACACACTTCCTCTTTTGCACACCATGCAAAGAGTATTGGTTTATAGTAAATAGTACAAATGACCACTTACATTGTGACACGTACACAAAAGTGAGTCTACATGCATTTAATGCATTGGGTATAAATAGGACTTGAAGAGATGTTCTCCATACTTCTTCTTCATCCTAAAAACTACCCTAATCCTTTCTTTCTTTATTCCCTCTATCTTCTTTCTTACATCTTCTCACTTTAGTGCATAGTGAAAGAACTTAGATTGTTTAGTTTAGACTTATTGTCTTTTCTATTTCCGCAACAATCTGTAAATTCATATTGTTAATACAACAAGAATTTAAAAGTGAAAACTTGTGTGATTATATTCAACCCCCCCTTCTATAATCCCAAACACTATCCTTGCTTGAAGGTCACCTCTTTGGGACCAACATCCTTTTTATCAGTTTTTGATGGCTCGGTGGTAGTCTTTGTACCGCGTGGTATTTCAGATCATGCGTGTGGTATTTTGGAGATACCATCATCTGTTCGAAGGGGTTCCCGGGGTTTCAAGTTCGATAATTTTGTTACGAACCATAAGGATTTCATTCATGTTGTGGCACTGGAATGAGAATGCCCGGTTTTTGGCTCGTTTATGCATCGCCTTCTTTGTCACCTTAAACGCCTAAAGCAGCCGCTTAGGCAATTGAGGAGTAGGGTGGGTGATGTTTCTTGTAGGGTTACCAAGCTTCACACGGAACTGGACGCAATTTAGATAGCTTGTGATTTGGATCCGATGAATCCGATTCTTTGAGAGGATTTAATGCACATCTCTCTTGCTTATGAGCAGGCTCGCAGTGATGAATTGCTTTACTTCCAACAGAGAGCTAAAATCCGATGGTTGCATGGGGGGATAGAAACACAAAGTTTTTTCACCAAGCTGTTAAAGAGAGGAGGAATCGTAATCATATACGCTCAATTTTGGATTCAAATGGTCGGTATGTACAAGATGATGCTGTTGGTGCATTATTTGTTGAGCACTTTTGGGGCTTTCTTGGAATGGTGGATCCTTTGGTAGAGCCAATTCTACCAAATGAGTTTTTCAGTACAAAGCTTTCTCTTTATGAGTCTCTTTTTATGATTAGACCCATTACGGATGATGAAATTAGGTGGGCTATGTTTAATATTGGAAATGATAAAGCACCTGGTTCTGATGGTTATAGTTCTAAATTCTTTAAAAGTGCTTGGTGTGTAGTGGGAAAGGATGTGCAAGTTGCGGTGCACAATTTTTTCTATTCGGGAAGGTTGCTGAAAGAATTGAACCATACTTTACTTTGCTTTATTCCTAAGATTCTAAATGCAACTCGTGTTACTGATTTCAGGCCTATTTTTTGCTGTAATGTTTTGTACAAGGTGATATCAAAGATTATTGCGGAACGCATGAAACATTTTTTATCACAACTTATTGGGCCTGATCAGTCGGCTTTCATCCCTGGGAGACGAATTTCTGATAATATCCTTATGGCTCATGAACTAGTTGCAGGGTATCAGCGTGATTCGGGTCAACCGAGATGTGCGTTTAAGATTGATCTGAGGAAAGCGTATGATACGGTTGACTCGCATTTTTTGTTAAGAATGCTAAAGGGATTTGGTTTTCACCCTGTGTTTTGTAAATGGATTGACCAGATGCTTTGTACTTCTTCTTTTTCAATAGCGCTCAACGGAGAAACATTCGGATTTTTCAAAGGGGCTCGTGGTTTGAGACAAGGTGATCCCATATCTCCTTATCTCTTTACTATTGTTATGGAGGTGTTTCTCGATGTTGTTACGAAAGTGTATTTTGGAAGCAGAAGGGTTCACTTATCATCAAGGATGTGAGGAGCTATCAATTACCCACCTTTGTTTTGCTGATGATTTATTTGTTTTAACGGGTGCCGACTTAGCGTCTGTGGAAGTTTTAAAACGAGCTTTGGAGAGTTTTTGGTTGGTGTCTGATCTAGAGCCGAATATCTCAAAGAACGAGGTTTTTTTCAGTAATGTATCTCTGGAAAATCGAGCTGCAATTCTTCAGTCACTTCTGTTTACTCCTGGTACGTTTCCAATAAGATATCTTGGGGTGCCTTTATCCCAGTCTGCCTTCAGGTGACTGATTTTGCTCCTTTGGCCAATCATGTAAAATTGCGGGTGCATAATTGGAAATCAAAATTTCTTTCTTTTGGAGGGCGGAAACAACTTATTGTCTCAGTTCTCCAGTCGATGCAGCTTTATTGGATGATGATACATGTGATTCCTTTTGGAGTAATCCATGAGCTGGAGTGTTGTTTTCGTGATTTCCTTTGGGCACAAGGGAATAGTTCGAAGGGTAAATGTAAGATCTCATGGGATACGGTTTGTATGCCAATTTCGAGTGGGGGACTAGGTTTCAAACGCCTTGGTGTGTGGAACCGAGCTTTCTTAGTTAAACATATATGGGATCTTCTCACGCACAGAAACTCGTTATGGGTTAACTATATTTGGAGATATTGTATTCGACAACACTCATTTTGGCTTCTTAAACCGAAACAGCAGTGGTCATGGGTTTTTCATAGAATTTTGGATGTTTGTTTGTCGGTGAGGGAATTTTTCTTCTATCATATTGGTTCGGGTATGTCGGTAAATGCGTGGGCTGACACTTGGTTGGAAGCGGGTCCGATCTCCATGCTCATTCCTTTTCGGCGGTTCACAAATGAGGGATTTCATTTGGATACGACAGTGTATGATCTCATTTCGGGTTGTGAGAATTCTTGGCCGAATATGTGGATTACTCTCAATCCGAACGCCTTTAATCAGCCTTTATCTGTACTTTCGAATGAAAATGATGTTTTACGATGGAAAGGGGATAAAGTAGAGTTTTCAGTAAGGGAAGGATGGCGTTCTATGGTGGGTTCTCATCAACATTGTCAGTGGACAAAGTTTGTTTGGTTCAAAGGTCACATCCCGAAACATGGGTTTTGTATGTGGACCGCTTGCCATGGGAGACTACCTACGCAGGATCGCATTAGTGCATGGATGCATGGTTCTATGGAGCTAAAATTCCCTCTTTGTAAGCGGTGTAATGATTCCCATGACCATCTCTTCTTTGGGTGTTCCTATTCCCGTGAGGTTTGGCGTCGGCTGAAGAGGGAGGTTGGCTTGCATGGTTTTCCAGAGGTTTGGAGTGTTATTCTTCTGTACTTAAATGATAATCGAGGTCCGTGCAAATTGGCTCATAGGTTGGCTTTATCTGGTGCGGTTTATTTTATCTGGAAAGAAAGGAACAAGAAATTGTTTCAGAATGTCAAGCAACCCCCGATTGTGGTGTTTAAGCAGATTCATGACCAGATCATGACTCGACTGGCGTCTTGGAAGCTTGGAAAGAAGAAGTAGCTAATGTTGTGTGTTTGCTTTAGCTTTTTGTGTTTTCGTTGGTTGGATTTTTTCTTGTTTGGTTGGCTTGTTGGTTTTTTGGTTTTGGTTTGCCATAGGGCCTGTCTATGGTTTTGACTGCTTGTCCGGGTGTTAGTGCCCTTTGTTTTTTTCTTTTATAATATTGTCGGGTTTATCCCTTCAAAAAAAAAAAAAAAACTTTGATCCCTCTATTAAAACTAATTAATTTTTTTTGTAAATCATGGTTACCTCTTTATTTTAGTTTTAGTCCATTTGAATAAATTTAATTATAAAGGTTAGTTAGTTTAAGGGTATTTCTATACTTTTAACCTTTCTTTTATCATTTCTCATTGTTGTCTTATTATATCATAGAGTAATTTAAATTTCATTGTTGAAAATAATTAAAATAATAGATTAATCTTAAAATAATTGTTAGAGATACTCCAAATGCAATCCAATACTATAATTTTAACATAAAACTCGATGGAGGCCAAAATATTAAGAGAAATGACTTAAGATACAACTTTAATCTTTCCATAAAATTATTTACAAGCTTCTAGTCAACGGGGTGTGGTTTCTAAACACATATTGGCTCTAAATTGTCGCATATTCAAGATAAAAATAAAGCGACTTTTATATTGAAATGAACGGTAGATAAAATAATTTATTTTTCAAATTTGGGGTTTTAGGTAAACATCTGCTTTAATGTATTATCCAAATCGGTGAAAACCATTAAAGAATGTTACCATTTCAAAATGCAAATGATTCCTCAAAAATATTATCATCGTGAATGAGAAATAACTTTTTATTATATTCTTTTCTATACAAAATCTTAAATTTAAATATTTATAAGAGATAAATAATAAATAAAGTATTATATGTACAAATTATTTCAATGATATAATTTGTTTGTATTAGGAAGACTAGTAAGCTATTGTGTTTGTCTCTTTGCAGTGGCTCGTTGTTATTGGCTTTGTGTTTTGTTGTGTAAACCTTTGTTTGTGGTAATAAAAATTTTGGTTGTTTCAAAAAAAATGATATAGTTAATTTTGTAGTATCTGAAAATATGAACCCATTAAAGATAAAAGCATTATAGGAAAATTATCATAACCATGATGACCAAATTGTAATTAGTTTTAAAGAGAGAACAAAGTTGATAATGAGTATTAATTGATGGGTTTTATATGAACTATAAATAAACATGGCAGCGGAAACAATGACAATAATCATATAACGAAACCCGATAAGAATTATAGTAGATGATATTAACAACAAGAAAAATAAAAGATCGTCTAACCGTTAAGAACTCGAACACTTCGATTCTACGATGCTTAGGAAGGTAGTAACCAAAGTAGATTACCTCTAATGGTTTGTACCCAATAAGTCCAAGATTATTCTTATGAATATCCACCCAAGTGTAGCACGAGCACCCACAAGGAATGGAGCAAAGAGAGAAGAGAAGAACTCAAGTTTTAACCTTGAGTTGGTGCAAATGAATTTGGAAGCCATATGCTTCTATTTACAGAGGCAAGTTGCTTAGGGCCAAATCAACTACTCAAGTTGCATATATAACCTTTAACTTTTAAAGAATAACTCATTGGCCTTTGCTTAGGGCCAAAGCAACAAGTTATTCTTTTATAGATAACTCTTTATCTTTCAAAAAATAACCAATTGGCCCTTGCACTTTTAATTGGCACAAATTAATCTAAATTAATTCCAATTAATTCTATAAACTTTACAAATTAATTTCTAATTAATTATCATCAAATAATAATTAATAAACTATTTATCTCTCTCTTTCTCGGTCATTCTAATAACCTTGGACAATTAAGGGCAATCCAAATAGGACCCTGCTATTAATGGAGAGTCATGAGCAATTAGTTATGACACTGGACATCTATTCCAACAGTCTCCCACTTGGACAAGTCATAAACTACTATTACTCATAAGCTAACCACACAATCAACAGAGAGTGCTTCCTCAGCAACTGCCGAACTCTGATTAAGAGACAGCCCTAGATAAGTGATCAGCTTATTCCTTCGTTCTTCAAGATATCGTATGAACTGAGTCATGGATATGAATCAATCTCAAGTTCAAGGTTGTTTCCCGGTTTTCGATTTATGAGGACTTTATTAGACTACTGAATTGATCGCATCAATCTAGTCTAGGCTGGGCCCAACACTATAATGTCGTCATCAAATCACCGAGGGGCCCACAGATATCGCTTTTCCATTAATATGCAAAAGGAACGAATGAACTTTGACTACATAGTCCAAATTTATTCTTCAAATTATACATGGCAACATCTTTTATAACTTCCAGTTACGGTAGCGTTTAGATGTACCAATGCACAACTGAATCATAAACCTAAACTCATGCATCTCTATTCGAAGAATAACAGATATTACCATCTTAGAATTACTTGTGATTTTAATCCACGAAGTAATCTCTAAGTGCGGGTTTCTCTAATACTTAAATCTCTATTTAAGTACTCATGAGGGTTAGATGCATCTCTATACTATGTCTATCTCTATAGACATCAACCAACACTCCATGACAGTCTTAAATCAATACTTACTCCCAAGAGTATGACCGACTGTAGAGGTTTGAATATTCAGTTGCATTTTCATGCTATGTTTATCTCTATAAACATCGACTTAATATTCAGGAAGTTAAACATGCAAAAAGAAACACAATAATAAATAACTCAAATGGCAGTTCACTAACACATAAATAATCTTTATTACTTATCACCAATTCAGTTACAATTTATTACTGTTACAATGTTTCGAATATCACTCAACTACTAAAACTAACATCTTGTGTCAAGCCAATGCTCCTAGCATGTAGGTCGTGCTTTGTTTTGCTAAGCGCCTTTGTGAAAGGATCAGCCGGGTTTTCTTCCGATGATATCCTACTCACTAAGATGTCTCCATCCTCTACTCTATGTCGTACATAGTGAAATTTCCTCTTGATGTGTTTGGACTTTCCATGATCTTTTGGTTCCTTCGTAAGGGCGACAACACCAGTGGTGTCACAAAAGATCTCTATGGGTTCATTAATAGTTGGAACGACTTCCAGATCACCAATAAAGTTTTGCAACCATGTAGCTTCCTTAGCAGCTTCAAAAGCTGCTATGTACGTAGACTCACAAGTTGATTCTGCCACAGTAGGTTCTTAGAACTCTTCCATGTAATTGCACCTCCATTCAACAAAAACACCCAACCGGACTGTGAACAACTGTTATCCACATCCGTTTGGAAACTGGCATCGGTATACCCAGTAACTCTAAGTTCTTCACTCCCACCAAACACCAAGAACATATCTCTCGTATTTCTCAAATACTTGAGAATGTTCTTCACAGCTGTCCAATGACTTTCGCCCGGATTACCCTGATATCGACTCACCATACTCAAATCATATGAGACATCAGGGCGAGTACATGTCATGGCATACATGATCGATCCTATAGCCGAAGCATATGGGACTCGACTCATTTTGTCCACCTGATCACGAGTGACGGGACATTGAGCTCTACAAAGCTTTATGCCTTGATGAATGGGTAAAGACCCTTTCTTGGAATTTTCCATATTGAACTTTTTCAATACTTTATCCACATATGTACTTTGGCTTAATCCTATTAGACGTTTTGTTCTATCTCGATAGATCCTTATACCCAATATGTATGTTGCTTCTCCTAGATCCTTCATAGCGAAACATTTCCCAAGCCAGGATTTTACACCATTCATGGTTGGGATATCGTTTTCTATGAGGAGTATGTCATCCACATACAATACTAGGAAAGTTACAATACTCCCACTAGCTTTGACATATACGCAAGACTCATCTTCACTTCTAGAAAATCCAAACGCTTTGACCTTTTCATGGAAGCAAAGATTCCAACTTCGAGAAGCTTGTTTAAGTCCATAAATAGACTTCTCAAGCTTGCACACTCTATTAGGGATGCTTTATGTCTGCAAAACCTTCCGGTTGTGTCATGTACACATCCTCCGAAAGTTTCCCGTTAAGGAAAGCGGTTTTGACATCCATCTGCCATACTTCATAATCATAGAAGGCGGCTATGGCAAGCATTATCCTAATAGACTTGATCTTAGCTACTGGTGAAAAGGTTTCATCATAGTCAACCCCTTGGGTTTGAGTATAACCCTTGGCCACCAGCCTAGCTTTGAATGTGTGTACATTCCCGTCCATGTCGGTCTTCTTCTTGAAGATCCATTTACGACCGATCGTCTTACGATCGGGTATTTGATCAACCAAAATCCAAACTTGGTTATCATGCATGTACTGAATCTCGCTGTCCATTGCCTTTTTCCATTTAGCAGCCTCAGGGCCTTCCATGGCTTCCTTATAGCTAGCTGGTTCATCCAAGTTAACAAGTGTGCTATCACTTATCAACGTATCCCTGTGACGTCCACTTTCTAAAAACACCAATTTGACATGAAGTAACCAACATTCATTTGAAAGCGGAAGCTCGTCCAAAACACACTTTTAAAAACTTGATAAACAGTGATCAAGCCAACAATTTAGCAAAATATAATAAGTAGCGGAAACTCATCCCAACCATACTTATTTGAAACCATTTAAAACATCGTAAAAGTGTAACTGAAATCCATTCATGTTTAGGAAAAACACCAACAAAACTGTTTACACAATTTAACAACGTTTATAAACCGTAATCAAGTAGTTCTTCTAAAACCTTTAACACCATCCTTTCTAATCTTGTCCATTGAGACTGAACTGGCGAATCCCGGAACCTCACTTCTTATCCTTTCCCTTATGGGAAGTACCTGTCACTAAAAACGGTAAACAACAACGGGTAAGCTTTCGCTTAGTGAGCACACATCTATGCCAACGTAACCATACATACATAATCAAAACACATAGTCATCACATGCATAAAACTTGCTCCCTTGACACTGGTTCCAGGCCGCTTAATCCGTAACTTGATCCATTGTCCCCGAAGGAACACATCTTCCCTAGGGGTATTTCTACCACCATAGGTACTATCATAACCGCTTCCCTAGGGGTATCACTACCACCATAGGTACTATCATAACCGCTTCCCTAGGGGTATCACTACCATCATAGGTACTATCATATCCATCACATAATCATGTCACATAATCACATATGCATATCAATCACATAGGCATGATCATCATCAATATAGATAGAGTACTCACCTGACAATGTGTTACTCAAACAAGCACGTTCACAAGTGAAAGGTTCGCCACGTACCACCTATAACATATACGTACACATAACACGTATCAACTATTATTTAAATTAATCTTAATAAACGTACCCGAGCCTTAGGCTCCAAACTCATGGAAAAGCTACTCCAATTCTATCAACCTTCCTACATTATTATCTTAAATAATCCCTTACGGAAAACCCCTTGAGAGAACCCCAAATGGTCGCCGCAAGAAAAAGTCGCAAAAAATTATATATAAACTTTCTGCCCAACTCCCCGGCCGGGGAAGAATTCTTCCCGGCCGCGAAAGGAGGCAGATTTCCTTTCTCCATGAGTTTTCAACCCCAAACTCGTGGGTTTTCACTCGAACCCATAAATTCAACCATTCTTTGAGCAAATAAGTGTATACAACCATCTCCAAACATTCAATTACATTCTATAACATATAACCATTACAAAACCTCCAATTGATGATCAATTAATCATAAATTCCCAAACCAATTTAATTGGAACCCTAACTTTCAAAAATCAATTCAATCCAACCAAATACAAGTCTATACTCCATTCTCATACCAATAACCAATAATTATAACATCAATTTGAAGTATAAACAAGTATTTGATGATCAATTGATCATCTCTCCACAAACCCTAGTCCCAACCATAAACTCAATCTTACACAAACATGAATTGGGATCATACCTTATGCAATTCTCGTAGCCACCACTTCAATTGCACCATAGCAACCTCTGAACTTACTTCAATTGCTTCCAATTTCTCCAAGGATTCGCTATATCTCTCCCTTCTCTTCTCTGGAAACCGTCTAAACAAAACTGAAGGGAAGTTGAGGGCTTTTCTTCTTATACACAAGCCACCACTCAACCCTTGCACTTTCACTTAATACACTTTAGTCCCTAGGCTCCTACAAATACGTTAACTGGGTTAATTAACTAATCTGACCTCGTTAAAACTTAACACGGGAAACAGGGCGTTACAATTCTCCCCCACTTACCAGGATTTCGTACCCGAAATCGCCTATACCTGTAATAGCTCCATAGCACTTCTTTTCGTCTCTTCTTCTAATCTTTAGCAATATCCTCACCTCTTAAGGACCCAGTCCTTCTCAACTGAAAACATGTAAAGTATTTTGTATTTAGCCGAGTTCTCGTACAACTCACATCTATACCTTATACTTTTCCACTATTGTGACAACCGACAATTTGTGGCCTTCAGGTTAGCTACTCGTTAAATCACTCAGTAGTGTTTCCGTAGGTAAAATTTTAGTCATTTAAGTTATTAAAATAATTTAGGTTAGTTTGCGTGAAAAATTTAGGCAATAACCTAAAAGTCCCGAAAACAGCCCGAAAAAAAGCCCGTACAGCCCAGAGTCACCCGAAAACCTTATAATGCCAAATTTAAGGTCAACTTGTATAAAATATGGTATTTTATTAAAACTAAAAATAAACTGATCCAAATAACCTAATTTCACCTTTGAAAAAGTCGGTTTTTACCGAAAAAGCACCAAAACCCGACACTGCGATTAAATTAACAGTATTAGGATCAATTTAAAAAAAAGAGAACAAAGGGTTGGGTGGGCCCCACCATGGCCGGCCACCCCCCCCTAATATCTCTCTCTCTCTCTCTCTCTCTCTTCTCTCCTTTTCCCAACACATTTAATCATCACACCCTTTTTCCCAATTCATTTCATAATTGCAATTTCAAAAATCTTTCATCCATTCTCTTTCTCTCTTCATTCTCTCTCAAGAAACCAGCCATCTACTCTCCAAAATCTGAGTTTTTTGAAAGTTTTAACAAGAATCTCAAAGCTCTAAGGGTTTGCATCATCAAGGTAAGAAAGAATGGTGTATGTTAAGTTTGATTTTTAGCCTTTTTGGTGTTTTTCTTGCGTCTTTGATGCTCTAAACTCTTCTTTATTGGTTAAATGATATTCTTGAGGTTTGAAGATGAGGATGAACCACGAAATGTGTTAAAACATTCAAAGATGGTGAAATCCCATGACTCTTCCTTATAAACCCAAGATTGAAATGAAAAACCACAAATTTTAGGTGTTTTTGATGCTCCTAAAGGGCTGGAAACTTTTATTATTTCATGCATGAAACTTGATGATATTCAAGTATATTTCTTTCATTTATTTGTTATAAGTTAGGGGTTTTTAGTTTTGTATTAAATAAACCCCCAAATCTTAAAGATTTTAAGTGTTTTTGGTTACAATGTTGAGTTTTGATTCTGATTTGGTGCTGATGGAACATTGCATGTGTGTTTGGACGACCAAAAAGAGGGCAAACGGATT
Organism: Centaurea solstitialis; assembly: GCA_030169165.1. Classification (NCBI taxonomy): domain Eukaryota; kingdom Viridiplantae; phylum Streptophyta; class Magnoliopsida; order Asterales; family Asteraceae; genus Centaurea; species Centaurea solstitialis. The sequence continues at coordinate 51,176,789 of CM058042.1, read as the reverse complement.
CATTTTCGTCTAAAAATTTTATGGTTTAATATTTTATGGGTTAGGGTTCGAACCCCACTGGAATCATTCAAAAATTCCAAGTTTTGAACCTTCAACCATTACAAAACTTTTTAGTGTGCAAATAGTTACTGGTCAGAATTTGTGTGGACTTGTTGCATGAATATCTCCATGATAACTTATCCAAAACGCACGATTTTTTAGTCTAAGTTCAAGCTCAGTGAGTTATCTTTCCAAAGAACCTGAAATCACATGATTTGGTGGATTTTTGAGTGCTTAACCAATGAAAAGAAATTCGTGGTGCAATCTGTCCAAAGATGGCAGATTCACATGCATGGATTCAAGAGGTCATATCTCATTCAAAAATCATCAAAATTGTGTGAAACTTGTTTCATTAGTTAGATATTTATGTTAGCTTGAATATCCCTTTTGAAATTTGAATTTTAAAGTAGTAATGAATTCTCTATGGTACAAACATCACAGACATGTATTTCCAAAAATGAATAATGCACACTGATTTTGCAAGAATTTTTAAAATATGCTAAACATCTTTAAAAATCATGAAATTTGGTGGGAATGTTGTTAACACCCCCAAGATCAGTAGATAAAAATTTGATAACTTATCTTCTTTGGACCCAAGCTTAAAGGTAACATTTTTGCAATATAATGAATCTGCCAGAATCTGATTTTTTTTTTCAAAAAGATTGATTTGTGAACTTCAAGACTTCCCATATGTTTGGATATTAGTGTAAAGCTACCAAAACCTATTTTATACTAAGTTGAGTTTAACAAATTAGGTGAACGCATTATAATTGGATATCGGTAATGACTTGACTAGATATGGACCGTTGAATTAAGACTTACGTCAATTACGTATGTTATAGGGCATAAGTAGACTTGGAGTCGAGATTATACACGCACTACCAGTTGTCTTAAACGTAAAGCTACTCAAGGTGAGCATTCACAGCCCCACTTTTTACTGTTTTTACGTATTTTGGGGTGAAAAGCATGCTTAATGAATGATTTGTTGAATTATGTTGTGAAACAAATTGTGTTGTGAGTTAAATTTGAAATGTTATGAGACATGATATAGTGAGTCTGAAAAGTTGAAGTCCCAGGTAACTACTATTAACTCATAATAATGGGCCTATAATACTAGTGGATAGTGCTATTTGGTTGACATACCCACCTTAAACTGACGAGAAATAGGTGCACTGTATTGAATAAAAGTTCTACACATGTGGGATTTAGTCCTACCGCTGAGGTAGAATAGGGGCGTAGCATGTCATAATTTCAGGATTAGTAGTGACTCAAAGAATAAATATCATGTGATTAACGTTAAACCCGGGAATTTTCTCACGTTTTGTTACTAAGTTTTGAAATGGAGTGAGCAAAAACATTCACTAACGATAAGACTAGTAACGGTAGTGGACAAAAAGGTTCACTACAAATTTTTACGAAAATTGTGTGAATAAAAAGATTCACAGAAAATTTTGTTGCATCCAAATAATTTTGTGCATATGAAAAACCTGTGAACTCACCAACTCTCGTAGTTGACGCTTGATTTAACATGCTTTTCAGGAAATCAGAAGGTGATTGATAAAGCTTAATTTGAGCGATCGTAGTCATCAATCAAGACTTTGTTTAATTTGTTATGTTTGTAAACTTTTAACTTTGGTTGGTTGTAATACATTTTGTAAACTTTATATATTTTGAAATGGATGATTGGTGTTATTTATCTCCTATCGCTATGAAATCTAGACTGTCACACCTCGCGTTTCCGCTTTAGCGGGGTTTTACAACTATGTATAATCATCTCGAACAGTCCATCAAATCTTGGACTCAACTCTCCCTTCCTTCAGAATCATATTACTTCTATCCACGTTGATACTTTATCACATATTATCCTCATCAGACTTTCAGTGTAACTCTGATCATCTGAATACTCTCAGGCGTCTTTGAACTAACCCATACTATCTATTTTCACTGACCCACTTCTTCCCGCAAATTGAAAGTTCTCCACCTCCTCTTGTACCTCCTCTCATAGTGAGGCTTACCACTATTGGCGTGAAATTTATCATTCTGAGATTTCAACCAATGATAAATAGATGTTCCAACTATCCCTAATTACACCGTACACAAACGTTTAATACATCCTTGAGAGTTTGAGTAGTCCTCTCGTTTTAACTTCACCTTTAAACATTTCAAACACTTCTTCAGTTACCTTGCAACATCCTTTTTCATTCCTGGCCACCAGTAATCCAACCCTGAGTTCTTATACATTTTAGTAGTATCGGAATAAACTGAGAATTTGATTAAGAACTTCATCTATCAAGCTCTGTCTAGTTTCACTTAACACAGTGCCCACACATAGCTACCATGGTCAAAGGGTCACAACTATCAGTTACTGTCTGAGCCAATTAACCCCTAGTTCTTCCTTTCTTCTAGTTCTCACTTTTAACTGCTTCATTTTGCAACTGCTTAAACATATTAACTAATGAAGTTATCTCAGACATCCTCCTTAAAGGTATTCCCAAAAGGAACACGATGCATTCTTATTCTTAATGCTTCTGCCACTACATTAGCTATCCATAACTAATAAAGGGTACTGCAATTATAACCCTCTACAACATCCATCCCTTTTCTTTATCGCAAGCTCAAAAGTCTATTGACTCATGAAATAATAAAGGTAGTATCGCTATGTCTTAACCACGATAACTACCCCTGTAAACTCTAAATCATGAATCGCGTAACTTACTTCATACATCTTTATCAGATGGAACACATAACTGTTCACCTTTTCAAACAACAGTTCTCCCCCACTTAGAGTTCAAACCATTATTCTCTATGCTTCACACTCTAAATGAGCGTGATCACAACTAAGCTACTCCATGCTAACCATCTCGTTGACTTATTTCATGACAAACTATTCACACTTGCTATTTCCATGATTACCCATAACACACAATAATCCACACAATAACTCATTCCTACTACATCATAATGGGTATTGCCTTATCTAGGTCAATTACCCCACATATGGTAAAATAATATTACCTCCCGACCTTGCCCTTCTTGAATTTAGATGGACCATAATTCACAACCACTTCATTTGGTCCCAACAACCAAATCCGACAATCCCTACTTGACCCTCGAAGCCTACGGGTGTAACCACCAGTGTAGGAAACACGAGCATCAAACGAAGATCAATCTGGATAACAGGCTCGGCCTCCATAACTCTCCATACTCAACTTCCTTCAACTATCTCTTACCAATCTTATATAAGACTGATCAATTAGCCAGTCCAAAATTTCTTCTAAATCTACGTCTCCCAATAAGGATCTATTAAATCAGCCGTTAACTCCTTTAATCATGATGATGCATTAACGACATCTTTCATGAACTAGGTTTTCTAAATAAACCTCCTCCTTCCTGAATTCTGTAAACCACCCAAAGAGAGCATAAATTTACTTATCACAACACTGCTTACGTCTCAATCTTGAGACTCTACTTACAAGCCTTTCCCCATCATAACAAGGGGTCTAAAATCGACCGCCAAGGCTATACTGTTACATCTAACTCTCAGAACTTTCTTCTACACTTCATTCGATCTCCACCATGACCTAGTGAGTCCACAGCCTTCATGTTAAATGACGCAATGATTTATGTTACTTTCGTACATTTGAAAATTTCGATGTGCACTATATCGCGAAACAACTTAATATACATAGCACAATATTGTCATAAATACATAACTACTCATAGATGATTTCAAGAATCATCCATGCACACCACATGACCTGACACCATCATGCACTGCCACTTGACGCCAATGCATATAACATGTGTTTAGATAAAAAATTATCATTTGCAAAATACTTAATAAAATTCCTTCGACCAATCGAGTGAAATAACTCTCCTACTCATGGATAGGTATGTTCGGTTTTAGTTTCACTTATAAAGATTTGCAACTAAGTGTTGCCCCCTTTTTTTTAAACAGTTTAAAATTAAAAATGGTTCGATCATGAAAGAGGTCAAACAACTTTAACAATCACTAAGTAAAAATCTCTCCGAGGGACAACATAGGTTTTCTAAAAACACGTTTTCCTAAATACCAGCTCTTTTCCATAAGATATGATAAATTCAATGAGAGAAAATGACACATTTCGTTTTAGACAAAAATAAAATACATAGATTTAACTTTCAACATGAAGGCTATTCACTCAGTCATGGTCAACCACTTACATTCCAACAATTCACCAATTAATGGTTTGCTTTATTTCTTCTATCTTGCTCCTATAATTCAGGCTCTCTAGCCCAAAAATTTCCGCATATCTGATGGAAATCAATTCACCTTACTATCACCACACCTTCCCTTAACTCTGACTCTAGCATACCAGCATATCAAATCGTCTTAATTCCTTCATTCACACATATTTCAGCCAATAATTCTGAACAAGTGAGCAATGACTCTAAAAGCTTGTCGGTAGTCTCATTCATTAATGCATAACCTCGCCTCAAATTCACTGATTAACTTTTCTACCTCTATCTAAGGTACTTGCCAATCTCTAAAAAAAATATGGAATCATTTCCACACCATATTCTCTACTTGCTCTAATAGACTGGGAAGTAATTTATGAAAAACTTCCCTTATGTCAGCGCAACCACTTCCTCTAAATCTAAAGCTTCTGAATTCCCTCTACTAGGTAGTTTATCATTCTGACCTTTTATATCCACCTAACGGATTCATAAAACATCACCTCTTGGGATAATTCATCCCTTAAAGCAAATTCTAAACATCACTTGTCGTACATAAAAGAGAAAAGTCAACAGTTTTCTTTAATATAACAAACTCACACCATCACTTCTACTTATTCACTTCACATACTATCATACTCTTTACATACTTCTGGTTAACATTCCATCTATAAACAATTCTATCATAACATGCTTCTAATCCCCTTATTCCCATGACCTCGTTCGGTTCAATAACTCCCTTCATGATTCAGTTAAGTCCTCACAGTACAATGTAATTGCAATGATATGGGCCCTTATATCATTATAATTACATCCTACATGTTTGGTCTATTCATCATCACAAAAGAGTCATCTTCCCACACTTGGTTCATTCACATAACACATAGAACATAGTTTACTACATGTACTTCTAATAATAGCCACTATGCACTAGAGTGTCATAGACTTTAATAAATACTATACTAGCTTCATACACAAACCACCAACATATTCATGTCATAAGACTTCATAAATCGTCATAACCATCATGGTATAATACATGCATTTGCAAGTGTATCGTTCACATTCATTTCTCAATATCAACATAACATTCATGAGAACCTCATTACATGCATATAATTCTAACATAACATCGTATTAACTTGTATCATAATACTTCTCATAATAGCATCATAAGTTCAAGACAAGTTTCTAACATTCAATACATCCATACATAGCACCAAACGGTGCCCATACATACATAGGCATAACATGCTTAATCTTTTTCCACCATAGAGTATAGGGTGCTCACCCCCGTCTTGATGCTCCGGATCCCAGTTCAGCTCTAAATTCCTTTTCTTAAAACAAAATTTCAGTTTCTAAGGTTACTTTGTTTAGAAAACACGAACACTTGGGTTTGAGTTCAAGCAATCACTCCTCGTGAATGTCTGAATCCTTCAAACCAAGGCTCTGATACCAACTTGTGACGCCCACTTTCTAAAAACACCAATTTGACATGAAGTAACCAACATTCTTTTGAGAGCGGAAGCTCGTCCAAAACTCACTTTTAAAAACTTGATAAACAGTGATCAAGCCAACAATTTAGCAAAATATAATAAGTAGCGGAAACTCATCCCAACCATACTTATTTGAAACCATTTAAAACATCGTAAAAGTGTAATTGAAATCCATTCATGTTTAGGAAAAACACCAACAAAACTGTGTACACAATTTAACAACGTTTATAAACCGTAATCAAGTAGTTCTTTTAAAACCTTTAACACCATCCTTTCTAATCTTGTCCATTGAGATTGAACTGGCGAATCCCGGAACCTCACTTCTTATCCTTTCCCTTACGGGAAGTACCTGTCACTAAAAATGGTAAACAACAACGGGTAAGCTTTCGCTTAGTGAGCACACATCTATACCAACGTAACCATACATACATAATCAAAACACATAGTCATCACATGCATAAAACTTGATCCGTAACTTGATCCATTGTCCCCGAAGGAACACATCTTCCCTAGGGGTATTTCTACCACCATAGGTACTATCACAACCGCTTCCCTAGGGGTATCACTACCACCATAGGTACTATCATAACCGCTTCCCTAGGGGTATCACTACCATCATAGGTACTATCATATCCATCACATAATCATGTCACATAATCACATATGCATATCAATCACATAGGCATGATCATCATCAATATAGATAGAGTACTCACCTGACAATGTGTTACTCAAACAAGCACATTCACAAGTGAAAGGTTCGCCACGTACCACCTATAACATATACGTACACATAACACGTATCAACTATTATTTAAATTAATCTTAATAAACGTACCCGAGCCTTAGGCTCCAAACTCATGGAAAAGCTACTCCAATTCTATCAACCTTCCTACATTATTATCTTAAATAATCCCTTACGGAAAACCCCTTGAGAGAACCCCAAATGGCCGCCGCAAGAAAAAGTCGCAAAAAAATATATATAAACTTTCTGCCCAACTCCTCGGCCGGGGAAGAATTCTTCCCGGCCGCGAAAGGAGGCAGATTTCCTTTGTTTGTCCCAATAATCACTAATAGAGAAAAGATGGATGAAGATCAATAACATATGAAACCATAAACCTTGAAGAAATGCATCAATGGAAAAAGATGATATATTGCAAGATAAAGTATTTCCCAAAATGATAATGGCATTTCATGAATAAACCCTAAGCATCTCATTCCTTAAATAGGGATGAGATAAAATACAAGAACGTCATAAACGGCCCCGAGGTTCCAAACCTCTAAACAAGGGCATACAAAAGATAAATTGTTCAAATAAACTGAAAGTTAACTACTGAAAGCTGTAAAGATAGTGCTTCTGACTCTTCCCAACAAAGAGGTCTAACATCCTTTCTCCATGAGTTTTCAACCCCAAACTCGTGGGTTTTCACTCCAACCCATAAATTCAACCATTCTTTGAGCAAATAAGTGTATACAACCATCTCCAAACATTCAATTACATTCTATAACATATAACCATTACAAAACCTCCAATTGATGATCAATTAATCATAAATTCCCAAACCAATTTAAGTGGAACCCTAACTTTCAAAAATCAATTCAATCCAACCAAATACAAGTCTATACTCCATTCTCATACCAATAACCAATAATTATAACATCAATTTGAAGTATAAACAAGTATTTGATGATCAATTGATCATCTCTCCACAAACCCTAGTCCCAACCATAAACTCAATCTTACACAAACATGAATTGGGATCATACCTTATGCAATTCTCGTAGCCACCACTCCAATTGCACCATAGCAACCTTTGAACTTACTTCAATTGCTTCCAATTTCTCCAAGGATTCGCTATCTCTCTCCCTTCTCTTCTCTGGAAACCGTCTAAACAAAACTGAAGGGAAGTTGAGGGCTTTTCTTCTTATACACAAGCCACCACTCAACCCTTGCACTTTCACTTAATACACTTTAGCCCCTAGGTTCCTACAAATACGTTAACTGGGTTAATTAACTAATCTGACCTCGTTAAAACTTAACACGGGAAACGGGGCGTTACAATCCCCTTCCGCAGTAATACGAAGACTATAGAACTCGGGAGGGCGGCTAACTCTTGTGGATCTACGAAGAGGTAATGACTCGTCAACTGGCTCAACAGGTATTTCTACCTCAGGTTGAGTGCTAGTGCCAACGTCAGGTATTTCATCATTTGATTCTTGAACTTCTTCAAAATCAATGTTACTCCCACTGACTTCTTTAGCTATAAGTTCTCTTTCTCGAAATACTCCTCTTCGAGCTACAAACACCACATTTTCAGTGGGTCGGTAAAACAAATAACCATAAGACTTTTGTGGGTAACCAATGAATAGACACTTCTCAGATTTGTCGACAAGTTTATCTTGGCTTTCGTGTCTACAAAAACCTCGCAACCCCAAACCTTGATATGTGCGAGTGAGGGTTTCTTCCCAGTCCACATTTCATGAGGTGTCTTTTCAACCTTCTTTGTTGGTACAAGATTTAGGATATAGGCGGTTGTCTCTAAGGCATATCCCCAAAAATAGATTGAAAGAGGAGCTCGAGTCATCATGGAATAAACCATGTCTAACAAGGTTCTATTGCGCCTCTCAGCAACACCATTAAGTTGTGGTGTTCTAGGAGGTGACAATTGTGAAACAATTCCATATTCCTTAAGATACCCATCGAACTCAAGACTAAGATACTCACCACCCCTATCAGAATGTAGTATTTTAATCTTTCTACCCGATTGATTCTCTACTTCGTGCTTAAACTCTTTGAACTTTTCAAAGGTATCTGACTTATGTTTAATCAAGTAAACATAACCATATCTACTATAGTCGTCGATAAAAGTCACGTAGTAGCGATTGCCATTTTTTGTGGTGGATCTAAATGGACCACACACATCTGTATGTATTAGGTCTAACAATCCTTCACCTCTTTGTAAAGAACCGGTGAATGGTGACTTGGTCATTTTTCCAAGTAAACAAGACTCACATCCATCATTTGATTTTAAGTGAAATGATTCCAAAACTCCATCCTTTTGGAGTTGGGCGATGCGTTTCTTGTTTATATGGCCAAGATGACAATGCCACAAAGATGCATCGTCTAACTCATTAGAAGAATCAATAGCTAGCACATTACTTAAGTTATTATCACAAACAACAGATTCATAAACACCATTGCAAGCAGTAGCTTTAAAAACAAACAAGTCATCTTTATAAACCAAAATATCTCCATTCAAATTATCAAAATAATAATGGAATCCTTGTTTAAACAATGCATGAGATGAAATGATATTTCGAGACATATCGAATGAATAACAACAATCTACTAACTCTAATCTAAACCCACTATCCAAGACAAGCTCAAAAATCCCCATCTTCGTAACAGGTGATGAACGCCTATTGCCCATGATGAGATTTAGCTTTCCTGGCTGCAACTCTTTGCATTTACTTAGTCCCTGTAAAACAGAACAGATGTGAACACCACATCCTGTATCAAGGACCCAAGAATTTGAACATTTCAAATTAGTGTGTTTGATTAAGTACATACCTGAAACAGTGGTAACCGATTTGCCCTTGTTATCTTTCAACTCTTGAAGGTATTTTGGGCAGTTTCTCCTCCAATGCCCTGTTTGTCCACAGTGAAAACACGTTGCCTGTTTCGGATCTCTAGAAGGAGGGATGTCACGATTAACCATTCTCTTTGACCCTTTGTTGGACTCTCCAACATGGGCTTTCCCTTTCCAAGCGGGTTGAGCAGTGGCTTTTCGTTTCTTCCCTTTTCCAGTCCGAATGGCATTAACCTGTGCAACATCAGTCGAACTTGCTAAGGCATGAGATTTCTTCATGCCTTGCTCAGCTCTTTGCAGAAGGTTATGCAATTGCATCATATTGGTCTCACCATCATTCATATGAAACTGCATAATGAACGGATCATAAGAATCTGGAAGTGAATCAAGAACCATGTCTATGGCCAAGTTCTTGTCGAACTTCACATCCAGTTTCTCAAGTCTTTCAATGAGCCTTTGCATCTTTTGCACATGGGCACATACTGACTCACCATCCCTGTGTTGACACTTTTTCAGGGCCTTAAGAACCTCCAAGCGCTCTTGTCTTTGTCCCTTAGCGAACATTTTGCGAAGCTTCTCATTTATTTTATATGCCCAGCTCTTATCGAACATCTTTTGAAGTTCAGAGGACATGGTGGACACCATGATGCAAGATGCCTTGGTAGAGTCTGTGCAATGCTTGCTGTAAGCATTAATTTCTTCAGGGGAGGCAGTGTCATGGTCGATTTCGACGATTTGTTCATCGAGTACATATTCCTTGTTTTCATAGCGCAAGGTCAACCTTAGGGCACGCATCCAATCAAGATAATTGGGTCCCACAAGCTTTTCCTTTGCCAGAATAGGAAGGAGAGTGAAACCGGAGTTTCCGGTAGGAGCAGTAGGAGGAAGAGGAAGATCATTATTGATTCCACACATCTATGAGACAAGTGATTTTAGTTAGTGATATTTAAATAATCCTTAATTATTTACCCAATTAATATATTAAGGCTAGGATCCAATTTCTAACATTCACTATATAAAGAGGGATGCCGTAATTATATATGAATTTAATTTAGGTAGGCATACAACTTGCCAAGTTCATCTTTATGAAATTCCTAAAACATTTGAGACTCCTTGTACAATCAAGGGCATGTTTAGTCTCAGATATGCATCTTACTCATTGTGGCTGGGATGCCGAAGACCACAATTAAGATTGTGAATTAACCATGCAAAACAGCTTTGGCATATTCATTCTATTTATAGTTCTCAAATTGACGTGTTGGTTATCCACACACGCTCCATCAATAAACTATTAAAATGAATTGCCACATCACCTTGCCTATCATAGTCTCAAATTAGTGTGTCGGTTATCCACACACGCTCCATTAATAGACCAAATAGAAGTGATGTGCGTTTTCATGGATTTGCATACATATTCACATTTTCCTATGTGTATCTAAAAAGGGAATTTATTTTAGAGATAGGTTATAGATTAATACTTTTAATCTTAACATCGACAATATTGGATCCGTTCGATAACTCGCACTCTTTCACACAAAAGGTCGGTGAGTTGGAAACGCAAAGCATTTAAAAAACCTTCTCATTCGCCGCCATTTTATAGGCAGACTCCTTGTACCTTCTTATAGTGTTAGGAGTTTGGTGGGTCTAGTAGTGATCCAACTACGATTTGTTAAACTTTAGGTTATACTATATACTATATAAACAATTTATAAGTATAAGGTAATTTTAAACATTTTAAAACTTACCAATTATTTAATCAGATTAATTCTAATTAACCATGAAACCGAACAAGATAATTTTAATTCATAATTAAACATTCTAATCATGTGAGGGCACATGTTAATAATTAACAATAAATAATACATGCAGAAAAATCTATTTGCAATTCTATTAATCCTAATTATCAAATTAAATCATATGACAATTTAAATCTAGGCAATTAAACTTAAATCATATGAGGGCATATGGAAATGATTAATAAATAAGTTATATGTTACATGCATATATAATCTCTTTTCAATTTAAACCTTTTAAAAAGAGCCTATTAAATCTTCTAATTTGCCAAATAGCCTTAATTATCCAATCTTTCATGTAATCCTCAAGATTTTGGAAATCTTGACTATTAGACGAACATTGTATAATTGCTATATAAAAAATGTTTACCAAAAGTTAGGAGATAATAGCCAAAAACTACCAAAACAGTTTTAATAAATAATGGCTCCTAATTTTCGATCAAACATATATATATATATATATCAAAACTTGGCAAACAAGATTTAAACAAGTGCTAATATCAACCAAACTAATGGCTCTGATACCACTGATGAGTTTTATATGAACTATAAATAAACATGGCAGCAAAAACAATGACAATAATCATATAACGAAACCAGATAAGAATCATAGTAGATGATATTAACAACAAGAAAAATAAAAGATCGTCTAACCGTTAAGAACTCGAACACTTTGATTCTACGATGCTTAAGAAGGTAGTAACCAAAGTAGATTACCTCTAATGGTTTGTACCCAATAAGTCCAAGATTATTCTTATGAATATCCACCCAAGTGTAGCACGAGCACCCACAAGGAATGGAGTAAAGAGAGAAGAGAAGAACTCAAGTTTTAACCTTGAGTTGGTGCAAATGAATTTGGAAGCCATACGCTTCTGTTTATAGAGGCAAGTTGCTTAGGGCCAAAGCAACTACTCAAGTTGCATATATAACCTTTAACTTTTAAAGAATAACTCATTGGCCTTTGCTTAGGGCCAAAACAACAAGTTATTCTTTTATAGATAACCCTTTATCTTTCAAAGAATAACCAATTGGCCCTTGCACTTTTAATTGGCACAAATTAATTCTAAATTAATTCCAATTAATTCTTTAAACTTTACAAATTAATTTCTAATTAATTATTATCAAATAATAATTAATAAACTATTTATCTCTCTCTTTCTCGGTCATTCTAATAACCTTGGACAATTGAGGGCAACCCAAAAAGGACCCTGCTATTAATGGAGAGTCATGAGTAATTAGTTATGACATTGGACATCTATTCCAACATTAATCACATGGGCCAAAAATGTAATTTAATCTTAACTTGGGATAGAAACTATTGAGAAAAAAATTAAATCTTGGCTTTATTGAAAAAAAATTGATAGTTTAATGATGTAATTGGTAAAAATAAATGAATGTTGGTAAAAATAGAAAAAAGCGAATAGTATGTTGGTAAAAATGATAATTTTCCCTTACATGAATATTATAGCATTAGCCTTATAGACTAGGGTGCATATGGCAACACCTTTCTTATATACACCCCACCCCACCCTACTCCATACTACCCCACCCCACCTAAGTCCACTTCAATCATTACCATATCATTAATATTAATTATAAATTTCATAATTATTTTTTTTAACATACTATATTAATATATAATGGTTATATATATGTATGTAATAGTTATATTAATATAATATAACTATTATAATAGTAACATATTATATTAACATATTTTTTTAACTATTATATTAGAATGACATTATAAATAATTTTTTTCAAAGACCAAGTCATAAAATTAAATATTTTTTTTCATCGAAAACAAATTAATTGTTTACAAATAATACAAGTTAAAAAAACGATATATAGAACACAGAAGACTACAAAGAAATAAACTTTGCTTTAAATAATAAAAGTTTGTTCCAAAACATAACATTAATAGTAAATATAAAAAAAATATTTTAACAACTAATCTTCTATACCTATAAAAGACGATTGAGGGGGTTTGAGCTTCTTAAACAATTCTAGACGTGACTTATACATAGTTTGCCATCTAGCTGCTGATGGAATTTTGTTACGGGTCCATAATGCTGAAATAGTACGCATTGGGTACTCTTCTTTTAACTGGACCACCACATAGTGAATGTTGTTTATGTTTGCAATTGTAAAGACCCGATGGTATTGAAACTCTTCGGGACCTTTCCATAGAGGAAAACAAGTCATAGAGCCTCCAATAGTTAGAAGTTGAAAGATCACACCAAACCTGTTGGCTATCAATATACCTGTCTCAGGCATAGTCATCCAATGTTGCTCTAGTGCTGGCGATTCCCAAAAAGACAGCGAAGTATGTATTTCATCGATCCCATAGAAAACTCTTGAGTATGTCGAGTATGAGCTCTCTAACTCATCTAATAATTCACGGCAAACATAAGGCCATTGGTCTTCGTCATACCCAAGCCAAACAGCTATTGCTCGAAAACCACAATTCCCATTACCCCTTACATCTTGTATCTTTGTGATGTATGGATGAAAGATTTCTGGAATTTGCTTCCACGCATAACTATCTCCCTTTGAGGGTATCTCGTTTGAGTCAAAATGGTACGAACATTGGCCTAATGGTTCCTCGTTTAAGTCCATGAAAAATGAGCTATCTCTGGGTGGTTCCTCGTTCAAGTCCATGAAGAATGAGCTATGCCTGGGTTGTTCCTCGTTCAAGTCCATGAAGAATGAGCTATGCCTGGGTGGTTCGTTGTACTTACCAACTTTTGGTGCCGAAGAACAACTACGTCTACGACTTTCTTGAGGCTTGGGAGGTTTCTCAACACGCATTTTTCTGAAAGATTGCGTTTTTAGGGAAGGACGCCCACGAGTAGCAGTGTGAGTAGCCGGTTCACAAACCAAAGATGTTGAGGGTGCGATTATCTCCATGAGCTTTATTAGTAAACTACGTTTACCGGATCGTGACTGCTTTTTAAACTGGGCATTCAACATTTCAAGCTCAGCTTCACAACCAATATCATCATCTTTCATTGATATGCATGGCGATAAATCAAGTTTTCTCTAAAATAAATCGAGAGAATCAAGTGGGATCGGTTGGCGTTTATGCAAGTACATGGATTGTTCATGCACACATGATAACCCATGACTTGTACGCAATTAACATCCATAGTTTTCAGCCAGTGACCCAACAACCTTTGCTCGCTCATATTCTTTGAAGACTATATCAAGTGCATGGCTTGAAACAAAACCACACAATTCATCAAAGTGTGAATCTTTATAACGACGTCGAAACATGATCTTGCTCTGTTCAATACTTGCCTTGATAGACGTGACTTGCGACTGAATGACTTGATGAATATACTTTACCGTCGTCTCCAAATCTGATTTTGATGAGTCCAAGTATCTTTTTAACTTGGCATGCTGACTCTCGACTCTATTAGTTGTGTGATTTCCAAAGTTAAGATATTTGTTGGTCCAACAATGTACAAACATTTCCTTGTACGGTGTCAACCACACTTTATTCAGATAAGCAAAAAAACCTGAGATGTTGGATAAACTTATTTCAGTTTTATTATGCGATTTATACATGTTAATATTTTCAAATATAAATATGTGTAAAATCAATGGCGTAAAAATCAATGGTGTAGCCCCCCCTAATTGCAAAAGACCTTTATATTTTACATGAGGAAATTATGACTAATATTGGAAGCTGGCGTGTTGGTAAGAGTGAATTATCTGAGTCATGTGTACGTCCCAAGATCAAATCCAAGGATTGGTGTTTTGTCTTTTTTTTGTCATTTTCTATTGTGGTATTGCCTCTTTTTGTCATTTTCTACCCTCTTTTATATAAATATTCTAATCTTTATTATTTAATTATGACCGTATTATTATTTTTAATGTTTTATTGTCAATATATTCTCATTGAATTTACATTTACATATGTGTTAAAAAATATTATTACATAAAAAGTCCTAATTCTATATTAATATCGTTCAAAATTATATAATTTAGGATTTTTATAGCATTAAAAAAAACATTATTACATCAACAAGTTAAGTTCATCTAGTTTGTCATCTTCTAAACCCCCCTCCCTAATATATGTAGAAAGGGGTGAAAGGTAAAATCATTTTCAAGGTATTAATAAAGAAACATGAGAGAAAGTAATCAATAATTTTTAAATATATGTATTTAAAAATACCTGAATAATCGAGCAAAATTGCTTCAAGTTGTACCAAATTGAGCTTGTATGCGTCTTCTGTTTGAGATGCAACTAATGTAGTCCATGCCTTGTTGAAAGAATTCCATGTACTTTTTGATTGTACTGATTTGCGCCTCTTAAAAATGTTATTTTGTATGTGCCATGTACATAGTAATTTTTTTGCATCCAGGAATAGAATATTGCATGCTTTCATTAGAGCTAAATCTCTATCTGTTACGATAACACGTGGAAGAATACATTCGCCCATTAACGATTTGAAACAACTTAGAGCCCATGTATAGCTCGACTCATCTTCTTTATGCATAAGCACAAATGCTATGCAAGATGTCTTATTTGTTGGAGTTACACCAACAATCTCAGGAATAGGCAATGAATATATGTTTGTGTAGTAATAATATAAAAATTAATAATATCAAATCAATTTAAATAAAATTTACATGTTATAGAGATGTATAATGTACTTGTTTGTTTGATAGGTTACATCTATCAACACCATGTGTGGAAACGCAATGCCAAAACTCCAACAATTTTGGATGAACAAAAAATAAATTTTCCAACTCGTTAGTTGAATGATTTACACGACTTTCTTAAACATAAGATTTCTCATGGAAAAATGACATAACAACCTGCATTTGTGTTTTACCTGCTCTCTCTAACATCCGAAATTTACTGCGTGCATTGTATACCGTTGAGCTAGTAGACACGTTATTTGGGTCTTGCTTGACTATTGATAAGATATCTCGTGGTTTCACATTTTTTCTTGATAAATCTTCCACCAATCGAGCTTCATTATCTGTCAATCGACGTGCATAATGACCTTCCAAATGTAAAGCAGGTTCGTGATTATGCATTTCACATATCACCCTTAATGTCCAAGAATCTTCCATTGCTGAACGTTTCCCTTCTAGTTCAAATGGACAATTTTTTTTGGTGCCCGTATTTTTGGTGGAGATTTTTTTACTTTTGTATATACCACTACGGTCACACTGAAATACAATTGTAGAAGTCTTTGATATTTTAATAACAATAACATAACCAAGTGACTTTCCCATATGGTGAACCCAATCTATTAAATTTTGACGAGAAATGAACACCTGAAAATGAAAAAAAATGGTAAAGATAAAAAAAATATTTAATTCATAGCATGTCGGTGAAAAACTTTAATATATAAAAATACAACTCAAAAGATAGCCAATTTTAGTTCATACCATGTCGGTTGAAAACTTCGATTCTTTATTTTCAACACTTGAATCATCATTCCATTGCAAGTCTTCATTCCATTGCAAATCATCATTCCAACTTGCCATTTTAAATACTGAAAAATATAGAAATGAGAAAGAGTGAGAGAAAGATGTATAAAAATGTTTGATGTAGGATATGATAGTAGCTTAGAAAGTGATAGTTAATTTATATAGATAAGATTTGGTAGATAATTAATATATATTATTAAAAAACGAGATTTTATAAAAAACAAATTTTTTATAGAAAGGAGATTTAAAAAGGGTAGTAACATATATTCTTTAAATTTATTTGAAAACTTTAAAACTTAAAAAAAAGTTTTTAAAAAGTTTAAATAATATATATAGTTTTGTTCGTTTGCCATAGGAAATATAAAAAGTTTGTTGCAGTATAGAAAAACAAAAAAGTAAACAAAACATTAAAAAGGATAGTAACATATATTTTTTAAATTTATTTGAAAACTTTAAAACTTAAAAAAGAGTTTTTAAAAAGTTTAAATAATATATGGGATAGTTCTGTTTGTTTGCCATATAAATTATAAAAACTTTGTTGCAGTAAGAAAACAAAAAAGTAAAATGTATAGAAAAGGCAAAAAGTATAATTTAGACTTTGACTTTTTCTTTTACTGTAATTAAGGTAAGGGTGCTACCATTTGCACCATAGTCTATAGTTTAGACTAGGGTTGACTATAGTTTACACATCTTTGAATTGAAAAGCACACACTCAAATGTTTTTTACTTTTACGAAAATTAATGCTATTACTTTTTATTAATAATAATTTTAATGTTTATTAATTCTTTTTGTAATTTAAGCTATTACTTTTTAAAATTATTATTAAAAAATACTTTGTAATTATTATTCTATTTTAATTACTTTCAATTTTTTTGCCTACGTGCAGTTTGTTTAAAAATATTTTTTCTAAAATTCTTTTTGTAATATAAGCTATTACCTTTTGGCTATTATTTTTTTACTTTTATAAAATTATTTTTATTTTTATTAAGACTCCATCTCTAAAAAGACTTTCTATTATTAACATTTTAATAAATTTATGCTATATATGTATATATATTGTTTTAGTTTATAGAGAGTTTTAAATAAATATTTAAAGCTATAGGATAAAATAACTTAAACAAAAATGATCATTAAAATAAGTTAATCGAAAAATCAATAAATAAATCACAAAAGTCTAGAAAAATTACAACTCAATCAACTGGAATAGAATTTGCAGTAGGATCCGCGGTAGGATCCGGAGTACGATTACCATATAATAGTTGCTAGTACTTATTTATCCGAGTCATGTACGGAGTAGCCCATGCGGTTGCACACTCATATTTGAAACGAAACCAATTTGGTACGATACGAGGCATCGGGTGGCCTTCTGCCAAAGATATTTTTGACGAAATGATTACCATTAACGTACCCAATTGTAAAAGCAACATGTTCATACCATGGCGGATGACTAGATCGAAGTGGGAAGAATGTCAAACTACCCGTAGGTGTTAACAAATGTAGTATCACATTGTATCTTGAAGCAATCAATAACCCCGTCTCAAAAACATCCATCCAATGCTCATTTGGTGCAAATGTGTCCAACTCAAAAAAGTTCAAGGAGTTATAGACTTGATGCCACGTTTCAATGCCATACACCTCGAGATATTCTGTCTTGTACATGATTAGCTCCTCCATTAGATCATACCGAACAGATGGCCATTCATCTTCATGAAGACCGAGACAAACGGCTATCGCTCGAAATCCACAATTTCCATCATCTTTTACATCTTCTATTGTTGGATGCAAAATCTGATTGTATCCGAGATCACAAGTTGGTGCTCAAAGTGAAGACAAAGGCAAAGTCAAAGTGGTCTACAAAGTCAAAGTTTGGTTTTATTGTTTACTTGCTTTATATGTTTGTTTGTAATAGTTTTGTAATAATAGGGTAGATTGTGTAATTCTTGTAAAGTGTGAGGGTTTAGGTGTTTGGGTATAAATACACAATGTGATGTCATTGTGGTAGTGTGAATCATGTGTGTGCAAAACGTGTAGTGAGAGTGAGTTGAGTTAGTTGAGAGCTTAAGTGTGTGTGTTCTTGGTGTAATTGGTGTGTGTAACAAATTCATCAAGAATCAATGACATTTGGCTATCCAATTCATTCTCTACTTGTTGCATGATGATTAGAACTTGAATCTGGAACTACAAGTGGTATCAGAGCTAGATGTTCGTTGAAATTGGTATGATTTCTTGAGCTTTTTATGTTTTTTTCGAAAATGAGGTTTTGAGGTATTGATGTTCTTCTTTTGATCATTGTTTGCATGTGAATTTGATTGTATATGGTTAAAATGATGTTTTTACTGAGTTTGTGAGTGATTTTGTGTCAAAATTTGGTGTTTTGAGCAGTAATTTTTTGAGTTTTTTTACCTTCTGCTCGGTTTTCCGAATTGGTACTCATAAAATCCGATTCGGAATATTCATAAAATCCGAATTGGAATTTGTGAAAAATTCCGAATCGGAATTTTTGAAGTTTTCCGATTCGGGAAAATTTTTTGGGCTCGAAATTGTTGTTTGGATCTGATCTTACTCATTTTCCGACTTGGTATTAATCAAATTCCGATTCGGAAAACATCATTTCCCGATTCGGAATTTGACCAAATACCAACTCGAAATTTATCTCAGAACTCTGTCAAAATTGTTTCTCCGATTCGGAAAACATCATTTTCCAAATCGGAAAATTGAAAAAATTCCGATTCGGAGTATAGTGTTTTCCGAATCGGATTATTTTAAGAGTTAAGCACAAAAAAAAAGTCATTTTCAGGCGTTTTTTCACGTAAACTTTTTTCACGTAAACTTTTTTCACGTTTTTTTCGAGTCTGGAAGCGTTTTTTCGGGCGTTTTTTCACGTAAACTTTTCTAGTCTTCTTATCTGATTCTACGGTGAAAAAGTTCAGTCATTTTCAAGGTCATTTTTTCCCGAAAAATGCCGGTTTTTCCGAGATTTTGGTGATTTCCGAGAGGTTGATTTTTTGGACTATTCTTTCAATTTCGCAGTCAAAATCATCTTTCAAATTTTTGAAAAATATTTTTTCTCGGGATTTCACTATTCATCGGTTGACTTTTTGGTTGACTTTTTGACTTTTGTCACTAACCTTTTCTTTGATCGAAAGAAGTGTTCAGATTAGTTACAGATCCTCAGATTTCCATACCTCTTGAAGTTCAGAAGAAATTTATCAGTTTCAGTGAATTTTCGATCATTTTCAAGTTCTACAAAGATGTCTAGAGATCTATTGAGTATGGGTTCGAAATCAAAGCCTCCGGTACTTCAGATTGGCGAGTATCCTCAATGGCGTGTGAGGATGATTCAGTTTCTCAACAACATCGATAAGACACTCATGGTGAGCATCCAAGAAGGTCCGATTAAACCGTACATTGATATTCCGGGTACACCCGAGACTGCCACTACTCCCGCAATTGAACCAAGACGTGTGTTCAAACTCTTTCGGCATTACAATGAGCTTGAAAAGATTAGAGCTGAACTTGATGACAAAGCTCTTACTTTCCTCACGATGGCGATTCCAAACGATTTGTTTAATCGTGTTGATAGTAGAAATACGGCAAAAGAGTTGTGGGATGAGTTGGAAAAAACAGTTTCAAGGGACGGAAAGATCAATACAAGCGAAGTTAAACCAAGCAATCGGAGCTTATGAAGGCTTTAAGGCTTTAGAGGGAGACACACTTGCTGATTCTTATAGTCGGTTCAATATCATTTTGAATGATCTAAGAAGAAATGGAATGAACAAGTCTACTTCCGAGATAAACTTCAAGTTCTTGAAAAATCTCAATCCAGAATGGGATCACTACTCGGTTAATCTTCAGATGAACAAGAACTTGGCTGAAGAAGACTTACATGATCTATATTCCATTCTTAGTCAACATGAAGTGAAGGTCAAAGACATTGTGACAAAGCAGAAGAGCATTACTGATTCTTTGGCTCTTCTAACTAAAAAGAACAAGAGTTTGCTCTCTACTGCTAGTTCAAAGAAGAAAAGTCATTCAAAGGCCTTAGTCACCGAGTTGTCTGATTCTGATTCGGACACTGTTGAGGATGATAGTTCAGAATCTGATGTTGATTTGAAGAGAGTTGCGGATAAGCTTGCTCTTTTGTCTAGTTCCATCCACAAAAGGTATGGGAAGAAGAAGTTCTATTCTAAACCCAAGTTCGAGAACTACAAAAGAGACAAGTACAAGCCAAAAGAATATGAGAAAAGGCCGGAGAGGAAGACTTATGAAAAGAGCATGACAGATGAGAAAGGAAATGTATGTTTCAATTGTGGCAAAACAGGCCATTTTGTCAAAGAGTGTAAAGCGTCGAAAGTTAGGGATTTTGACTACTACTCTAAGAAGGCTCAACTTGCTAAACGCAAGAGTGAAGGTAAAGTCTTGATGGCGGAAGAGGAATGTTGGTATGATGATACTTCTGATGATGAGGACTCTGCTCATTTCACACAAGTTCACTACAATCTCATGGCGAGTGTGGAAGAAACCATCAACCTTCACAAAGAGACCGAAGTAGCAAATGAGGTAAGTCAAACTCCTTCTAACTCGGATCTGTCTGATAATGATGAATGCTCTTTAGAAGAACAGTTTTTAATTTTAAAAACTGAATTTGATGACTTGAAGGAAAAGATTAAATTCGAAAGAGCTCGAGTCATTGAATTTAGTAATGAGTGTGAGTTATATAAATGTTTAGCTGATGATCGTGAGCTTGAAAAGGCTGAGATTAGGAAAGAGAAAGCCAAACTAGAATCTCAAATTTCTGAGATGAAGAGTGCTTTAGTAAATTTGGAGTCTGAAAAAGCTGCATATATGATCAAATATGAAGTTTGTTTTCAAGATAGATCCGAGGCTTATGCCAAAATCAAACAGTTGGAGGACCTTAATATCAAAAGAGGTCAGACTCAACAGACGCTTAAGCTTTTGACAAATAATCTAAAGGATACTAGATTTTACAATCCGAAAATGGGGTTAGGTTTACCTGAAATTGATGTTTTAAAGAAAGCCCCTAAAGGTCTTTATTAGTTTGATAACTTAAGTTTTCCAAAATTAAATGAGACCTTTGTAAAATCTGGTAGTTCATTATCTGATTCTTCAGATAAAGGTAAAGAAAAAGTTGTTGATGACTCAAGTGATAGTTTTTCAGATTCAAAGCCAAAGAGAAAGAATAACTTTGATTTCACATGTGATTTTCAATATGATGATTTAAATCAAAGTTATCAAACAAGAAAACCCGAGTTTTCTCATACTCAGTGTGTTTCTTTGTATTCTCAAGATATAAAGTCTTTTACAACTGAATCTGAAAAGCTTAGTAAAGATATTGAAAATGAGTCAAAGACTACTGAATCTACTCCTAAATCTGAAGATAAGACAAGTGAACTTGAAAACGAAATGGATTGTGAAAATCTTTCTGAGTTTATTCAAGTTAATACTCTTTCAGAAAATAAAAGCGGTTCTGATTATGAGTCTGATTCTGATTCTGATGAGACCAAACCGTGTTTTGATTCTGATAATGATGATGATATCGAAAAGGGTGTTGAGGAAGAAAAGATAAATTTTATTTCTAACCCCATGTTTGAGTCTCAAGATACTCCACCTTGTTTTGATCAACGTATTAAGCCTGAAGTGACTGATTTAATTACATATGCTGTTATTGACAAAGATGGTTATCTTATGTACAAAAGTTTAGATAGTATGGTTGAAGGTGATATTCTTAAGTCAGAACTCAAACTACCAGATGTGGAATTTGGTCCTGTTTTTGAGAAATCAAAGTCTGGTACACAAAATAAACCACATGTTGTCAATGTTTCAAGTGATAGTGGAATTTCCAAAGATAAGAAATCCTCGTGCACTTTGTCAAAGTCTGAAGCTTGTTCGATTAATTTTGATGCAAGTACTTTTGAGGTAGGAAGTACTTCGTGTGCTACACTTGAAACATCTTCTAAAACTTCATATGATTTATGTTCAGTTCCTAAGACACCTATTAACTCAAGTTCTTCTGATTCTACAGATTTAAAAAGTTTTAAAGGACATGGCCTAGGGTGGAAGAAGAAAGATTCAAAGAAGAAAAAGCATTTTGCTACAAATGAGAGTTTTGTTAAAAAGTCGTTTTTTGATGATTCAAATAAATGTAATCTGAATGTTAGATTCAATAAGTGTCAAAACTCTTTTGAGTCTGCCTTGATGTTTTTTGCTATGCAACGTTTGCATTGTACTCATTGTGGTGATAATTCTTTTTCTTTGAACTCTAGGGATGTTAAAAAGAAGAGATCTAGTGGTGTTTCTCATGATAAATCTCGTGCTTACCTGTTTGATCATCGTGCTAAAGTGTTTAGTGCTAAAAAGAAAAATCTTTCAAAAGCAAAAGATAAATCAGTTGATGTGAAATTTGTATGCAAATGGATTCCTAAAGATTTATTGAATGCACAAATTTCAAAGTCTGGTATAAACAGTAAGTGTTAGGACATAAAATGTCCTAATATGTGAAAGTTTTATAAAGAATCAATTTTGTGTAAATAATAGAAAGTAAGGGCTTAAAGTGTAAAATAGTGTATAGATAGAGGGGCTAATGTGTAGAGGTATATATAGAGATGAAGTGGCATTTGAGAGGGTTATGAGAGTCGTTTGAGAGATTAAGTGTGTGTAGTTGTAGGTGTTTTGTACTTTCTCTCTTTCCTCCATGAATGAATAATATGATGGCTTCTCAATCTCTCTCTCTCCTCCTAATTGCTTTGATTTCTTGTTCTAACAAGTGGTATCAGAGCTGGAATGGATTGGATTATCCATATCGATCCTTAGAAATCAAGCAATTGGAGGCTTTATTTTGGATTTTTGAAGATTGGAGCAAAAATGGTGAAAATTGGATTGGAACTTGAAGATTTTGAAGATTTCATGATTTGGATCTGGATTTATGTTTATATGTTGTTAGATTTGAGTTTTTGGTGCTTAAATGTGTAAATATGATGATTTTTGAGCATAAATTGATGGATTTTCGAGGTTTTATTCAAAGTTCATCAATGGAGGTCCTTCAATGGAGTTTTTGGGTGCATATTCATATGTCTCGAGTCCATATTGTTATGTCTCGAGACTCAAAATAGTAAAATTCGTTCAGATCTGATGTCTCGAGACCAGATCTGATGTCTCGAGACTATAAATG
Source organism: Centaurea solstitialis (assembly GCA_030169165.1). NCBI lineage: Eukaryota > Viridiplantae > Streptophyta > Magnoliopsida > Asterales > Asteraceae > Centaurea > Centaurea solstitialis. The sequence continues at coordinate 51,153,015 of CM058042.1, read as the reverse complement.
AAAAATTTCGGTCAGAAAAAGGGTGTCTCGAGTGTACTTTAAAGCAGAAAAAGTCATCTCGAGTGTACTTTTATGTCAGCATCAAGTACAAGTCAATATCTCGTGTATAGTCAGCAAGAAACTCATTGGTCAGCTCTCAAAATGCTTGGTCAGAACGTTATGCTCACAATCAGCATCTTGAGTCTCTAGTAAGTACTCGGTCAGTGCATGAAAGGAAGAGTCAGAGCTCGGTCAGCGATTTTTTATGTGAGTCAGTGCTCGGTCAGAGCAAAGATCTCGAGTCAGACGTTGGGACAGCGATCGTTGACCGCTTTTCTGACGTCAGCATGATGTCACCACTCGAGTTGTTTCTCTCCGTCTCGAAGACTTCGGGCCCCATAACAGAGTGTGGTGGCGTGTGGTAATGCGTGAGAACAGGTGGCAGCCTCTGTCAGTATCTGTCGGGGCGTGGAGTGTTTTCATTTCTTCATGTGGCATGCGTGTCAAAGAAAGTGGAGACAAAAACCTGACGTCTTGAGACACGTGTCAGCACATAAATGGCGCGTGAAAGCACATAGAGGCGTTTGAAAGTGCTTGCCAGCTTGTTCAAGCGTGTGTGAGAGATTTCAAGCTCGTTCAAATATCTCAAGAGCTCTAGCTGACATATATTCAGTTGAATATCTTATATCTCGAGATTTCAAGCTGATGTATGTATGCTGACATAGGCATGATGATATCACTCGAGATGCATGGAAGCACGTGTCAGCTCATGCTATCTTATTCAAATGTATTCAAGCGCATGTTAGCATGTCTCGAGACTCCCATCAGTTTTAATTTGAAACTCTTCTTTGACCAAAGATTCTCAAGCTGTTATAAAATTTTATGTGCCATATGATCATCACGTGATATGATGTTAATCAAGACCGAATTAATGTCTCGAGACATTCTGTACCAGATGGCTCGAGATTAAAAGAGCTTCCTTATCAGAACTTTTTGATGGGACAATTATTTGAAGAGCTGAAATGTCTTATCCAGTTCAGAATTTAATTTTCTGATGCGCGTCAATGTTAATATGATCAATCGAGTGTACGAGATTTATTCAGTTGGGCCTAAATTTCTTGTTAGGCCGTGAAGTTCAGGTTGGCCCAAGATTGATCACCAATTTTTTTTGTAACAATCCAGATCCAATCCAATCCAGTTCCAATTAGCTTCAGAAATCCCTGTGCTTAACCGGCCAAGTTTTCCATCTCTATATTTTTTAAACCCCAATAAAAGTTCAAAATTTAATGTTTCATTTCTTGAAAATTGAATTTATTTCATTCCCTCAACTGTTCCAAATCCTTTGAAGCCAAGTCTGATTTGTAACAATTTCGGGACGTCGGTGATTGAGTTTTGTATTTGGTTGGATTATTCAGAAGGATGATTTCCTGCTTTCTCTACTTCAGAATCCAACTAACTCCCCATCACCAGCTTCAATGAGTGTATGGTTTCTTGTGGGTGGCATTGTTATAACCACTCATTGTTGTCGTGGCTCTTGCGCTTATCGGCACTGAAGTTTTGATGGTGGTTCTTGTCATCTGACTGTTCAAGAAGATCAAATCAATTCTTGATTATTTTCTGTCTCTGAAGTTGTTTTGGAAATCGACTACAAATTGAGAATTGAATTTCTCTCATTTCCCCGCTGATCAGATTCTTTGAAGATAAGCCAGATTTGATATTGTTATTCAGACTGTGGATGATCAGATTTTGTTTTCGGCTGGATTGGTTAGACACCTGAGCTTCTGCAATCGTTTTTTCTGGAGTTTTTCCTTGTGGGAGCTAGACCGTTGACTGGTTTTTATCAGTGTTCTAAACTGATCACTTAGAGCGTTGAGAGTTATCCGTCAGTGTTCTGGTTCTTGTGGATGCTAGCTCTTTGAGTGCTTTCTATCATTGTTCTGGCCTGATCAACTAGAACTTTGAAAGTTTGCAATCATTGATCTGGAGTTATGGTTGTGATCTAGACGTTCGAGTGACGATGATCATCTGTCTGATTGAGAAGGTTGAATCAGAGTTTGGTTGTGTTTCAGTTCTGAAGGTCTTCAGGATCTTCGTTCTTTGATGTTATACGAATGAACATCAAAGTGACTCGCACTTGTCTCTATCCCACCGGGGGATGCACCAATTTGCTTACGGAACAACAATTGTGTTCAGAGGCTATCGGTTGTGTTTGAGTCCATTGTGTCTGCTGATCGTTTGATACAGAAGTTTGAGAGCTCGTTTTAAGGGGGAGCTTGGAATATGCAATGTAGCTGAGCACTACTAAAGTTTTCTTACAAAAGCAGGGGAGAAGATCAGAGATGCTTCTTTATAAAACTTTAGGGGGAGAATGTTAGGACATAAAATGTCCTAATATGTGAAAGTTTTATAAAGAATCAATTTTGTGTAAATAATAGAAAGTAAGGGCTTAAAGTGTAAAATAGTGTATAGATAGAGGGGCTAATGTGTAGAGGTATATATAGAGATGAAGTGGCATTTGAGAGGGTTATGAGAGTCGTTTGAGAGATTAAGTGTGTGTAGTTGTAGGTGTTTTGTACTTTCTCTCTTTCCTCCATGAATGAATTATATGATGGCTTCTCAATCTCTCTCTCCTCCTAATTGCTTTGATTTCTTGTTCTAACAGTAAGATCTTAGGTTCATCTTTTGATTTGTTAAAGATGTATGAGACTAACAAGAAAGGACCCATTTGGATATGGGTTCCCAAGATGAACTAACATGTTTCTACAGGCCAGGCATATGTGGTATGTCGATTCCGGTTGTTCAAGACATATGACTGGCTACAAGGAGTTGTTGCACAATTATGTGGAACGACCAGGAGGAACAGTTAGTTTTGGGAATAAGACGACAGGGGTCATCAAAGGTTACGGCATTCTTACAAATGGTAAGGTATCCATAAAGAAGGTACTTTATGTTGAGGGGTTAAGTCATAATCTTTTTAGTGCAAGTCAGTTTTGTGATGGTTATAACATTGTTCTATTTTCCATCATTAACTGTCTTATCATTAATAGTGATGGTGTTGAGATTTTTGAAGGGAGAAGGTTTTACAATCTCTATGTGGTTGACTTTCCGGTGATAGATTCATCGAAACCAGTTTGTTTGTTTACAAAGGCAACAAAAGGCGAAAGTTGGCTATGGCATAGAAGATTTTCTCAGATATTAGCAAACTAGCTAATGGTGGATTGGTGAAAGGTCTTCCGAAGTTGACATTTGATAGAGATTCTTTATGTCCGGCTTGTCAAATGGGAAAGATGAAGAGAAGTTCTCACAAGTCAAAGACAAAATCTTCATGTCAATCACCACTTGAAATGCTCCACATGGACTTATGCGGACCGATGAGAATTCAATCAATTAGTGGAAAGAAGTACATTCTAGTTATGGTTGATGAATACTCACGGTACACATGGCTAGAATTTATGAGAATGAAATCTAAAGCTCCCGAGTTGATCATAAAGTTTATCAAGAGGATCCAAGTTCTTTTGCAACTTCCAGTTCGAAAGATTAGGAGTGATAATGGCACTGAATTTAAAAATGCTACTTTAGATGCTTATCTAACATCTGTTGGTATTTCTCATAATTTTTCAGGTGCTTATACTCCACAACAAAATGGAGTTTTACTCAGAACGATGCTAGCTTACTCCGGATTACCTCTAACCTTTTGGGCTGAAGCTGTTTCAACAGCTTGTTTTACTCAGAATCGAACCATCATCACTAAGCGCTTCAAGAAAACTCCTTATCATATAATCAATTGTTGAGTTCCTAATGTCAAATTTTTTCATGTTTTTGGTTGTAGGTGTTACATTCTCAATAACCGTGACAATCTCGGTAAGTTTGACAAGAAAGCCGACAAGGGATACTTTCTTGGTTATTCACTAACGTCGAAGACTTTCCGGGTCTACAACAAAAGAACCAAGATGGTTATGGAAACCGTTTATGTGACCTTTGATGAAACCGTATCGATGACTTCTGAACATAGCAGTTCAGAACTCGAAATTCATAGTCAAGCTTCTACTATGACTTCTGATCCTATTTCTGCTCCAAATAGTTCAGAACTCGATTTACTATTTATGGATGCTTTTCTGGATATTTGTGCAGATAATGAAGATCTCATTCTTTCCAGAAATCCAAGAGTTGATATTCACGATGTTCCAGAACCTTCAAGCGTAAATGATTCCGGACCATCGGAGAATATTTGTTCTACTTCTAACTCTGATCAGGCTATACCCGTTCCACGTGTTGAGCAATCAGAGTTAACCCCGATGATCAATCAGAGATTCCTGCAATAGTTGATGAAAATGATAGTCAGAACAATCTAGATGATCTTGCAATTCTTCCTGCTCAGTTGAAATGGACAAGAGCACATCCACTCTACAATGTGATTGGTGATGTCAATGATGGTGTTAAAACGCGATCTGCATCTGCAAATTACTGCTTATACAAAAGTTTCTTGAGCGTAATTGAACCAAAGAATGTCTCTCAAGCATTAGAAGATTCTGATTGGCTTTTAGCAATGCAAGAAGAGCTTCTACAATTCAAAAGAAACAAAGTGTATCGCTTGGTTCTGAGACCGCAAGATAAATCAATCATTAAAACCAAGTGGATCTTCAAAAATAAGAAAGATGAATCCTGATTGATTGTCAAAAACAAGGCGCGATTGGTTGCTAAAGGTTACTCTCAACAAGAAGGTATTGACTACGATGAGACTTTTGCACCGGTAGCGAGGATCGAGGCAATTCGAATCTTTCTGGCCTATGCGGCTCATAAGAACATCAAGGTATTTCAAATGGATGTCAAATCTGCGTTCTTGAATGGAGTCTTGCATGAGGAGGTCTATATAGAGCAACCTGAAGGGTTCGTCGATCCAAATTTTCCTGATCATGTATGCATCTTGGACAAAGCATTGTATGGTTTAAAACAAGCTCCAAGAGCATGGTATGAAACTCTGACTAATCATCTCTTATCCAAAGGATTCAAACGAGGTACGATTGATACTACTCTTTTTCTGAAGAAAGCAGGTGATGACTTGCTTTTAGTTCAAATTTATGTTGACGACATTATTTTCGGTTCTACTAATCCAAAGTTGTGTACAAAATTTTCTATAATCATGGAGACCGAATTTGAAATGAGCATGATGGGTGAATTGAATTTCTTTTTAGGAATTCAAGTCAAACAAAACCCTGATGGCATCTTTATCAATCAGTCAAAATATATTAAAGATATGTTGAAAAAGTTTAACATGACTGATTGTTCTCCAATTAAAACACCAATGCCAACTGGAAATCTTTTAGGTCCTGATTTAGCCGGTAAATCTGTTGATCAAAAGGTTTACAGAAGCATGATTGGTTCTCTTTTGTACCTCACTGCGACTAGACCAGACATTATGTTCGCCACATGTTTTTGTGCTAGGTTTCAAGCTAATCCTAAAGAGTCACACCTTGCGGCAGTCAAAAGGATCTTACGGTATCTCAAAGGCACTCCCGAGATGGGTCTTTGGTATCCGAAAGATTCTAGTTTTGAGCTAATATCTTTTACAAATTCAGATTATGGTGGTTGTAAACTGGATAGGAAAAGCACTTCTGGATCGTGTCAGTTTTTAGGTGATAAACTTGTGAGTTGGACTTCGAAAAAGCAAAATTGCGTCTCCACTTCTACGGCCGAAGCAGAATATGTGGCCGCCGCAAGTTGTTGTTCGCAAGTGCTTTGGATGAAGACACAACTACTAGACTATGGCTACAAGTTGAAGAGAGTCCCTATCTATTGTGATTCGGAAAGCGCCATTGCGATAATGTCAAATCCGGTTCAACATTCCAAGACCAAACACATTGACATCCGGTATCATTTTATCAAAGATAATGTGGAGAAAGGTAATATCGAGATGTTTTTTGTTCAAACAGATTACCAACTTGCTGACCTTTTCACTAAACCTTTAGATGAAAAGCGTTTTAACTTTTTGGTTAGCAAGCTTGGGATGCTTAGTCCAACTTAAATCTGTTACGCATCTTAATTTAAGGGGGAGTTGCTTAATTATTCTGGATTGGATACTATCTGACTAACATCTAAGGATTCATTTTCAATGAGTACCAATTTCTACTTTGTTTTGCAGATTATCCATTTGAGGGGGAGTTCTTAAAAGTGATATTCATTTTAGGGGGAGAGTTCAAATAAGCTTTAATTCTTACATATTTGAAAGATGAACAACTTTCAGGTATGAAAAATGTTTTTAAATGTTCAAACTCACTTCTCGATTCTCAAACAAATTTTTTTTCGAATTAGAAGTGTGATTTTACATGTTTTCATATCATGATGAGTTGACGGATATTTTCTAACCGTGTGTTTCCAAAGATTAATACTTGCGTATTATCTTTTCATATACTTTTCAAGTATTCATACACACCGGTTTAGCTTCTTTTGACTTAGTTATTACCACGTCTCTATATGATCATATTTTTGGTGGTAATACACTCGCTTGCTATCTTCCTATTTGTACTTCATCGTTTCTTTGATCAGATACGTTCTTCATTGCTATATCTATATCTTGGTCGTATAGATAACATTCATTCATTTTGTGTACACCAAAGCTTTTCAAGAACATATCTCACATCATATGATGAATCAGTTTTTCTCAAACAAGTTTATGTCATTCATGTTCTTCATTCTCTATACTTGTTTGAAGAAATTCTTATGCTCCTATATTGTTCATATATATTTGTTTGAGCATGCTTCATCTTGGCTCATTGATTCACCCGATGAATCATTGTACTTTCATGTTTAGGAAACTTATTTCATGGGATGTGTGAGCTTAACAGAACTTCTATGGATTTCCAGAACCGGCAATCCTACCCAAGAAGTTATCCTTGAGAAATGAGTTAGGGGTCTCCATCAAAGAGTGGGGGAGATAACTCAGGTGGTCGGGTTATTCTCATAGTGATTGAGCGGAAAATGTATTATGAGAGCTTGGTTAGAAGTGAGAATGCTTAAAAGAATTGGAGGGTGTGAGAACAGAGTTAAAAAAAACATAAAACTCTGCACCAACCTTTTCTAAGCCGGGCAACCACATAATCTATTGGTTCACATTCTTTGGTGACCGATATTGAAATAAGGCAAAGCCCAATGCCGACTCTCGTTTTTACCCCACTAACTACTCATTTCCTTCTTAACAAGGAGATGTTTCATTTCATCACGGGGACGCAGCACATAATCTATCAGGTTTTCATTTGGAAAATCGATATTGAAAAAGAAGGAAGCTGCCCTGCCTTCGAACTTCATTTCTACACATCGAGTCGTGGAATGTTTTCACATTTTGAGCCTTATGAAAGCACTTGATGCTATTTTCTTTCATTACAAATACACACAAGGAATTTGTTTCTTTGTTGGAACGTTCATAGTAATACTTCTAGTATTTGCGATGATTGAACGGAAGCCCTGGGAGTGATCATCACTAAAGCTCTTTATATAGTGCATTTGTTGTACTGAGTTGCTTTGTGCTTCTCACAGGCATTCTAACTGATTCATGGGTTGTTTCAGGATTTTCCCACTTCAAATCTGAATTTGCAAAGATTCGGATTACTTTATGGAATTGACGGTTTTTCTTTGGAGTAAAAAGGGGAATTCTGGGTAACAAGGAGGAGATGGTTATGTGAGATGGTTTTTGATTTTCTTGGTGGTTTGTTCACATGTTTGTATCTTTATGCGACGAGTTATCTGATCATACATTTCTATAGTTTTGATGATTATTTCATATTTCATCAAAAATGGTGAGATGGTTTAGAAATGTAAAGTCGAGAAATGTTTTTGAAGATACTTTAGGGAGATGGTTCCGAAATGTCAAATCAAGGAGAAGATTACGAGATATGACGAGAGGTGATTCGTTCGTTAAAGCTTCACATTCAAAGTTTGTTAAAGCTTCATGAAGATTTGGATGATTCGTGAAGATTATTACGGAAGCTTATTGTTCAAGAAAGCTTATTGTTGGTGTTTAAAGTGTTGTTGCTTTCTTGAAGACGTTTGCCTAATTCTTTTTGTGATCTCGAATCCAAAGGGGGAGATTGTTGGATGCAAAATCGGATTGTATCCGCGATCACAAGTTGGTGCTCAAAGTGAAGACAAAGGCAAAGTCAAAGTGGTCTACAAAGCCAAAGTTTGCTTTTATTGTTTACTTGCTTTATATGTTTGTTTGTAATAGTTTTGTAATAATAGGGTAGATTGTGTAATTCTTGTAAAGTGTGAGGGTTTAGGTGTTTGGGTATAAATACCCAATGTGATGTCATTGTGGTAGTGTGAATCATGTGTGTGCAAAACGTGTAGTGAGAGTGAGTTGAGTTAGTTGAGAGCTTAAGTGTATGTGTTCTTGGTGTAATTGGTGTGTGTAGCAAATTCATCAAGAATCAATGACATTTGGCTATCCAATTCATTCTCTACTTGTTGCATGATGATTAGAACTTGAATCTGGAACTACATCTACCTATATGATATAAAATTGAAATTGGTTAATACATTAAGATTAAAAAAATTTTAATTTGCATAAAATAAGTTACGAACCTGCATGATGTAAGGATGAAAAATACTTGGGAATTGATCAATGTACGGATGTACATATTTTTTTGGGTCGAAGTATGAACTGTGTCTCGCTTGTTCATTATTCGCCAAAACATCAAACTCCATGAAGGCCGAGCTATGCCTGGATGGTTCCTCGTTCAAGTCCATGAAGAATGAGCTATGCCTAGGCGGTTCTTGGTTCAAGTCCGAACAACTGTATCTATGCGGAACTTGAGTTTGATGATGAACACGCTTCACTTTTGAACGTCCACGAGTGTTCTTCTTGACCGAAGGTTCACCGATCAAGATTTTTGATGGATCCATTATCCCCTCAACTTTCTTAAAAAACTGGATTTGCGATGATCCTGTTGATTGTAGAATATTTCTTTAAACCTTTGCATGTCATGATCATAATTAAGATCACCATATTCCACGGATACAGAAGGCAACAAATCAAGTTTTTTCCAAAAAACATCAATCAAATCTAATGGAATGGGCATACCTGCAGTAATAAGATAGAATATCTTTGATAAGTAGTAATAATGACATGAATATCATTCAATTAAATGTAGATTAAACAAACCTGCACCAAGGTGTATCCCAAGTTCGTGCGCACACGGTAACCCAAAGCACGTACGCAATTGACAACCACAATTCTCCGGATTTAAGACAACTCCTTTTGATCGATGAAGCTCTTTTAAAATTTTATCCATAGCATACTCTGAAACAAAACTCTGTAGTTGTTGGAACAATGGTTTGTTGAATTTTGGCTTACGAAAGATTTTGCATCTTTCAAGACTTTCTTTGATGGCAGTGTCTTGTGAGTTCACAACTGTTTCAATGACTTCTACGAATTTGTCTAGATCACATTTCCTTGAAGCTAGATGTTTTTTCAACTTGGCATGTTGGCTCTCAACTCTATTTGTTGTTGAATTTCCAAAATTGATATGTCTATCAGTCCACAAAGACACAAATTTGTTTGAATACTTGTCTAGCCACGTACTATGTAGATAGTGTAAAACATCTAGAAGGGGAAGAAACATGAATAATCAAATGAGTGTGATAAAATGAATGGTTTTTTTTCTAAACAAATCACGACTTCAATATATTTATATATACATATATATATATATATGTATGAATGATACCTTGATGTTTGAATAAAAATGTCTGGAGGTCTGCATAATTTTGCATGTATGCAGCGTGTGTTGGAGATTCAACTAAAATTTTCCATTTTGCTTGAAAAGAATCCCAAGTCTTCTGTGATATGATACGAGGCCGACAATGCTTCATTATATCGTTGGATATATGCCACCTACAAAGTAAATGATTACTTTGTGGAAATACTTCTTCGCACGCTTTCATCAACGCCAGATCTCTATCGGTGACGATAACACGAGGGCAGAAAGATCCATTGATAGTCAGTTTCAAACAAGTCAACGCCCACGTATAGTTGGTTGCTTTTTCTTTATGCATGAACGCGAAGGCTATAGAAAACGTCTTATTTGTAGACGTAACACCAACAATTTCCAAAAATGGCAGATTATACTTGTTTGTTTTTGTTAGTAATTGTGTGCATAAGTTGACAAACCAGTGATTGCACATCCAATGTTATAAGACACTTGAGGGTCACACCTGTGAGGACCTATAAATCGAATAAGTTAAATGAAACCCAAAAATGGAGAATTGGGATTTATAATAGTCAATTATAAATCAGTTGGGTAATTTCAGTCAGAAATCCCAAAGTTGGAGGGTTATTAATTAATTAAGTAGATTATATATTTATTAGACAAATAAATATATAATAGAATAATTTAATTAATTATAAGTAATTATCTAGAGTAATTCTTTTCTTGGAAGAAAAGAAAAAGATAATTACAAAGAGGAAACTGAATCATAAGGAAACTGTATTTTCCTCCATATAAATAAGCCTTATGGGTTTAAGGAAAAACAATCAATTAATCACAATCCTATAATTAGTTTCCAGATAATTTTCTCAACTCTCTCTCTCTCTCTCTCTCTCTCTCTCTCTCTCTCCTCTTTCGTATTTTGGCGCCGGCCCCTCCTCCTCCACAACAACCAGTTCGGTTTTAGTTCGGGTTTCTTGTTCTGCTAGAGGAACATTCGTTAGTCGTTCATAGGTGGATTAATACTCGAGCAATCCAGGTATTTTAGACTGCTTTTATTATTCTTACACTAATAAAACAATAGATTGTGGTTTCCGGGTTTCAAACCATAAAACGCTTCCGCAAAACTCTTAGTGTTTCTTCGGATCAGATTTGGTTCGGGGATCACAGCGAAACCCAACAGTGGTATCAGAGCCACGTTTTTCGTTTTATTTGTTTAGTTTATTGTAGATCCGTTAAAATTAGAAAGCTTTTCGTATAAAAATCTGATTTCTTATAAAGTTTCTATCTTTATCGTGTTTGTCAAAACCCTAACCAACAATCGGCGGTGGAACGGTGGCAGCTAGCCAACCGGACCGCCAGGCCGATCGCTGGCGAGACCTAGCCGCGAGTGATCCAACGCCGGGCCGCACCACAGCTTGTGGTGGCATCGGTCGCTGTTCGTGAAACCACCAGGCCACACCACCAGCTAGGTGGTGGTGGCCAAACCCTACAATACCCACAAACCACCGTGGCCGCACCACCAGATTGGTGGTGGCCGCACCATTCGTATAAAACCACAGCCGCAACCACCAGTGTGGTGGAGGCGGGTTTTTCTCGATCGAGCAAACGGTGGCGGCGGGAGCGTTTTGACGCTACCGATCGAGGTCGGTTGGTGGTGTGCGGCAGCAGCGGTAATCGATCGCAACCGGACCGGTGGCGATCGACAACCGTGGTCGACCATTGAAATCGCCGGCCGCACCACAGTTGGTGGTTGCGGCGGCGACTGGTGGAGATCGCAACAGCGGTGATGGCATAATTAGACCATCGCCGGCTGCCGTAGTGGCCACGCCAAGGTGACGGTTACGACGACAAGTCGATTGTCAAACCACGGCAGAACCGTGGCCAGACCACGTCGACGCCAAGCCAAACCACCAGCGTGGTGGTGGCGGCGATATCACAATCACCAAGCCAAACCACCAGCGTGGTGGTGGCGGTGAGTATACGATCCCCGCTGTCCTTGGACAGCGGAGATGATGGCGGTGTTGATTGCTATCGTGATGGTAGGGGTGGTCAATGGCCGCCTGATGGTGGCGTTGGCCGCCGCCACAAGACCAACCGCCGCTGGCTGCCTCACGGCCGCGCCTAGCGGTGGTGGTGATCGGCGAATCCAGACCACAACCAACCAGAAACCACCACCGATCGGCTAAGGCAGCCACGGTGGTGGCGGCAATTCATGTTTTTCAGACCACCGCAAAAAGCGATGGCGGCAGCGATCCCTTTTGATGCTGCTGTCGTTTGCCGCTGGTGGTGGTGGTGGTGCTTTGACGCCGTTGCCATCACCGGTGGTAGTGGGCGGTGGTGGTCTGTTCGTTTTCAACGGAGAGGGCGGCGGCGGTGGCATTTTGGCGTTGCCGTCGTGCGCCGGGTTTTCTCAAATAAACACCGATCGGCCACGCCACGGTGGTGGCGGCCGATCGCTGCTGCTATCGTGGTGGTGGCGCTGGTCATCAGTCAAACGGCGACGGCGGTTTTAGCCGTTGTCGTCAAACGGCGGTGGTGGTTAAATCAAGGGTTTTCGATAAAGGCTTGGTAATGATAAGCTCGCGCCGCGAGCGGTGGCCAGAGCCACAATCGTCGCGCCGCCAGCAGTGCTCAGCTCGCGCCGTGAACGAAGGTCACCAAAGCTCTCGCGCCACGAGCAATAGCCGTAACCAGGGTTGTCGCGCCATGAGAGGTGCTGATTCAGCATCGTAAAGGGTACGGGCCAATCTAATCAAGCCAAAGGTCTTGACTTACGATATTTTTTCGAAAGAAACCATTAGGCCCAAATAATTACCAGTTTGGTAATGGGCTTAAAGGCCCAATTTTGGACCATTTTTCTAATTGAATTTTATTATTCAAATTCTTAACCCGAACGGTCAAATATTTTTTTTTTAAGAAACCAAATTATTATTTGTTTTTGTTTTTCCAATTTTGAAATATATTGGATTGAGATTTATAAAACGGCTTGTTTTTACAAATCAGTTGAGATCGTTTTTTATAAAAAATGAAACAAGACATTTTTTTTAAGGCTATCGTTTATAAAATAGTTTATAAACCAGATTAAAAATCAGGTTTTACGAAAGGAGAGACGGGATAATTGTTTAACGGATCTAGGATTGTTCTTCCAATTTGTCGCTTTATTATATATCGTTTTATATATGAATGCGTGGTTGATTAAGTATATGCCTATTATAGGATTTGCCAACTTAGACCCTTTTTGAAATTAATTATGGGGAGGTCTGCGTGCCGTTTACAACCCCTTTGTAATAATGACCATAGGATAATAGTTACCAACGAAGAAGGCGAGGCCAGTCGAAGCTATGCAAGAAAAACATTTTTCTTTTTCCTGGAGTTCTAACAAGGATGTCGGAGCCAGTGGGAGCTACGCAAGGTGTTAGAATAGGTTGTAAATGGTCCTTAGGAACAAAAGTTGGCAAACCTATAATTAGTTACTTTTAAACTGTGTAGTTATAATTTTAACTGCGTGGTTGTTTATTTGTGAAATATTGCATGATAAGTAGTTTTAAAATTGTAGTTTTAGAACTAGATTATATCACAAAAGGAAATAGGTTTTAAATCTTGAAAATCACCAGTTCTTCTTAAATTTTTAAGTGGTAGATTTTATTTGAAACCAGTAAAATTGTAAATAGATTGTTTAAAGGCAAGTTGACAAAACAAGTTAGTTTTATCAACTAGAATGCCATCAAAACAGATAGTATTGATTAAACAAAATGCTTTTAAAACAGTTAGTTTTAAACCGCAAGTACTTTTTTTTTTAAAAACAGTTAGTTTTAGAACAAGCGTATATTTGAAACAGTTAGTTTAAAATATCAGTTTAAACAATCAGTTTTTCCAAAAAAAATTACAAATTTTCTTTTAAACTGGACTATAAAAGAAAACCCCGAAAAATCATAGATCAGTAGTGCAATCCATCTAGGGGCACCTCCGGCGTAAGGTACGTGGGCATTTTGAGTGAACACACCTTAAATGTCCACGTTCAAACCGAAGCTGAAGGGGTCACATAACTCTGTGAATAATCTCCGGGTGGTACCGGCCAGAGTAAAGTGATCAGGTTCCCAAAATGGTAAGATCTATTTTGGTACTGTTAAGTTCACCGGGAGGTACCGGACCAAAATGCACTAAGAGGGACCGAAACATGTACGGATAGTTACCGTGGTTCCGAAAAGATCTAGGAGTCATATCAGTTAGATATGATTGGTAAAAGTCCTTACCTACCGAAATAAATACGGGCCTGGTGGAGCAAGAACACACCGCACATCAGGACGTATGAAATAAGGATCCTAGTCCAATAAATAGATCATTTAAGGGTTTATTGATATTTATTGGAAATTAATCTATTTACAGTTGCTAAAAACCAAAAGTTTTAAATGTGTAGATGGCAAGCACTGTTACCAGCACAAACAATCTTTCCCTCCGCTCTATCCTTGAAAAGGACAAGCTAACCGGTCCTAATTTCCTCGACTGGGAGCGCAATCTGATGATTGTGCTCAGACACGAAAGGAAATGGTATGTCCTTGAAGAGCCTCTTGGGGAGGCTCCTCCAGCAAATGCTCTGGCTGCTGCTAGAAATGCTCACAAGAAGCATTCAGATGATCTACTAGATGTCGCCGGTCTCATGCTTGCAACTATGAGCCCAGATCTACAAGCAGGGCTCATAAACACAAATGCTTATGACATGATCCGCCAGCTGAGGGACATGTTCCAGACACAGGCTCGTACAGAACGTTACGATGCCACAAAAGCATTTAATGAATGCAAGATGATAAAAGGGACATCAGTAAGTGACCACGTCATGAAAATGAAACGGCACTTGGATCATCTGGAGAGGCTTGGTCACCCAGTTCCGTTGCAGCTAGCAACGGATACTATACTCAATTCACTGTCAGATGACTACAAGCCTTTTGTAGTCAATTACAACATGAATAACATGGAGAAGTCAATAGCAGAATTACACTCCATGCTTAAGACAACTGAATTGAATATGGGGACCAAGAACAAGATCAAGGACGTCCTGATGGTAAGAGATGGAGGGGTGAAAAAGAAACATGGGCATACAAGCACCAGCAAAGGGAAGGGACCAGTCCAGGCCGTCCAGAGTGCACCCAAGAAAGGCAAAGGCAAGGGCAAGGGCAAGAAGGTCAAGCCAAATAAAGCTAGGACCGAGAATCGCTGCTTCACATGCAATGAGGTCGGTCACTGGAGGCAAAACTGCCCAAAGCGTCATGAAGCAGGTATGTAAACCTCAGATATTTATGATTGCTTTTTACTTGTTAGTGTACAAGTATACTGATACCTAGAGCAAATGACTATTGCAGGTGGTCAGAAGTGAGATGCCCAGGAGTTGCAAGGATCAAGATAAAAGTTCATTATAGATATTTTCTTTCAAGACATTCTTCATTATTTTAAACAGTTATTGGTTTATGGCCACATTTTTATAATTTATTGAATGGTTTTAAATTTTATAAGTTATTGTCTTGAATAAATATCTGTTATGCATGAAGTTTTAAATATGACAAAGTCAAGTTTTGACCTAATTAGATCCTAGATATTGCCTATTATAGTTACTTCAATAGTTTTTATTAAATTGAAGTAATTTATATGAAAACTGTCAAAAACACATGAAATACTTTAGGAATGTGTTTTTGGGAATAAAAACATTTATGAGTAAAAGATTATAAAATATCTTTGTTTAATTATTCAGATGTTTAACGAGAGAATCTAGGATATTAACTCAGACAGCGTTAATAACAGTATTTATAAAACTAAGAAAATATTCCAAGTTCTGGAATTAGGATTTAACAAAATCCAGTTAAGTTTTATAAAATAGAATTCTCAAGTTCATTACTTAAAATAGAATTGACTAATCAAAGTTTTGACTAAGTCAATAGTAAATTTTGAGTAATAATTGGTTTTCATACAGGTTAGTGGGAGCCCAGTTTATTCTCTATCTAGTTTAAGATAAAGAATAAAAGATATCTTTATTAATTCAATTTGTCTCAGAATTCATAATCCAGGTAGGATAAGAGTTCATGAGATACCTTACAGTCAAAAGATAAAAGTTTCAAAGTATTTGAAACAAGTGTCTTAAATGACTGTAAATCAATAATTAAAATGCTGAAATAATTAATAAAGATAGAATTCCAGTAAATTTGCCAGCATAGTAAATGGAATTTGATTTCAGGTAGAAATCATTCATCTACACAGTAACCAAGGAAAGTTGCATTTTGATTTTACATATTCAGGGAAAAACTAGGAGTTATTCCAGGTCTCCAAGTTCAGAGAATATGATAAAATAAAAGACTAATTTTTGTTTAAATGCTTGCAAAAACAATAATTAGCATAATCAAGAGGATTGTATCAGTAAATACAAACTTATATTATTTGGTTATCACTTTGATTAAAATGGTAAACTTTAATCAAAGGATTTAAACTGAAGATAGGTGATACTTCATTTTAGATCAGTATTTAACAAACGTTAAATAGATACCATAAAAGTAATTAAGAAATGTTATTAATTTTGTTTTTATTACAACGTGTTGTATGGACTATACAAAATTAATTTCTTTATCACTTTTATATTTTGCATGTTTTATAATCCATGTATAAAAACTAGTTTTCAGTTTTATTCAAAATTTGTCCGTGACAACTTATCATGGTGGGAACCCGATAAGGTGTTAAAGTCATTGTGAACTTTTGGGTAGTTATGATCAGTTGTTGAATAACAACTACAAGTGTTGTAGACCAAAAGTTGCACAGATATTTGATAGAGTAGCAAATATCGGACGTGATCCACGGTTGAGATTACTTCTTGGAAATAGTCATAAGTAAATCTCACAGTGGTTGTCCCAATCACCTGAGGTATCTGGTTTGATGTCATAAGGACGGCCGAATGCTTAGTACACTCAACCGCTACGCCGTAACAGGGTGGCTATAAAGGGCGTAACTAGATTCAGCGGAAGCCGTGGTGTTGAAGGCAGATATGCAAGATGGGATTTGCACCTCTTCTCTAAAGAGAGATATTTCTGGGCCCCTCTTGACTGACTGAATATACTGATGAAGAGCATGGCCATGCCCAAACGAACTGATTAGTTCTTTGTCGTATACCTATCAGTAAAAGTCGGATAGTCGAGAAAACATAATCTTGAGTATTTAGAGTTGACACTTTCCAAGCTCATACTCACAGATGAAATATCGAGATGCAAAGGGAAAAGCCAAGTTATACCCAATTTATGAACAGTAGATTCATAGATGTTATTTTCTTACGGAAAGTTTATATCACCTGTCTGGGTATAAGAGTTCTTGTAACCTGGTTAGCCTAAGTGCCTGTCTAGGGGCCTCCTTAGGTCCGTGTGGTCAAGGCGGTATTGCCAACTTGCACAAGTGGGAGTCTGTTAGTAATTGTGTGCATAAGTTGACAAACCAATGATTGCACATCCAATGTTATAAGACACTTGAGGGTCACACCTGTGAGGACCTATAAATCGAATAAGTTAAATGAAACCAAGAAATGGAGAATTGGGATTTATAATAGTCAATTATAAATCAGTTGGGTAATTTCAGTCAGAAATCCCAAAGTTGGAGGGTTATTAATTAATTAAGTAGATTATATATTTATTAGACAAATAAATATATAATAGAATAATTTAATTAATTATAAGTAATTATCTAGAGTAATTCTTTTCGTGGAAGAAAAGAAAAAGATAACTACAAAGAGGAAACTGAATCATAAGGAAACTGTATTTTCCTCCATATAAATAAGCCTTATGGGTTTAAGGAAAAACAATCAATTAATCACAATCCTATAATTAGTTTCCAGATAATTTTCTCAACTCTCTCTCTCTCTCTCTCTCTCTCTCTCTCGTATTTTGGCGCCGGCCCCTCCTCCTCCACAACAACCAGTTCGGTTTTAGTTCGGGTTTCTTGTTCTGCTAGAGGAACATTCGTTGGTCGTTCATAGGTGGATTAATACTCGAGCAATCCAGGTATTTTAGACTGCTTTTATTATTCTTAAACTAATAAAACGATAGATTGTGGTTTCCGGGTTTCAAACCATAAAACGCTTCCGCAAAACTCTTAGTGTTTCTTCGGATCAGATTTGGTTCGGGGATCATAGCGAAACCCAACAGTTTTATATGTAGCATCCATGAACACCACGTGTGGAAATGCTTGCCACATCTTTAATGATGTCGGATGAATGAAAAACAATTCTTCCAGCTGCTTAGTAATATCGTTTAAACGATACTCAAAATCGTACCCCTTAGTTTGCAAAATGTGCATAACATTCTGCACAGGGGTTCTACCTTCTTGCTCACTTATGCGAAACTTGTAACGAGCATGGTATATAGTTTTTAGAGAAGACAGGTTATCTTTATTTCGTTCCTTTAGCGTTGACAAAATATCTCGTGGTTTTACATTCAACCTTGTCAACTGTTGCACCAAATGAGACTCATAAGAATGACCCTCAATACACATTGCTGGTTTGTGATTGTGATAATCACACACAACTCGCAACATCCATGCATTATGTGCCTTCAAATACTTTCCAACCAACTCGAATGGACAATTTTTTTTTGTTTTAGCATATTTACTTCTAGATACACCACCACGATCACAAGAAAATAAAATTTTAGAGATGTATCCAAGATAACTTGGCCTAGATCGTTTAGTGACGATTACGAAACCTTGAGAGCATGCCACATTTTGCACCCAAGTCATTAATTCTTCACGAGATCTAAATATCTAAATACGAGGAAAAAAATATATGTTAAAAAGATTAAGAGATTGAAAATAAGATTAGATTTGCTATTGAATAAGTATAAGATTGGATATCATACTTGGTTGGTGGAAAATTTTGAAATATCCGCCATCTTTTTTTCCTGCGGGTTTAAATGAAAAAATGAAATTAAAATTTTTTACATGAAAAATCAAATGAAAAAAATATGAATTGGATCGTCAAATTAACGAAGAGTTTTTTTAATTTAAACAAATGAAAAAATATGCATGTGATTTGATTATTCCATTGGTCGTAGTCCTATATAGGAAATTGAAATATATTTGAAAAATTAAAATATAAAAATACAAATTAAAGATTGGAAAAAAAAACACCTTTTGACGAGAGAAACGACGTTGGCTTGAGGTGTAGTGATGAACGGAGAGATAGCGGTGGCTTAACGTGCGACAATGACCAAAGAGATAATGATGTGTGTTTATCTTTTGTTTTTACTTATGATTTATAAGACACACTAATTTGGATTTTATAGCTAAAAACATATCTAGAAATTAAGGTATTCATTTAATTTTCTTTATTCTATCAAAAAAAAATTTGTTTATTTTCTATGTATTGGAATAGAGTACTATTCCAAAAAACTCTAATAAATGTTTTTCAAATAAAAGAAACTAAAAAAACCTTCTAAGCCCGTTAAAAAGAATAATTAATTAAAAACATAAATTTTTAAAAATCATAAATGAAATAAATGCTCCTATTACTTTGGAAAGATAAATTTTGATAAGGACCAAGTCAAAGATAATTAATTAAAATGAACCCTAAACCAACTCAAAGATAATTAATTAAGTAAGTTTTTTTTTTAATTTTTTATTGGTGGAACATCATTTTCAATTATATTTAATATAGATTAGGTGTGTTTTGAAAATAGCATAGGGTGTATTTGGAAACTAGGGGTGTATTTTTTTCTTTGACCTTGCATGCACCCTAATGATATACTAATCATTATATGTTTTTATATCTTTTGTACCTTTTTTTTGTGTTTTTGTTGTTTTTCTTTTGTTTTATTTACATTTTACATTAATTAATTTATATTTGTTTTCGTTACATTTTATATTAAATAATTACTATTTGTTTTGTTTTTTTTTTTTTTTCCATTTTTCAATTTATTTATTTTGTTTCAATATATATATATAAACTTATCTATTTTGTTTTTTTTCCTCAAGTTTTGAGTTTTTCCTTATTTCTTTTTCACAAATATAGTTAAATGGATTAGCGAGTCGTGTTTGGATTGGTGGGTCACGGGATAGAGTTGATAACTTTGACACAAATTTAGACCTGGCAAAAACTGACACGACATGTTAACTCGACACGAACTCGACATGAAATAAACGGGTTTGGGTAACATATATCAACCCGTTTAAGTAAACGGGTTGACACGACACGACACGAAAACTAAACGGGTAAGGTCAGGGTCAAACATATCAACTCGAAAATGACCCGACTAACCCGTTTATACGTATAGTGTGTGTGTATATATATATAAAGTTTTTCTTACCTTTTTTTACTAATCTACGATTTATTTGGATTTATAATATAATAATGTTTATGTATTTGGTTCAATCTTATAAATTTGAATTATAAAATTTGGATTCCTAAACTTTTGTGAATTTTTGATTTTTAGTTTTATAAATGTTAAACGGGTTAAACGGGTTAGGCGGGTCAACCCGTTTATTAAACGGGTCGGGTTAGGGTTGAGATTTCTGACCCGTTTATTAAACGGGTCGGGTTAGGGTCAAGCATTTTCAACCCGTTTAACTTTGAACCCGACACGAACTCGACACGACACGTTTGCCAGGTCTACACAAATTAGTTAAGTGGGTCGTGTACTCGTGTCTAGGTTGAGCCTTTCTGACCCACCAATTCAAACACGATGCGATCGTCACCCCTAGTTTTTTGTCTGCTGTAAAAGTTATGGAACTACTCAACTATTCTTGACATAGTCTTAAATTTATAAAAAGGGGTTAGGTTCACGTGAGACCAAGCTGTTTTCTTGAGACCGATGAGACCAACACTTTTTACATGAAACATCATAGCAAAACACTATTAAGGTTAAAAAAATTCGAACATTCATCGTAAAAATATACTAAAATACACCATCGAGAAAAAAAAATCCAAAATAAGGTAAAAAACGAAACCGTCACAGCTCAAAAAACTATAAAGGTAACATTTATTGGAATTTTTGATAAAATATAGGTTTTTTATCAAATTTTGGACACAATTAATTATGTATAAATGTGTTATAAATAGTTAACACTTTGTGGGTTTGTGTTCTACTATATGAGAGCTTCGAATCGGTATATTAAGTGCCCAAAACGGATTATATGTGAATAAGATATCGATTCTCAAAGATGAGCACTTGGGATGTTTTTTGGGAAAAATCTAGTTGGATGTAGCTTGTCCCACATAGGAGGGAAGGCTAAAATTGGAGAGGCTTATAACTAAAGCATGAAGAGGTGCTTACAAGCTTCTATCATGTTTTACTCGAACACCTACCCATGCGCAGGGGGGGTGCAGATTCTAGATTTCGTAAGCCAAAATCGTCGAACTTGTGCGTGGGCACGAATGCAGCTCCGAATTCTCGGGCTCACGCAGGATGGTTTTGCTAAAATTAGTTAGATTTTTTCTTTTTGTAACTAACAGATTCTTTTAAATCGTTGGTTTCGATTCTCGAATTTTAAATACGCCCATGCATGTCATTCTAAAAAAACCGAAATACGATTCACTATCTCTTGTTCTCTTTTCTGCGTACGGCTTTCCAGCGAACTTTTCCAGGCAAGTTTCCGTCCGGCAGTTTACAACTGCTTCAGCCGTTGTTCCCTGGGAGCAGACGGCAAATCTGCTTAAGGGGACCGTGTCAAACACGAGCCACGATTTTTTTCGTTTTCTTCCTCTTTCGTTGCTTTCAAAACTGTTATTTCTAAAGAATTTTTTTCTTTTTCGGTTGTGTTTTTATTCAAAACATCTAACAATCTTAAGCAGATTTGTGATACGTGTGTTTGTTTTAAAAACACTGCTTCACTTTCGTTTTCTTTAAACTGTTTGGAGCAGCTTCTTTGAATCAGTTTTGTTCAAGCAAATTTCTTTTATCATTTATGTGTTCTTAAGAATTTTTCCGTGTTAATTACAACCTGTTACAACTTCGAGTGTGTTTCGTTTTTTCGAAACAGTTTTGATAACAGATTCACGTTTTTTCGTATAAAACGAATAGTCTTTGAATTAGTTTCGATAGTTTCCGAGTTAGTTTCGGATAATGATAATAAACAGATTGAATAAACAAATTATAGTTTGTTTCAGATATAATTCTTTTTGTTTTGTATAATAGTGGTGCTAATATAAACTTTAATCGCTTTTCTAAGATGTCAAGGAACATTGTTACCCCACCTGTAAACACCACGGGCGGGATTGTTACCCCACATGTGATCACCACTGCAGCCACGACTGTGGCTGCCACGCTGTTGCCTAACACCATGGCAAACCACCCTGAAAAGCCAAAAAAGTTTTCTGGCTTAAACTTTTGTAGATGGCAGCATAAGATGTTCTTCTACCTGACTACCTTTAACTTGGCTCGGTTTCTCACCGAAGTCCCTCCCCAAGTTGGTGAAGGGGAATCTGACGTTCAATCTGTGAGCACCGTTGAAGCGTGGAAGCATTCCGAATTCCTTTGCCGTAACTATGTGTTGAACAGACTAGCTGACCCACTTTACAATGTTTATTGTAAGGTACCAACGGCAAAGGAATTATGGGAATCGTTGGACAGCAAGTATAAAACCGAAGATGTCGGAACCAAGAAGCATGTTGTTGCTCGATTCTTGGAGTTCAAAATGATTGACTCTAAAACCGTTATGAGTCAAGCACAAGATCTTCAGGTTATCTTACATGGCATACTTGCCGAAGGGATGATCCTTAGCGAAACATTCCAAGTGGCGGCCATGATTGAAAAGCTTCATTCTGGTTGGATAGACTTCAAGAACTATCTAAAACACAAACGAAAGGAGAAGTTCGTGGAAGAGCTTGTGGTGCGTCTTCGCATTGAAGAAGACAATCGTAAGGTATTGAAGGGTGGCTACAATGTCGAATCTTCAAAGGCGAACGTGGTTGAAGAAGGTCAATCGTCGTCCAAAGCCAAAGGGAAGCGGATTGACAAAGGAAAGGCGAAAGCTAAGGGTCTTGACCCTAAAAGAGGAACTTTCAAGAAAAAGTTTAAGTGCTACAATTGTGGTCAAGCGGGCCACAAAGCTGCGGACTGTAAGCTACCAAAGAAAGAAAATCCGCGTCAAGCCAACATGATGAACGAAGAATTGGTGGCAATGATCACGGTTTTTTCATCCATGATGATCTCCGAAGTCAACATGATCGGAGCAAATGCTAAGGAGTGGTGGGTTGATACCGGAGCCACTCGTCATGTGTGTATTCACAAAAATAGCTTTATACCTTCAAGGACGTAAATGATGATCAAAAGTTGTTTATGGGGAATGTCGCCACTGCTGAAATCAAGTGAATTGGAGAGGTGATTATGAGAATGACTTCAGGGAAGGAGTTGAAGTTGAAAGATGTTTTGTTTGTTCCAGAGCTTAGGAGAACCTCGTGTCGGGGTGGTTGTTGAACAAAGTTGGCTTTAAGCTTGTGTTTGAGTCGGACAAGTTTGTTTTGTCCAAGGGTGGTATGTATGTTGGTAAGGGATATGCCATGAATGACATGTTCAAGTTGAATGTAATGGTCGTTAATGTTATGAATAAGAATGCATCTACTTCCGCTTATATGCTTGAATTTTCTAACATTTGGCATGGTCGTTTAGGACACGTAAACTTTCATTCCATTCAACGTTTAAGTAAATTAAATTGCATACCAAACTGTGATATTGACTTAAAACATAAGTGGCCCGTTTGTGTAGAAGCCAAACTTACAAAAACATCTTTCCAATCAGTTGATAGGAAAGCCGAACCCCTTGATTTAATTCACACTGACGTGTGTGACTTAAAGTCGATTCCTACTAGAGGTGGGAAAAAATACTTCATCACGTTCATCGATGATAGCACAAAGTATTGCTATATATATTTACTTAAAAGTAAAGATGAAGCAATTGATAAGTTTATGACTTATAAAACCGATGTTGAAAATCAACTTAATAAGAAGATCAAGGTTGTTAGAAGTGATAGGGGAGGTGAATATGTTTCACCATTTGTCGAACTTAGTTCACAAAACGGAATTCGACATGAATTCACGGCACCCTATTCACCCCAACAAAATGGTATTGCTGAAAGGTTGAAAGAAATGGTAACTGCCATGCTAATAAGTTCTGGTGTAGATCAGAACTTGTGGAGGGAAGATGTTCTAACGGCAAATTATCTTTTAAATAAGATACCCCACAAGAAAAAGGATGAATCGCCATATGAACGTTGGATGGGTCGGAAGCCATCCTATAAGTACTTACGAGTGTGGGGATGCCTAGCTTGTAAGTAATTATGTGTAGAAGTTGACAAACGAGTGATCGCACATCCAACATTATAAGACACTCGAGGGTCACACCTTTGAGGACCTGTAAAACGAACAAGTAAAATAACCCCAGTTTGGAGAGGTTGGATTTATAATAGTTAATTATAAATCAGTTGGGTTTTTATAGTAAGAAACTCAAAAGTTAAAAGGTTTCTGGAATTAATTAAAAGGGATTATATATTTATTAGTTAAATAAATATATAACAGATTTAATTAATAAGTTTATATATTTATTAGTTAAAATAAATATATAACAGATTTATATTTATCTAAGAGATCAAATTGGAAATTATATATATATATATATATAGGAATATTTTTTCTTGGTGGAAAAGAAAAGTAATATTAATAATTTCCAAATAGATAAATATTGAGGTTAAGGAAACTGTTTGAAATAAGGAAACCTTTTTCCATATAAATAGACAGTTAGGGTTAACCTGAAAACACAATTGTTTTCCATAACACAAAAAGAAACCTGAAATCCTCCCAATTCTCTCCTTCTCCTCCCTTAATCAATTACTGCAGTAAACCCGAAACCAGTTCCGGTTTCGAGTTTATTCGACCAGTTATTCGCGTAACAACTAGTTCGTGAATTCGGGGTTTTTTATCCGGCTAAAAGGAGTTCGTGTGGTCTCATCACGGGTGGACTAATCTCGAGCAACCAAGGTAATTATTCTAACCCTATTGTATGTGTAGATTTTAGATAAACAATAGATCTGTGTGTTTTATGGTTTTTGTCACATATTTGCTTCCGCATAATCAAACTAGTTAGGTTTGATTGTTTAAACCTTGGGAACAGTTTGATTCTCAAAGTTTTGTATCGTGTATCTCATTCCAGTTAGATTGAGATTCACAGTTTACTCGTGTCAGTTTGATACGAGGGTTCCACAAAAACCTAACATAGCTAAGGTAGTAGTACCACCGCCTAAGGTACAAAAGCTAGGACCAAAGACAGTGGATTGTATATTCATTGGATACGCACAAAATAGTAGTGCCCACCAGTTTCTTGTGTATGAGTCTAAAAATCCAGAAATACACAAGAACACCATTATGGAATCAAGAAATGCATCGTACTTCAAAGAAGTATTTCCTTGCTAAACAAAGATGAGCAAGTTTTATCTTCCAAAGGTAACGAAGTTGTTCGAGAAGATGAACAAACTATATATGAAGAAGATGAAGAACAACCTAGAAGAAGTAAACGGGGAAGGGTAGAAAAATCGTTTGGTCCCGATTTTCTCACTTACATGGTGGAAAGTGAACCCAAGACTTACGTGAGGCGGTCACTTCTACAGAAGGACCTCAAAGAAAAGAAGCCATTAAAAGTGAGATATATTCTATCTTACAAAACCATACGTGGGAACTAGTGGACCTACCTCCGGGTTGTAAACCACTTGGTTACCGATGGATCTTTAAGAAGAAGATGAAAGCTGATGGCACCATTGGTAAATACAAGGCAAGGTTAGTAATCAAAGGGTATAGACAAAAGGAAGGTCTAGATTACATTGATACATATTCGCTGGTAACGCGAATAACATCCATTAGGATGGTGTTGGCAATTGCAACCATTAGAAATCTGCAAATTCACCAAATGGATTTGACAACTGCTTTTCTAAATGAAGAGTTAGATGAAGAGATCTACGTGGAGCAGCCAGAGGACTTTGTTGCCAAAGGTAAGGAGAACAAGGTGTGTAAACTTGCTAAATCCTTATATGGCCTAAAAAAAGCTCCAAAACAATGGCATCAGAAGTTTGATCAAACCATGCTGGAAAGTGGTTTAAAAATAAGTGAGTGTGATAAATGTGTTTATATAAAAGACACCGGTCATGGTTATGTCATCTTGTGTCTATATGTTGATGATATGCTCATCGTCGGTAGTGATGACAAGATGATAAGGTCCACAAAAGATATGTTGAAATCTAAGTTTGACATGAAGGACATAGGTTTAGCAGATGTGGTACTTGGAATCAAGATCACAAGAACTCAAAATGGTCTAGTATTAAGTCAAACTCATTATGTGGACAAGATTCTTGAGTAATTTAATCAAGGAGATACTGGTATAGCTAGAACTCTAATTGACACTAGTCAACACTTATCCAAAAATAGAGGGGATAGTGTTGCACAAGTGGAATACTCAAGAATAATCGGCAGTCTGATGTATCTTATGAGTTGTACCAGACCTGACTTAGCATATGCAGTAAGCAAGCTAAGCAGATACACTAGTAATCCAAGTCTTGAACACTGGAAAAGCATTACTAGATTGTTAAGGTACTTAAGATACACAAGAGAGTATGGACTGCACTATGGAAGATATCCAGCTGTAATCGAAGGATACAGTGATGCAAATTGGATATCTGATATAAAAGATTCTAGGTCTACAAGTGGATATGTATTTACACTTGGAGGTGTAGTTATATCTTGGAGATCATCCAAACAAACTATTATAGCCAGATCCACGATGGAATCTGAGTTTATCGCCTTAGATAAAAGTGGCGAAGAAGCAGAGTGGCTGCGTCAATTTGTGGAGGATATTCCCAAATGGCCTAAGCCAGTAACGGCCATCTGTATACATTGTGATAGCCAATCAGCAATTGGCAGAGCTCAAAGTACAATGTATAATGTGAAGTCAAGGCACATTAGACGCAAACATAATACGATAAGACAACTACTCTCTATTGGAGTTATCTCGATTGACTATGTGAAGTCAAAAGATAACATTGCGGATCCACTTACGAAAGGCCTAAGTAGAGATTTAGTTTATAAGTCGTCCAAAGGAATGGGACTGAATCCCTTGAATGAATAAATTCATGCAAAGGAAACCTTACCCAGAAGACTAGAGATCCCAAGATCTGGGTTCAAAAGGACAACCTAGTTGTATGAATGTGGAAAGTCACTGTGGGGAATTATTAAACTTCAAAGACAGTGAAATATGAGGATAAGCATACATATTTTAATGACTATTGATAATCACCTACGAGAGAGAGAAGTGGGGTCGCTTTGAAGGGAATTATTAGGGATATATTCCTAAAAACTTTCTATGAACCAGGCAATATTCATGACCATAACGAACACGACTATGAGGATATGAACTTGTTAAAAAGAGTCATGTGTGAAATGTGCAATTGTCTACACAAATGACTGATCAGTTCAAGGACATCGAGTCTACTGATAGTTAGGAGACTGAGTATGTTTCATAAGGGAAGGTTCAAAGGGTATGTAACGCCCCGTTTTCCAAAGTTAACATTTTAACTCGAAATGTTAAGATTAAGTTAAGTCGATGTCGTTTGTGTAAACTTTCAGGTTGGAGGACTAGATTGTTATTGTTGAAAGTTGAGGGTTAGCCATGTCAGGATATAAGGGGCTTGAAAGCCCAAAACCTCTCATTTGGTGTCAGTTTACGATTTTGAGAGAAGGGGAGAAAGCCTAGGGCGATTTTTGGAGAAATTGCAAGAGGGGGGATCTTCTTTTGGGTTAACAAGTAGCATTTGATCATTGTCGGTGGTTAAGATCGAAGGTAATCATTCTTTTATGATTTCATTATGTCATTTTGTTGATCTTTTGCAAGTATTCGTAGAAGTTAGGTTTTTGGGTTAAAAGTGGTCAAATTGATGATCTTTGGATCACCAATTGAGTAGTTAATGATGTTATATGGATGTTAGATCATGGGTAGATGTTTAGGGATGCTTTGGTAAGCATAAATTTAGGTTTTCATGTTAGAAATCGATGAAAAAGGTAGAAATCGCAACCTTGGATTGAAATCCCGTCGAAAAATCGATTTTTGGGTTCTAGAGGTGCTTCGCGCCGCGAAAGGTAGGCCCTCACGCCGCGTAGCAGTGCTGCAAGGCTTCGCACCACGAAGCCTGATTCTTCGCGAACACGTAGCTCTAACTGTTTCAAATTTTGAACTTTTCCCGTTAGGGCTCGGTTGGGGTTTTCGGGTTTATAAACCCCTAGGGGATATCAATACATGATGTTCCGTGTGTTAGTAATTATGTGCAGAAGTTGACAAACCAGAGATTAAACATCCAATGTTATAAGACACTTGAGGGTCATACTTGTGAGGACCTGTAAAACGAACAAGTAAAATAACTCCAGTATAGAGAGATTATATATTTATTAGTTAAATAAATATATAACTGATTTAATTAATTGATATATATATATATATATTTATTAGTTAAATAAATATAAATAGTAATTATCCTGACTAATATATATTAGTTAATATATATGGTATTAATCTTTTTTTGGTGGAAAAGAAAGAGTTTATTTATGGATAATTACCGGAAAAAGGAAACTGAATATGATACAGATTCTGTTTATTCAGTTATATATATTCAGTTATGGTTAATCCTTTTCAATTCATTCAATATACACACAACCATATAGAAACCTAGAAACTCTCCCAATTCTCTCTCTCTCTTCCCTCTTGCGTCGACCTCACATCAAGGCCGAAACCAGTTCGGTTTTCGTTTGCGAGTTCGTTCGGAAGTTTGGAGTTTTGACCGGCTAGAAGATCCGTTCATAGGGTTCATCACGGGTGGATCTATCTCAAGCAATTCAGGTAAACTTTCTAACTTCATAGTTATGTATGTTCTAGATAAACAATAAACGATTAGTGTGCTTTTCGGGTTTTTACACGTTTATGCTTCCGCTGATCAAACCAGTTTGGTTTGATGTTTGGATTAACAGTTTGTTTTTCTTAAACCGTGACTCGTATTAGTTTGGGCAAACCCTAGGTGGCGGCGGCGGTAGTTTGATTGTTCTAATCGCCGGCAGCGGCGGGTGGCGGTGGCGTTTTTGCTAACGCCAATAGGCAGCGGTGGCGATGGTGGTA
Source organism: Centaurea solstitialis (assembly GCA_030169165.1). NCBI lineage: Eukaryota > Viridiplantae > Streptophyta > Magnoliopsida > Asterales > Asteraceae > Centaurea > Centaurea solstitialis. Next base: position 51,124,181 of record CM058042.1, on the reverse strand, counting down.
CTCATCGATCGCCGACAGCCATCGAGCGTGGTGGTGATCGTCGGCGGCAGCCGTAGTGATTGATTGTTCTTCGAAGCAATGGCCGACGGCACGAATTGTCGAAGGCCGATGATGCGATCTCCGGTGGCCACGCGGTGGCCGAACCACCAGATCGGTGGTTTACCGAGAATCTCGGACCACCATAAACCGTGATAACGGTGGTGGCACGTTGTTGCTGCTGTCTCGCGGTGGTTACGATAGGTTCCGACGAATCCAATTCGATCTTTTTCGAGCCCAATGTTATCAGTTTGATAACGGGCCCAAACCATGTAGTTTTTGGACCACGTTCTTGACCCAATAAGATTTATTGGGTGTTTAGGCTTTTAACCCAAATTAGATAATTATTTAAATAGTTTTATCTAATTTAAATTAAGGAATTTTATTTTCCTAGTAAAATTATTAAACTAAGATATTTGATCCGTTTTGGTCAAATTGGCTCGTGATATTTTTCGACCGGTTGATTGAATCATGACACGGATCACGGGCTAATGTTCCGGCAAGTTCGTTCGGAATACTCGGTTTAATTTTGTTAAAAGCGGATATTTTTGGTAAAATTGATTATGGCTTATAAAATTGATTTATAGTTTATAAATCTGGAAATTTTATGAAAATCAATTCGAATTTAAAAATATCAGTTTCGATTTATAAAACAGTTTGATTTTGTAAATCAGTTAAAATCATGGTTTGTGATAAAATAATCTTAACGGATCTAGGAATTGTTTGTATGCTTTATTTTATGTATTGTTTTATATAAAATTGCGTGGTTGAATATTTTATATATATCTGCTTAGTATATAGTAATTATAGAAATTGCCAATTTAGACCCTTGATCTATTTGGGGAGGTCTGCGTGCAACTTACAACCCCGGTAATATGTAAAATGACCCTTAGGATAGATTTTCTTCCTGAAGTTCCGTCAGAGATACCGAGGCCAGTGGAAGCTACGCGAGGAGATCAGAGCTACGCGGGGAGATCGGAGCACAATAGTTTTTAGGTCATTTTTGGGCCTTTAGGAAATAATTGGCAAATTCTATAATTGCTTGTTTACTTTAAACTGCGTGGTTGTGATTATTCTGTTTTCTCGTGATTATTGATATTGCATGCCTAGGTCTTATCAAACGTTTTTAAATTAGGTTTTAATTTATAAAACTAGTTACATCACGAGGTTGGTTTTATAAAATTAAAATTACCATTTTTATAAATATTTTTAGATGGTAAAAAATTTATTTATTTTAAAATCATATAAGATTGTTTTCTTATAAAAGACATGCTTTTAAAACAGTTAGTTTTATTGTTTTCTTATAAAAGGCATGCTTTTAAAACAGTTAGTTTTATTAGCAAGTGAATTTTAAAACACTTAGTTTTAAAACAAAGCGTATGTTTTTAAACAGTAAGTTTTTTAAACATCGGTTGTTTCTTAAAAACAGTTAGGTTTAGAACAACAATTGCCTTTAAAAATCAATTTTTAATAGCAATTTTAAAATACTGGAAATTTAAAGTTTTTACAAAACTTAGTAATAAAACCCTAGAAAATCATAGATCAGTAGTGAAACCCACTCGGGGACACCTTTGGCGTAAGGTACGTTGGGACTCGAAGAGAGCAAACCTTGGCTACCTACGTTCAAACCCCAAGCCAAAGGGGGTGAAAAGACTCTGCGATAATCGGGTGGTACCGGCCAGAGTACATCCTGTCCCGAGTGGTGAGATCTGTTTTGGTTCTGATAAGTTCACCGGGTGGTACCGGGCCAAAAAGCACTTAGAGGGACTAAAACATGTACGGTTTTATCCGATGTCCCGAAAAGATCTAGGAGTCATGTCAGTTAGATATGATTGGTAAAAGTCCTTACCTACCGAAATAGTATGGGCCTGGTGGGGCGTGAGCAAACCGCACATCAGGACGTATGAAATAAGGATCCTAGCCCAATAATTAATTATTTAAGGGTTTATTGATTTTATTGGAAATTTTTTATTCAAAAGGTACTAAAACCAAAGTTTTAATGTGTAGATGGCAAACACAGTTACCAACACCAATAACCTTTCTCTTCGCTCCATCCTAGAAAAGGACAAACTCACCGGTTCGAATTTTCTCGACTGGGAGCGCAATCTCCAGATTGTGCTCAGGCACGAGAGAAAGTGGTATGTCCTGGAAGAACCTCTAGGTGAGGCCCTGTTGGGTTTTTATGGATCCCTCACATCGAACTGATACGAGGATCTCTATGGATCTCAATCCTAACTGGAAGAGATACACGGTAAAACCTAATAGTCAAACTGACCCAAAGGTTTAAACCTTATCAAACCTAACCGGTTCGATTATCACGGAAGCTTAAGAATTAAAACCCGAAACATTCTAAAGATCTTAATCGTTTTAATTATTTAATCTAATAATTAACAGTTCAAGATTGTTACCTGGATTGCTTGAGCTTAATCCACCCGTGATCGATCAGACAAATCGCCTTCTAGTTGGCTAAAATCCTGAGATCCCGAAACAAGCTGTTTTGCGAGACGTCAACCGAAAAACCGAACTCCTTGTGGATGGGGTTTAGGCGCCGGTTTTAGAGAGAGAGAGAGAGGAGAGAGAGTTTTTCTTTCGTGGCTTGAATAATGGATCAGAATCAATTAACTGGTAAACCTTAGGCCTTTATTTATAAGGTGAGGTTTCCTAGTTGTAATACAACTCTATAACTATCTTTGGTAATTATCTTTTCTTTTTCCCAAAGAAAAAGATATTTACCTAACTAGATAATTACTTATTAATTAATATTACTATTATATATTTATCTTGATAAATACATAATTTATTAACTAATAAACTTATATATATTTATTTATCTAATAAATATATATAATCCACTTCAAACCTTTATCTTTGGGTTTTCTTACATAAAATACCCAACTGGTTTATAATTAACTATTATAAACCCAATCTCTCTAAACTGGGATTTATCTTATTTGATTTACAAATCCTCACAGGTGTGACCCTCAAGTGTCTTATAACATTGGATGTGAGATCACTGGTTTGTCAACTTCTGCACATAATTACTAACAGACTCCCACTTGTGCAAGTTGGCAATACCGTCTTGACCACACGGACCTAAGGAGGCCCCTAGACAGGCACTTAGGTTAACCAGGTTACAAGAACTCTTATACCCAGATAGGTGATAACACATTTCCCAGAAGGAAATATCATTTATGAAACTACTGTTCATAAAATGGGTATATCTTGGCTTTTCCCTTTGCATCACGATATTTCATCTTTGAGTATGAGCTTGGAATCAGTCAACTCTAAATACTCAAGATTATGTTTCTTGACTATCCGACCTCTACTGATAGGTAAACGACAAAGAACTAATCAGTTCGTTTGGGCATGGCCATGCACTTCATCAGTATATTCAGTCAGTCAAGGGGCCCAGAAATATCTCTCTTCTGAGAAGAGGTGCAAATCCCATCTTGCATATCTGCATTTAACACCACGTCTTCCGCTGAATCTAGTCACGTCCTTTATAGCCACCATGTTACGGCGTAGCGGTTGAACGCACTAAGTATCCAGCAGTCCTCATGATATCAAACCAGATACCTCAGGTGATAGGGACAACCACTGTGAGATTTACTTATGACGATTTCCAAGAAGCAATCTCAACCGCGGATCACGTCCAATATTCGCTACTCTATCGAATATCTGTGCAACTTTTGGTCTACAACACTTGTAGCTGTTATTCAACGACTGATCATAACTACCAAAAAGTCCACAATGACTTTAACTCCCTATCAAGTTCCCACAATGATAAGTTGTCACGGACAAGTTTTTGAATGAAAAACTGGAAACTAGTTTGATTCCTGGATAATAAAACATGCAAAATATAATAGCGATAAAAAACTAATTTTGTATAGTCCATATTACACTCTGTAACAATAACAAAATTAATATTTCTTAATTACTTTTATGGTGTCTATTTAACGTTTGTTAAATACTGGTCTAAAATAAAGTATCACCTTTCTTTAGTTTAGACTCTTTGATTAATGTTTACCAAATTAATCAAAATAACAACCAAAGACAATTCAAGTTTGTATCTTTTTATACAATCTACTTGATTGTGCTAATCCTTGTTTTGCAAACACTTTAAACAAGATTAGACTTCTCCACTTACCATATTCCCTTAACTTGGAGACCTGGAAAAACTCCTACTTACCCTGAACATGTAAGGCTAAACTGCAACTTTCCTTAGTTGCTGTGTAGATAAGTGATTTCTTCCTGAAATCTGATAAGATATTCATTTTACCAAGCTGGTAAGTGTTAGGGTAAAAATCCACAATCGCACGACGACCGACTATAATCGTAAGACAAATGTTAGGACAATAGTCCTGTATTAAGATAAGGTACTGAGATAAAACCTAAGAGGACTATCGAACAAAGATCAATAAGCATCGAACGTATACAACGAATAAGACGCACGATGACTATATTGTCATACGACGATACTAACGAATAACATACAAAGTTTATATGTTTGATGCAGATAAGCTGATTATCATATCTAACAATTGTCCACCTTTGAGAAAGTCCGAGATTGAGTACTATGCTATGCTTGTTGGAGTTCATCACTACAACGAACAAGTCGTAAGTTATGTATCGTTCGACAGCATCAAGATCGACCGTTACAAGCAAGATTCTCGCAGCAGTTACAATCTAGACATTAACTCTCAGCAATACCGTTGGACAGTTACTCTCCGAGCATTAATTAAAGACATTAACGTTGGACGGTTACGATTCACTCATTGATGAGCCACAATACCGTTGGACCGTTATTCTCAAGCCACTATAAAAGAAGAATCAAGCCAGCATTGCAACACACGAAGTCTATCCGAAGCTCACAAGTTCTATAGCAATTATTCTTGAGAATCATCTGTAATTTACATTCGATTTCATAGTTTTCTCAATTGTAATTGTACGACCAAAGCTGTATACCTAAAGGACATCACCCCTGATTGGTGAACATAGTGCTCTGTCGACTTATCTTTTAGGTCGACCGCAGGTTTTTTCCTCCGTCGTGAGGTTTTTCCTGCGTCATCAAATTAGTCTCATTTTACTTTTCCGCACTTATCATTGATTGTAATTTCTTTCTCTCGACGGTTAAGCCTCACACAAGTTTCTTACGACATCGAGTTGTGTAATTTTTTACATAAACAGTTTGGCGCCCACCGTGGGGCTCCGTTTTGAGAAAAATTTCATTCGGTGAAAAGTGCGCCTTAGTACTAACTTTTTCTTTGAGTTCTCTTTAAGCTATTTGTGCAGGATAATGGATAACGGATTCATAGCATCACTCCAACAACAATTGCAAGAAGCTAACAACGAAATTCAACGTCTTCGAGCTTTGCCAGGACCATCGATGTCTATTCCAATGTCTATTCCTCCTCCATATCCTCCTCAACATCTAAGACCACCACCTCGACCACAGTTCAATGCCTCAATGCCATTTTCAACTGTGAACCAACAATACAACAACGTACGACCGTCTTTACCACAGGTTCCACCACCAATACCTCATGGCCCGCCACCTATGCCTCGAGGTTCACCTCCTGTGCCTCAAGGAGCACCCATGTTCACGTTCGAGCCTTTTAACAATGTATCCCAACAAATTCCTATCCCTGGTCATATACCCACAGCTGCTAGTTCCACCGTTCATACGACAATACCACCCAGTACCGGAATCTCTTCTAGTTGTATTCCAACAATCCCAATAAACGTTGAAGATCCTCTGAACGTACGACTGAAGTCCCTGGAAGAACAGAATCAAAAATTGTTCGCATTACTCACAAAGCTACCCGGAGCAGCAGTACCCGTCGAAGTCGAACCTAAAACTGGATTTCAGGCCTCACCGTTCGTTGATGAATTAGCTCTTGTTGACGTTCCCAAGAAATATACCATCCCAGCTTTCACAACAAAATATTCTGGAATCACAGATCCGGTCGAACATATAGCACAGTACAAGCAACTCATGTGGACAGTTCCTATACCGGCGCAATATCAAGAAGTTTGCATGTGCAAAAGCTTTGGATCAACTTTAATAGGAGCAGCATTACAATGGCTTATCAACTTAAAGCCAAAGAGTATTGGATCATTTGCAAAATTGGTGAACCAATTCACTCGACAATTTGCTAGCAGTCGTAAGATGGAGAAGCAGACCAGCGACCTGTATTATATCGTACAGAAGTCTGGAGAAACAATCCGCGACTACTTCAACAGATTCAACGCAGCAATGATTGAAATAAAGAATTGCGACGTGAAAACCGCAATAGAGGCATACAAGCGTGGATTAGAAGATTCCTCTGGATTATATCTGGAATTGACGAAATATCCACCAGAAAACTTCGACGACGTACGAGCTAGAACACTAGCTATCATGAGAATAGAAGATGATGCTCTCTTCCGACGAAAGCATTCTGCAGAAAAGAAACCTCTTGGTGCTCAAAAACATGACTTTAAGCATAAAAGAGTAAACAAGATTGGAAATCCCCGATATGAGTCAAAAACTCGACCAGGCAAAGGTACTGTTAAAATACGATATCCAGAGTTATCTACTTACAATTTTGCAGGTACATCAAAAGAATTGGTGGATTCGCTACGAAAGATTGATGCAAACGTACGATGGCCAAAGAAATCTGATAAACCAGGCAAGGACAAAGATCAGAACAGATGGTGCGACTTCCACGACGATCATGGTCATACGACGGATGAATGCATCAGTTTAAAGAAGGAGATTTCATATTTGAAATCTAAGGGGCACCTAAAAGGCCTCATTCCAGAAGAACAAGGACGACCAGCGTCACCGGTTCATACAAAAGTCGTAAACTGCATCACTGGAGGATCAGAAGTTTGCGGACTTACATATTCAGCTGCAAAGCGACATGCACGAGATGGTCCAGACGAACATCCTATCCCCGGAGAAGTCAAATCAAAGGCAGAAAGAGAGCTCGATGCAATGGCAATCACGTTCGACCAAGACGATACACAGGGGGTCCATCATAAACATCATGACGCTCTAGTCATACAGTTGACAATCGGAAACTGTTCGACTAAGAGAATATTGATTGATGGAGGTAGTTCGGCTAACGTTATTTTTGCAGATACTCTTAAAGTCATGGGAATTGAACGGTCAGAAATCGTACGACGAAGTACTACTCTGATTGGATTCAATGGAGACCCGATGAACACTCTCGGAGAAATCATCTTGCCTGTCTTCGCCAAAGGCATCAACAAACAAACAAAGTTCAATGTTGTGGACTGCCAATCAGCTTACAATGTTATTCTTGGAAGACCATGGATCCACGAGATGAAAGCAATTCCTTCGACATACCATCAGAAGATCAAATTTCCTTCTCCATGGGGAATTCAAGAAATTGCTAGTGAGAACAAAGTCGCACGAGAATGTTACAAGATTACGATGAAGACAAAGTCGCAGGACATCTAGCAATTACAGAGCCAGGATGAGAGGAAATCGAACGACGATCTTCGGCTAGAAGAAGTCGTCCTTGATCCTGAACATCCTGATCGAAAAGTCTTCGTAGGAGCCTCGCTCCCCCCTGACATAAAAAAATACGATTATATCTTTTTTGCAGGAACATTCAGACTGTTTTGCATGGTCGCACGAAGATATGGTGGGAATAGATCCAAGCATTATATCGCATAAATTGAACGTGGATCCTACTTTCAAGCCAATTAAGCAGAAACGTCGCAAGTTTGCGCCTGAAAGAAATAAAGTGATCAACGATGAAGTCGACAATCTGCTTAAAACAGGGAAGATCCGAGAAGTCAAATATCCAGAATGGTTGGCTAATGTAGTCGTCGTACAAAAGAAGAACGGAAAATGGCGAGTCTGCATTGATTTCACGGATCTAAACAAAGCTTGTCCAAAATATCCTTTTCCTTTACCTCATATCGACGCCATGGTTGATGCGACAGCAGGACATGAATTGTTAACATTCATGGACGCATATTCAGGATACAACCAAATATTGATGCACACGGACGACCAGGAGAAGACTGCATTCATGACAGACAAAGGCATATACTGTTACAAAGTTATGCCATTTGGTCTCAAGAATGCAGGATCAACATATCAAAGATTGGTTAACATGATGTTCAAGGAACATCTTGGTCGAACGATGGAAGTTTATATCGACGACATGCTTGTGAAATCAGAACGTTCGATCGATCACGTCGCACATTTAAAGCAATCCTTCGATATCCTACGACAATACAAGATGAAGCTCAATCCAACAAAATGTTCCTTCGGAGTACGAGCAGGAAAATTTTTGGGGTACTTAGTGACGCAACGCGGAATCGAAGCAAGTCCAGAACAAGTCAAAGCTATCACCGAGATACAATCTCCAAGGAATGTCAAAGAAGTCCAGAAATTAACAGGACGAGTGGCAGCTTTAACCCGATTTATTTCACGATCATCGGATAAATGCCATTTGTTCTATAATGTCCTACGAAAGAATCAAGGCTTCTTGTGGACAGACGAACATGAGAAAGCTTTGCAAGAACTGAAGCAATATATGACATCACCTCCACTGCTGACAAAACCAGTCGAAGGAGAAAGTCTACAGTTGTACTTGGCAGTGAGCAAAAATGCGACAAGTGCAGTAGTTGTGCGAGAAGAAGATCAACGACAACAACCAATCTATTATGTCAGCAAATCTTTCCTCGACGCAGAAACCAGGTACACATCAATGGAAAAATTGCTACTAGGTCTTATGACGGCAGCAAAGAAGCTAAGGCATTACTTCGAGTCACATCATATCATTGTTGTGACCAATTATCCACTCAAGACGATGCTTCGAAAACCAGAACTGACAGGACGACTAGCCAAATGGAGCATTTATCTCAGTGGGTTCGACATTGAGTTTAAACCTAAGACGGCCATCAAATCGCAAGTACTAGCAGATTTTGTGGCAGAATTTTCTCCAGGATTTGAACCCACGACGTACGACGAAGTTGTGATGATTTCAGACAACCAGCCTTGGATACTCTACGTTGATGGTTCCTCGAACGTACGAGGATGTGGATTAGGTATTGTCTTAAAATCATCACAAGGGGGAAATATAGTATACTCCGTACGATGCGAATTCAAAGCCACAAACAATGAAGCAGAATATGAAGCTTTGATCGCAGGACTAGATATTGCTCTTAGACTGGGGGCAAAACAATTGCACATTCGAAGCGATTCTTTACTGGTCGTAAACCAAGTAAATGGAGATTTTCAAGCAAAAGACTCAAAAATGATGAGTTATCTCAAAGCAGTTAAAGATCGAATCGCACGATTTGAACAGTTCCTGATCGAGCAAATACCAAGAGATCTAAATATGCAAGCGGACGCACTGGCTAATCTGGGATCTGCATTTCATGATCCATTTATGGAAAATATCCCAATACTTCATCTCACAACACCAACAATTGCGGCAAACGATGAAGTACAGATGAACGAAGAAATTTACAATTGGTCGCTCGACATATGGAACTACCTCAAGCACGACCAACTACCCGAAGATAAAATGGAAGCTCGAAAGACAAGGTCGAAAGCTTCAAGATATACAATTTTTGAAGATCAACTTTATCGAAGATCCACGACAGGACTTCTCCTACGATGCATCACAAGTAAGGTACGAATCAATCAAATTCTCCAAGAGATGCACGACGGAGAATGTGGGAATCATACAGGGGGCAGAAGTCTTGCTAACCGAATCTCACGACAAGGTTACTATTGGCCCACTCTACGAGAGGATGCCATAACGTACGTCCAACGATGCGACGCGTGTCAAAAACATTCGAGTATGGTCCATCGACCATCTGAACCTTTACATTCTGTTCTAGTTCCATGGCCCTTCATGCGATGGGGAATGGACATCGTGGGAAAATTACCTCCAGCCCCTGGACAAAAAGTCTATCTACTCGTGCTCACCGATTACTTCTCGAAATGGATAGAAGCTGGTGCTTTCTCACAGGTCCGAGATAAAGAAGTCATATCTTTCATTCA